>OZ023265.1:19102121-19444621 GCA_964006375.1 Tillus elongatus | reverse complement strand
GTTTCTGAAATGAGATACATTCCTGAGACTTTGCAGCAAAAGCGCTATGCTGTTATATTTTAAAATCCAAATGAAATAGAGTTACCGTTCTCTGCTCGAAAATTTTGATAAATCAAGTCAACCACTACAATTTTAATTATTGAGCAATACAAAACAGGCCAACGTGTTTATATCAAAGTTTATTCTCAAAACTCGTCTTCATTAATAAAGGCTTTTCGACAAATTTGTGAATATTTGGGTCCTCATAATCGCCCAGAAGAGAAAATAGTTTGCAGTATCGTGCATAGATTCGAGGAAAGTGGATCTTTCCTGCGTCTGTGAAGATGTAGTCGTCCAGGACAATCATCAGAGGATATGTCCGGTGTTTTGGAAAGCTGAAAATTCAAAAATGTGATTTCCACGCCTTTCGCGGCAATTAGGCATTATTTCGACCACAACATAGCGAATTTTAAGGAAAGATCTGGCTATATATGCCTATAAGAATCAGTTGATTCAAAAGTAGATCACGGAAAACGTCACGTGTTTATTAGTTGGTTGCTTCGAAATAAGCCAACCAAATTTCCTCTACAAAAACTCGCTAAGGCAAGATTAATATAAAACACTTTCCTAAAGCTCGTATTATTTGGTTAACACAAAAAACAACTCGTGTATAATCTTGAGGCTGCCACTTTGAAAAAATTACACACGTGTGTCACATATTATTTATTTTAGAAACATAGACATTATCAAAAGAAAATAATACTGAAGTGGTACTTGAAAACTAAATTACGTATATTGCAGGAAACGGTTTCAAAAATTTGATACCACCAAACACGTGTTTTAAATATTTCGCAATATTTTCGACGCTATTAGATACTAAACTATTGCTTCTACTGCATGGGCTCTTTTCAAAAATTTTTGCTAATGTACTTAGCAAACTGATAGATCTATAGTTTGCCAAATTTAAATGCTTTCCAGCTTTATGGATTGTGATAACGATCGATTCCTTTGATTGTTTTGGTATAACACCTGTCTCAAATATTGAGTTTACCAGATGAACCAGTGGCTTAAGTAAAAATACATGATACGTTTTTATTAAGGTGGATGAAATGTTGTCAGCTCCTGAAGCAGCTCCTGATTTTAGATATGCTATAATGTCTATCATCTCGTTTTCTGTGACAGGGCGTAGAAATAATGATGTTCTACACTGTTCAACCACAACTATTTTTACCCCTTCTTCAAAGCCTCTGGGTGACTTTTTCCCAGCAGATAAAAAAATATTTATTAAATTCGTTTTTTTTTTTAATTTTAACAACACACCACAAGGGCTTACAGCCTAAATACTATCGTACCGTGGGTGTTGACAAGGAGGAAAGGGGCAACTTGTTAAGTCTGGACTTGAAGGTTTGGAGGTTCGGAGGAGAAGGAAAAACATGTGCCGGCAAGCAATTCCACAACTTGGAAGTCCTCGGGACAAAAGAGCGGGCATAACAAGATGTTCTATGTCTGGTGGCCTAGACAGTAAAAGGGTGCATTCGCTCTGTTCCCCTGGTAGATCTGTTGGGGACAGCAGGTGGGGGAACTATGGAGGAAAGCTCCTCTGAGCAGTGCCCGTGCAGATATCTATAAAAGAGAGAGAGAGGTCACCAACAGCACGTCGATGGGCAAGGGATGGCAGCCTTTGGGTGAGGGTAGGGTCACCGATGAGACGTATAGCTCTCTTTTGAATGGAGTCCAGGATATCGAGTGTAGAAGCGGCAGCTGCACCCCAGATGTGGGAGCAGTATTCGAGGTTTGGCCTTATTTGTGAAGTATATAAGGTATAGAGATTAGCTGGTGAAAAGTATTTGCGAGCCCGGAAGAGGAAACCTAATTTCTTAGCACACGCTTCTGCAATTGATGTGACATGTTGGTGCCAATCAAGATTTCGATTCACAGAAATGCCAACAAGAGAAAAGGACTCATTACTTTGAATAACTTGGTCGTTCATTGTGATGGGTCTAGGGTTGGTGTATCTCTTATGAGAAAGAAAGCAAGACTGAGATTTGGTGGGGTTGAATTGTACAAGATTTCTACTTCCCCAGTCTAATATTTTTTGGAGATCCACGGAGACAGAACCCTCCATGAGTCTGCGATCCTCATCTAATTGTGCTAAAAAGACAGGCTTAGAATATTGTATATTTGAGTGGAGGGTGCTGTCGTCCGCGTAACTGTGAACTGGGTTGGATGTGCTAGAGAGGAGGTCATTGATGTGGAGAAGAAACAGAGTAGGGGCTACAGCTGAACCTTGAGGAACTCCTGCATTAATTGGATACAGTTTAGAGGAATGGCCATCCATAACAACAGAAATGCTCCTGTTGAAGAGGAAATTTGCTGTCCAGGTACAAAGTTTTGGTGGTAGACCATAGTTTGCTATGTCCTCCTCTGATGCTAGTACGTCTCCATTTTCTGTTGGATGTGCTAGAGAGGAGGTCATTGATGTGGAGAAGAAACAGAGTAGGGGCTAGAGCTGAACCTTGAGGAACTCCTGCATTAATTGGATACAGTTTAGAGCAATGGCCATCCACAACAACAAAAATGCTCCTGTTGGAGAGGAAATTTGCTGTCCAGGTACAAAGTTTTGGTGGTAGGCCATAGTTTGCTATGTCCTCCTCTGATGCTAGTACGTCTCCATTTTCTGCTCTTATCGAGTTAATTTTGTTCAAACGCTTACTTCTCCCTGTCATCACGCTAATTGTCTTCCAAATCCTACAATAATTACCTTTATTTTCATTAATCTTATTTTTGTAATACTCGTTACGAGAAAATTTAATAAGGTAAGGCTAGATTCATTCGCACCACAATTAGAACCGTAGATCGGTCTCGCTCTAATTAGAGCTCATCAGTACGGCATACTAATTGCAGCGAAAATACACCTATAAATTAATACGGCTATGGTAGTCAGCCTTCCAACACTGAATGAGCTAAAAGACACGAAACACGTGCCGCCACCTGCCGTGACAACATACTACTGGATTCTGCAACGAGGTGGCGGCACGTGCTTCGTGTCTTACATCTCACTTAGTGTTGGAAGGCTAGCTACCATAGCCGCATTACTTTATATGTGTATTTTCGCTGTAAATAGTATGCCGTACTGACGAGCTCTAATTGGAGCGAAACCAGTCTACGGTTCTAATTGTGGTGAGAATGCATATAGCCTTACATACTTTCTCCCTATATTAGTGTAGAAATGGGCCAGGGCTGACAATTTACTAAATTGTTAGTTGGTTGTATACAGTCTCTAATATTTAACACCTTGTGTTATTTGGAGCTGCCGTGACAGCGTACTAGGTAGGTAGTAGTGGATTTTCCTTCACGTGATAGTAAAGGATTTTTTTCACGCCCGATGAGGTACCATCCCTTACATCAAGGACCGGTGAAGTCCCAACGGATGTTTCCGGTCCTGGTGTATTAGTCGGTTTTCCTTATAAACAAAAATTATGATGGCTCCTCCTTGTACAAAAGATTCCGGAGATAAAATACCCCTCCATTCGGATCTCCGGGAGAGAGGTGTGCAGGGGCCGCCAGCATCAAGCTTTAACATATCCTTCTCGAATATATGTGGCCTAAATTCTAACCTGAACTCCGTCCACCATTTCCTCCAGTCTAACAGGCCCCAACTCCTCTTCCTCACCGAAACCCAAATCAGTGCCAGAACAGACACTAATCACCTTAATTTCTCGGGGTATGAGCTCCTTACTTCCTTTAGATTTCATGCAGGTTTGTGTGCATACACCCGTAGGATTCTGCCCTGCACCAGACTCCCCAATTTGGAAGCTGGAAGAAAAGACATACTTTGGGTAAAACCTCTCTCAGGGCTGCAATTAAATTTATCTGTTGCATTTACCGGTCACCTTCTGACAACAACTTTGTCCAGCTCTTCGGCTACCTTTCTGTAAAAACCGACCATCTGATTTCTGAATATCCTTCCTCCGAGGTCACTATTCTTGGTGACTTCAATGTTCATAATAAGGAATGGCTAGGATCTTAAAAAACCGATCCACAAGGGAGAGCAGCGGAAGCCTTCGCAGTCAGCAATTCTTTAACCAATATCGATGTTTTATTGACATTGTAAGACCACTCGTTATCCATGGTTTTATCTTCCTATTTTCTTTTTGTAACACTATATGTCGACAGCTCCAAATGCCCAACAGAGGTTTTAATAAAGCTGTCAAATACCGTCTGTGATTCTGAGTACAAAAGAACGAAATCCCAAGTCTCATTTCCCAAACGTACTGTTCTAGATCAATTATTTTTGTTTATATAACATCTGCATCTTCCCCATTCTTCTCATTGCCCGCAAAGCAAAGATTTACCAGCGTGGCGTTATGGTCTGTGACACCGCCGTATAAATTCTCCGATTTTAACTCAATTTTCTCACTCCCGTTAACTATTGAATTGACCCGAGGAAATATATTATCGATAGAGGTTTTTGATGTTTGTGTAATTCTAGTAGGAGAATTGATGTAGGAGATGAAACCATGCCTGTACATCGCACATCCGTTCTCGGCCGCCCCATTATTTAACTTACAACAAAACATCACCTTTTATACTTAGACCGATACTGAGAGGGAGACGAAATCGCAGGCAAATTTTCTGTGGAATCTATATATATATATATATATATATATATATATATATATATATATATATATATATATATATATATATATATATATATATATATATATAACTATAAAAGGATTTATAACACGGCATTTCTGTACCATACAAGGAGAAGGGTTAAGGGCAAAGCCGCAAGGAAACAACCGCATACACGTGTTTCAAGCTTATTAGCCATCATCAGTACGGTATAGACAGGTGAAGATGGGAACACTCTGGATGAAGGTGCAAAAATACACAGCGTCACAACAGGCAACCATCACGCAGGTGATTTCTTTGCCTCTGTAACTTTTTTGGTTGTTTCCCTCGGATTGAAGGTCTTCCAAATGTTGCTGCAATTATTGCACTGGTTGCCTGTTGTGACTCCGTGTATTTTTGCATCTTCATCCAGAGTGTTCCCATCTTCACCTGTCTATACCGTACTGATGATGGCTAATAAGCTTGAAACACGTGTATGCGGTTGTCTCCTTGCGGCTTTGCCCTTAACCCTTCTCCTTGTGTTTATATATATATATATATATATATATATATATATATATATATATATATATATATATATATATATATATATATATATATATATATATATATATATATCAAAAATTAAAACTGGCAGCGAATGTGGATTCTAGAGGTCATAGTTCGCATTGATTTTTAAAAAAAATTCTGGACGCAGCAAGTGCGTTATGGTAGTGAATTTTCATAAAAATCTTTTTAATAACAAATATGTGTGTTTTTTTAAGAAAGCAGGCATCAAATTTGGTTACCAATATAACCTATATAGTAAAAACAATGTGCCATGTTCCATTAAAATAACTTTATTGTGTGAAAATGTACAAAAATTTTCAAAAGTTAACTTAAAATGTTCCCGAAAAAACACATTTCTTGGTCAACC
Organism: Tillus elongatus; assembly: GCA_964006375.1. Taxonomy (NCBI): domain Eukaryota; kingdom Metazoa; phylum Arthropoda; class Insecta; order Coleoptera; family Cleridae; genus Tillus; species Tillus elongatus. Next base: position 19,439,085 of record OZ023265.1, on the reverse strand, counting down.
TTATAGGTTAATAGCAAATTGAGCTGTTCAAATATGAAACATTTGATCAAAATTCGCTACCATAACGCACTTGCTGCGTCCAGAATTTCTTTTCGTACAAACATGCATTATATTTCGATGGAAAATGCAAAAATGCAATAACATAAGGCGTGTTTGATTAAAAAAAAAAGGAAATTTGTATCACCAACGACTTATGGGCCACCCTGTGATTGTAGAAATATTATTTTAAGATGTAGCTCAAGACACCCTATAATTAATATATACAAATTTTCTTCATATCTTATATAATAACGGATATATTGAGCTTTATTGATTTTTTACGAAAATTCGACAAAAATTATATACCATTAAATGATAAACTCTATAGCTAGGGCTACTGCCAAGCATCAGAGAAAGGGTCTATTTGAAATGAATTTTCTGCAAATATTTTAGTAAAATGAAGGACAATGACGGTTGAAACTAAGACTTTAGGGTTTGTAAAACATCCTTCTTGGGACATTTTATTTCTATAGCCCGTATTAGATTTAAGTTATTTGCCTAAATGTTGCCAATTTTGACATTTTAAATCGCCACTGACGTTTTGAGGAAAACCTCATTTTATTTTTCTTTAAATGCCTATAACTTTTTTGTCTTTTGACCTACATAGCTAAATTTTGGTAGGTAACTTACCTATAAGGATGTAAACCTGCGTACCAAATTTGGTTGCCCTTACTTTGTCAATTCCGGAGATATAATTTTTTTTCAAAAGAAAACACAAAATTTTCCGGGAAAACCTGGGCAGATTTTCCTGGCTAACGAACTCATCCAAGCCATTTGCAAAAGGAATTTTTTCACCAAATTTGATCAAAATCGGCCCATTATTTTTTGAGTTATCGGTGTGATACATATATATATATATATATATATATATATATATATATATATATATATATATATATATATATATATATATATATATATATATATATATATATATATATATATATATATATATATATATATATAAACATATAAAAATTGAAACTGACCCCGGATATGTTTTCTGGGAGGCCTAATTAGCGCTCATTTGAAAAAAATTTTTCAAAATTCAAAAGTCGGGATCTCCTCATTAGTGAATTTTTTTTAAGAAAATTCACTAAAAATCAAAATTCAAAAGTATCTATCTCAAAAGCGAATTTCTTTTTACGAAATTTCGCTAAAAATGAATGAGAAATTCGTTAAGTGAAAACTAATTGTTTTCGTTAAATGTAGATTTTATAACCATACCTAACCGAATTTAATTCAGATTGCATTATCTACACGTGGTATAATTGACTAAATTTTAAAGTTTCCAAACAAATCATATCTAAAATCGTTAAAATGTTGACATAAATCAAACATAAACCCAAAAAACTTAATCTTTGTTTCAGTAGCGCTATCGAATTGTTTAATGACAAATATAAAAATGCAATCAGATTTTGAAGTAATTTGGATTTATTGGCAACTTACGGCAAATTTCTAATTAGAAAAAAAATTAAAACAAATATTGATCTAAGGTGAAAATAGTGCACTATTAAATCTTCTAATTGGCGAATTTTTCGTAAAACGAAAAATTCACTAATTAGGAGATCTGTGTTTATTTATATATATATATATATATATATATATATATATATATATATATATATATATATATATATATATATATATATATATATATATATATATATATATAGGGTGGCGCATCGAAAACAAAACAGACCGATTTGCGTCCAGAGAAAATTTTTTTTAATAAACGCTGAAACACGTCAATTTTAATATTGAAGGGGACATGTTTTGACATAAAACTCAACTTTGTCACATCAAACTCCTAAAGGTGGTGATAGCAACCCTTATATTTTAAATAGGGAACATGGGTCGAGTGTTACATCATTTGAAACCTCTTTCTTTTCTGAATTCAGCACACTAATTTTTTTGGAAGTTTTATCAACTTGTTTAAAAATCATTCACAGTTGGAGTTGCAAGAACGTATTTCATTCATTGTGATAATAAATGCATTAATTAGTCAATTTTTCTTTAAAAAAAAACTAAAAAACAAAACCAAACGTTCAAAAATGTTTATTCAGTTAAGTAAGTGTTCAAATTGTTGACCACCAGCTTCCATACAAAAGTACAAATTTTGTTCACAACGCGCTCTGACATTGTTGAGCATTTGTGTAGTTAGTAGACGGCATTCTTCAACAATGCGTCGTCGTAATTCTTCCAGGGACTCTGATTCTGTTGCGAAAATTCTACTCTGTAAATGTCCCTATAGAAAGAAGTCTAAAGAAGGTAAATTCGGTTATCTAGGGGGCCACTCAATAGCACCTCTACGCCCAATCCATTGCTCTGGAAACTCTCTGTTCAAAAACTTCCAAACACGTTGTGAAAAATGCGGAGGAGCTCCATATTGTTGAAACACTAATTGATTTTCTTGATAGCGATCATCGTTTTCAACAATGTCAATTAGTAAACGATATCTTCTAGTAACTCCAAATACGTTTCGCCACTGAAATTGCCAAGAAGAAAAATTGGTCCGATTAAACGGTCTCCAAAAATGCCAGTCCAGACATTCAATTTCTGTGGAGTTTGAGTGTGGACTTCGTGAAAAAATTTTGGATTATTATCTGCCCAATAACGACAACTATGGCGATTGACTGTAGAGTTTATTAAAAACGTACACTCGTCTGAAAAACAGATATTGAACAGAGAGTTCCCATTATTAGCTATTCGTGCAAACTCCCGCCGCCGATCAAAATCATCTTCATTTAGTTGTTGTACAAGATTAATATAATACGGGTGAAATTTATGATGCTTCACTATACGCTGAATAGTTCTTCATTTGATGTTTGAAACAGTGGTCAATTTTCTCGTGCTCAAAGTTTGGTCTGCAGCAATTTGTCCTAAAACTTCAATCTCAGTAGTCTCATTTATAACCGGAAATTCACGTTCAGGATCTCGTTTTTTGTTGGCTACAGATCCAATTTGCCGAAACTTTGCAACTAACTTCAAAATGTATTTTCTGTTAACATGTCTGTTCGAATGTCGTTCATTAAACAAATTTGCGGTACGGTTGGCACAGTCATCGTTTTTGAAAAAAAATAATTATTTCAACTCCTTCTTCTACAGGATACACCATTGTGAAATTAATTTTCGGTACTACTATCAAGTATCAAACCGACCGTTAAACTGAAATAATAAACCGCATTTCTCTCATTCCGATAGGAAATGTTCTGATAGTCAATTTTTTGTTTACAAACCAACAAAACATTGACTATCAGCACATTTCTTGTCGGAATGAGTGAAATGCGTTTTTGCATCTTCAACTGTGAATAATTTTTAAACAAGTTGATAAAACCTCCAAAAAAAATTTGTGTGCTGAATTCAAAAAAGAACGAGCTTTCAAATAATGTAACACGCGACCATGTTCCCTATTTAAAATATAAGGGTTGTTATCACCACCCCTAAGGGGTTGATGTGACAAAGTTGCGTTTTATGTCAAAACATGTCCCCCTCAATATTAAAATTGACGTATTTCAGCGTTTCTTAAAAAAAATTCTCTGGACGTAAATCGGTCTGTTTCGTTTTCAATGCGCCACCCTATATATATATATATATATATATATATATATATATATATATATATATATATATATATATATATATATATATATATATATATATATATATACTACCCTATAATTTTAGCAAATTTTCGTAGAAAAAATTCGTTATTTAAAAGACTCCCAATTTTGGAAAGATTTCTTCTAATGAGCCGGAACTAGAACCCCTAAAACCCATATACGGGGTCAGTCTCAGTTTTTGCCTGTTTGCATATATACAGGGTGGCGTATTTCTGGGGTGAAGCTCTATGTATCCGTTATTATTCAAGATATGAGGAAAAAATGATATACGTTAATTATAGGGTGTCTTGAGCTGCACCTTATAAACCTATTTTGACAATCACAGGTTGGCCCAAAGTCGTTGGTGGTACACACTTTTTTTTAGAACGTCCCTTATGTTTTGTATTTTCCATCGAATTATAATGCATATTTGTAGGGAGAAAAAAAAAATGATAACGTTTATCGTTAGTTACTTATTTCAATTGTTTTGAAACTTTTCACGTTTTTGGTACTTATCACAAACACATTTCACAAATTGTAATACGACATTTTTACCAATCGATATACTGCTGTGTACAGGCGCACTCATATAGTGGCTGAATTTGAAAAGTTTCCGCAAAAAAATTTTTGTGTTTCCGTACAAATCATTTTATGTAAGATTCTTGTGATATGTTGGTAATTAATAATAAAAAATTGTTAGTAATTTATTGTAAAAAGAAGTTGACGAATTTTAAAAATATATATAATTTTATTTTTATAACTTATTTTATTTTTAAAATATATATAATTTAGTGTAACATTACCGAAGACAATTTCTGTCAAAAAAAAAGGGTTAATTGTTGTAAAAGAAAATGCTTGCAAATTTTCATGTCTTTTTTTTAAATTTTGGTCATGAAGCTGTTTGTGAATAATTATTATGTATTGTTATATATTGACGGGTGTGTAAATAGCTGAAACAGATTCGTTGGCCAGGAAAATCGTGCCAGTTTTTTCTGGAAATTTTTAAGTTTATTTTCGGAAAATGTTTGTACTTTTTGAAACAACAAATCTATTTAAATGAAATGTGGTAAATTGTTAGTACTATGTAGGTTAAACTGCTAACCAAATGACCTTTTAAAAACAAGACATATTTGACATTAAAAACAATTTTACGAAAATTCGCTACCATAACGCACTTGCTGCGTCCAGACTTGTTAGTGAATTTTCTGTAAAAAAAATCACCAAGGGGGAGATACCGACTTTTGAATTTAAAAATAATAATAAAATTATTAGTATTTGTTACATTCCTTACATCAAAATGATTGATCACCTGTTTTTTAACGAATTTTTATTTTTTTTAATCGCTAATAGAGAGGTATTGATAGGGAGACCTTGCAAAAATTTCTTCAAATAAGCGTAAATTTCGGCCCCTAGAACCCTAAACTGAGGTCTGTTTGAATTTTATAAGCTTATATATATATATATATATATATATATATATATATATATATATATATATATATATATATATATATATATATATATATATATATATATAAACTATAATAGGATTTGTAACACGGTATTTCTGTACTATACAAGGAGAAGGGTTAAGGGCAAAGCCGCATGGATACAACCGCATACACGTGTTTCAAGCTTATCAGTACGATATAGCCAGGTAAAGATGGGAACACTCTGGATGAAGATGCAAAATACACGGAGTCACAACAGGCAACCAGTGCAATAATTGCAGCAACATTTGGAAGACCCTCAATCCGAGGGAAACAACCAAAATAGCCACGGAGGCCAAGAAATTACCTGCGTGAACATCCGGAGCCCAGGAAGTTATATTAACTATAATACGGCATTTTTGTACTATAGAAGGAGAAGGGTTAATGGCAAAGCCTTGTATAGTACAGAAATGCCGTGTTGTAAATCCTATTATAGTTAATATAAATTCCTGGGCTCCGGATGCTCACGCAGGTGATTTCTTTGCCTCCGTGGCTATTTTGGTTGTTTGCTTCGGATTGAGGGTCTTCCAAATGTTGCTGCTATTGTTGCACTGGTTGCCTGTTGTGACTCCGTGTATTTTTGCATCTTCATCCAGAGTGTTCTCATCTTCACCTGGCTATACCGTACTGATGATGACTAATAAGCTTGAAACAAGTGTATGCGATTGTCTCCTTGCGGTTTTGCCCTTAACCCTTCTCATATATATATATATATATATATATATATATATATATATATATATATATATATATATATATATATATATATATATATATATATATATATATATATACATATTCATGTGCGAAGTGTAAATACGTTTTCAAGTGAGTGCTTTAAATGGTCAGAAAATGCCAGTTTTTGGAGCAAAATAAATTTTAAAAACATGATAGAAAGGCACTAGTAACTGTAAGTAATCAGCCTATTATATTTTCTAAGAAAAGAAGTGTCTCTAAAGGCAAAAGAAATAGAGAAAATAGAGTAAATTTTATGAAATACATGAGGTTTTTATCTCAGTCAAGAATACATATCTTATCAATATAGTAGATATAGGACTAAAGTGATACGCTCAGGCACTTATTTTATTTTATTGTTTATATATGGTCTGATCCAAAATAATGGCAGAATTTAGTAACTCACAAAAGGAATACATGAAAAGTTTGTTTGTAAGTCTAAGAGAACAATTTGAAGAAAAGACAGCAGATATTAAAAATCATCTCACTACACAGATAGAAAATTTTAAAGCTGAAATAAACCAGTCAATAGCAACATATAGACTGAAAGTAAAGGAGTTGGAAGATAAAAATCGTAACCTTCAAGAACAGGTGATAAGATTACAAAGAAATACAAGAAAAAATAATATAGTAATTTTTGACGCCGATATAAATGAGAATGAATTACTGGAAACAGTCTTAGATTTATTTAATCATGAACTTAATGTTGCTATAGTGGATGCAGATATTAGCGACATTTATAAGATAGGCAAAAGCAATATCAAATCTCCCATATTAGTGGAGTTTGTATCGTATCGGAAAAAGCTATCAATTCTCAAAAACTGCCATAAACTCAAAGGAAAAAAAATTACGATTACTCACGACCGTTGCCTTGAAGATAGACAAGTAAACAAGATACTAAATAAGCATTTAAAGAGTGCAAGAGAAAAAGGTTATCAGGCACATATAAGAGGCCAAAAAATTGTAGTAAATGGTGAATTATACAGAGTGGAAGATCTTGTTAAAACAGATAGTGAAGATTCTGAGATTCAACAGGTAGGGCTAGTAAATAGTGCACCATCTACTCCCAATCCTCGGAGAAGGCAAAAAATATTACTAGAAGAACTTGGCTTAGAAGAAAACGACGCACAAGTGTGTGAGGTCAAGAAAACGGAACGCTCCGATAGGTCCAGTAAAAATCTTGCAAGATCAAAGGTACCATCTTCTTCACAACCTGCAAGCAAAATATCTCCTAAGATAACACGATCATATTCAGCAAAATGTTGTGTGAAGATTCCACAAAGTACTAACTCGTCGTTCTCACCTTCAGCTGGGCCCGAGACTTTTCAATTGTCTTCCCGCGGAAATAAAATTCACAGACAATGAAAGACTCTTTAAAAAAAAACCTCAAGAGTTGGATTTTGAGATGGTCACGCACAAGCGCACGTAGATTAATACATGAAACGATCAGCTAATATTCTCTAAAGATGTTGTGTTCTTTTGTGATGAGTATGTGGGAATGTAGGTATATCTGGATGTATGTGTGTATATATGTATGTGTATGTATGTGTGTATATATGTGTGTGTATGTATGTGTGTATGTGTGGGTACATGTGTGTATGTGTATATGTGTGTATGCACGCCTGTATGTGTATGTGTGTATATGAATATGAATCTGTCTGTGTGTGTGTTGTTCATGTTTCACTCTACTAGATTATGGATTTTTTTTTTACAAGAATTGTGCTTTGTAGGAATGTACATTTATTAGTTATATAGTTTAGAATACCCACGCACAAGTCTCTGACATATGTGGGTTCTATGGATTTTATTCAACTTTTATGTAAGAATTATATTATATTATTTTTGTATTTTTTTGTGTGAATAAAATCATTATTATTATTATTATTATATATATATATATATATATATATATATATATATATATATATATATATATATATATATATATATATATATATATATATATGTGTGTGTGTGTGTGTGTATGTATGTATCCGAACGATAACTCAAAAAACACTTAACGGATTTGAGCGAAACTTGGAACAAATCTTCATTTTGTTAAGGCCGCGGGCGAATTCTTTAGCCAGCACGATCAAACCAGTTTTTCTATAAAAAAAAAGATTTTTCTGAGAAAAAATTGTATATAAGAAAATAACAGTTATTTTAAGGAGTTTGGTAGGTATGTTGCCCTGGTAAAAGCCTTACGACGTACCAAAATTCAACTTTCTAGGTTTATAGCAAATTGAGTTATTCCAATTCGCAGCATTTAATGAAAATTCGCTACCATAATGCACTTGCTGCGTCCCGCTTTTTTTTCTTTTACAATTTGAAAATTAAAATTTAAGATGAGTTATTTTAAATGTGTATCATTTATAATTGTTGTATTATCCCCCATCTAGTATGAAAATGTGTTTTGTGTCCATATGCAATCCCTGTTATTTCTGGTGAAGTCCTAACCACTTAAACGTAGCTGGTATTACATGATTGCAGCTATTTTAAAATCGAAAAATAGAAGAGAATATTATTTTCTAATCAGAAGTTTCCTAGAGAGGCTAACAAAACACTCTGGACGCAGCAAGTGCGTTATGGTAGTGAATTTTTATTAAATGCTTCAAATTTGAATAACTCAGTTTTCTATAAACTTAGAAAGTTTAGTTTTGGTATGTAGTAAGGTCCTTACTAGGGCAAGCTATCCAACGAATTTGATTAAAATAACTTTGTAATTTTTGGAGAAAAAAACTTTTTGAAAGAAAATTTTTAATTTGAATAACTCAATTTTCTATAAGCTTAGAAAGTTTAATTTTAGTACTTAGCAAGGTCTCTTTTAAGGCAACATATATAGTAAATTTCATTAAAACAGCTTCGTTATTTTCGGAGAATAATTTTTTTTTTGAAAGAAAACTCAAAATTTTCTCGGAAAACGCCGTCCGATTTTTCCGGATAACGAACTCGTCCAAGCCATTAATAGAAGAAAGGCACTTGCCGAGTTTCATTGAAATCGGTTAATTATTTTTTGAGTTATCAGATATATATATATATATATATATATATATATATATATATATATATATATATATATATATATATATATATATATATATATATATATATATATATATATATATATATATATATAAACTGACCCCGGATATGGGTTCTAGGGTTCTAGTTCGCGCTCATTTGAAAAAAGGTTTGCAAAGTCTAACCATCGATACCTCTCTATTAGTGAATTTTTTTAAAATAAAAATTCAATAAAAAAATGGTGTTTTTAAGACTGGAATGGTATTGTAGCCCAGGTAGCTCACGGATTCCTTGGAAAAAATTGAAATTTGTTGACGTTAACTTTGTTAGCAAAACGATCGTAAGGTCTTAGAAATGTGTTGTGGTGAATTGGATTCTCCAAAGTATACTTATCATAAACTATAACGTCATTTTATATCACTTCGATTACTAATTTGTTTAAATCGTGTGTTGACCCGTACAACCTAGCTTCTTATTCTTATAGTAATGGATTCTACTCTTAAATAGAATTTAAATAAATTCATATCTTCAAAGTTCAAAGTTTAGCTATTATGCGATAGTATGTTAACAGAGATACGCTTATCACTTCTGGCATTTTAAGTCTAGGACATGTGGTCCATAGCTTCATCGTTTACATTTGACTAAACTAATAAAATACCCAACAAAGAAAAGATAAATAATATGCATTTTGGTTAATTTTCATTAAGAAAATTCACTAATAGAGAGATATCGATGGTAAGATTTGTGGAAAATTTCTTCAAACGAGCGCGAATTGGGGCTTCTAGAACCCAAATCAAAGGTCAGTTAAAAAGTTTATATATATATATATATATATATATATATATATATATATATATATATATATATATATATTCAACCGATAACTCAAAAAATACTTCGCCACTCGAAACCAAATTTAGCAATTCTCTTCATTTTGTTAATAGCTTGGATTAGTTCGTTACACAGTTTTGACATTCAAAAACTAAAACTTTACACGTACGTAGATATCATAAAAGTGGTCCTCTCAACCAAACTTTAACTTAATCGGTTCAGTAAATTTTGAGTTGTAACTAAATGAAAAAAGTTCTAGGCGCAGCAAGTGCGTTATAGTAGTGAATTTTTATTAAATCCTTCAAATTTGAATAACACAATTTTAAGTAAACTTAAACAGTTAAATTTTGATACGTGGCAAGGTCTTTCTCAGGGCAACATATCCACCAAATTTTATTAAAATAGCTATGTAATTTTTGGAGATTTTTTTTTCTTAACTCAATTTTAAATAACTCAATTTTCTATAAACTTAGAAAGTTGAGTTTTGGTATGTAGTAAGGCCTTCCCCGAGGCTATATACGCACCAATTTTCATTAAAATAAATTTGTAATTTTCGGAGAAAAATTTTTTGTCGAAACAAAACTCAAAATTTTTCGGGAAACCTTGTTCTATTTTCTTGGCTAACTAACTCATCCAAGCCATTAATAAAAGAAAGGCACTTGCCAAGCTTCATCGAAATCGGTTAGTTATTTTTTGAGTTAGCGGTTGGCTACATACATACATACATACATACATACATATATATATATATATATATATATATATATATATATATATATATATATATATATATATATATAAATTAATAAAAATTCACTAATACATAATTTACGAGATGACCTAAAATTACCTCTGAATTGGCGGCTACAAAACATGTCACAATAAACAATCAGCGTGGTTGCCATTTGCCGAAACTCGCATCTCAATATGAAAATATCAGGAAAATATAATGTTATAAATAAAAATTTTAATGAAAGTGATTCGATTTGTTTAAAGTCAATCTAGAACTACGTTTTATTATGTATAAATATTAAGCTTCCCATTCTTCACGGTATTTAAAAACCATCTCCGTATCCTAGTTTAATGCGACAACACCAGTGATTTGTTATTTTGCCAACTGACAGCAGGGGGAAGTCGAATTCGAAGTTATCTTCTTCTTCTTTATTTACAGACGTCATAAACAAAGAAGACGACGATAACCTCTATTTCGACTCCGCTAATCCCTTAGAATCTTAAAATAAGGTTCTTATTGTTTACTTTTTGTTTTTATTTACTCTTCATGTATTGTATGAATAATTTGAGCTAAATGAAACTACATAATATTATGAAGTAGTTCCAATTATACCTGTTTTATTTTAAATTATACAGATGTTCAGTGTACGTTATTAAAATTTTAATTTCAAAATTTTGTATTGTTTATATTTATTTATTTCATTTTCAAAAAGTATGGATACAGCAATTGTAGATAAGGGTTGAAAAGAGTTTAATGCAGCAAGTGCGTTATGGTAGCGAATTTTTGTAAAATGTTTCAAATAGTGATAATTCAATTACCCATTAAATCTTCATAGTTTTGATACATACTAAAACCTATATAAAAGCAGCGTGGGTACTTAATTTAAAAAATAACACAATGAGCTGCACAGGCAATGACACATTTGTTTAAGTAAACCATTTTTGTTATTTTGTTTGCAGAAGCTGGTTCGACTGAGTTGACTAAAACGGATCATCCAAGCGATTAATAAGAAAAAATGCCTGTTTATAATTTGGCTGGTACATTCATTTTGTAAATAAAAATTAAATTGTGTTTAAAAGAGATGATATTTTGTTTTGTCTTTTAAAGTAATTTTGTTAAAGCAATTGACATGATTGTTAATAGTCATATAGTTATAGTTTCCTTTTGTCTGTCCCTGTGTCTAACCCATCTTTACCGTGGTTCAGTCTAGTTTGTCTCAAATAAAGTCGCCTTGGTGGACCCCTAGGCGTGAAGTTTGTGATCCCATGTCTTTTTTCCTTAATTAAAATCCTAGTTAAGTAGACTTAAACACATGCACATTACCCACAAAAACAAAATGTAAAGTATGACTCTTCGTAAATTATTGGTTTATATCAAGTAAAGGAAATTTGAGGGTTTGTTTGCTGATCTTGGTAGCCAATAGCATAGGGAATCCCTTTTGTTTTTTTTATGTAAAACACCGTATTATAGTAGGGAGCTGAAGCAGTAGTTGTTGACCTGGAGTGACCGTGGCTAAAAGAGCTTTGCTCGAGGCCAAAACAAGTTTTAAAAAAATTGTGGGTAAATTTGCAGATTAGGACTAGGGGGCTTTTTAGAAAACAAAATTCAGAAACGTGCTTAGATCTGCTTCTGGACCCACAAACGACAAGAAATATATCTTGCAAACAGCCCCCAAGAAAGTTACGCGACCAGGAGTTAATAGGGGTGTTGGACGGGGAAGAAGATAAAAAGGAAATGTGAGCGGAAAGTGCGAAAAAACCACCTCAGTTGGATATCTGTGAGCTACCTTTATCCCATTTTGCAGCTCCACTTGCTTAAAACCTAATATTCACCGCAGGTTCTGTAACTTTCCTGCGGGTTGTTCCCAATAAACTTTCCTTGTTTATGCGTTGAGGGTGGTCGAATGCATGCAAACGGGGAAGGGGAACCCCTGCGACAAAGCAGCGAACCAAGATTTTCAATTTACGTTTAAATTGTTACCCCACTTCATTTGTTTAAAATATTTTTTCCAAAAATGAAATTGAGGTTGTCTTGTTTGTCAGTCTTACATAGAGAGCTACAATATTTCATCATTTTCAAAAAGTGTGGATACAACAACAGTAAATAAGTGTTGAAAATGGTCTGGGTGCAGCAAATACATTATAGTGGAGAATTTTTGTAAAAATATTTGAATTTTCAATCTCGAACCATAGTAACACCTATGTAAGCGCAGTGTGGGTACTAAATTAAAGAAAAATAACATAATGAGCTTTGCGGATAACTAACAATTGATTTTAAAAACCTTTTTTGTTGTTTCGTTTGCCAAAACTAGTATGGCCTAGTCAACCTAATATCGTCCTCGGCATCCCTTACCTTTATGGCGGAAATCGGAATTTCCTTTTCCACCTCCTTGGCGACTCTTGCATGCCCTATTACTGCTCCCTCTCCGCACCAGTTACCTGAGTCCCGGATTCTAAGATGCGACGCCATAGCCTCCCTTCTGATACAGATGGGAAGCGGTGGCAGCATCAACAAGACCTCTAGCGCGGCTGAGGGTGTCGTCCTCATAGCGCCTGTGATACTCAGGAGTACCAGCCTTTGGAGTTTGGCCAGCTTCCTGCTGGATCCGATGATTAAGTCCCCCGGTCCTCCCTATCACCCGACGCAGCTGCCAGAGGGTCGCTATTCCCTTGTTATCTTTGTCTTGGACGTGTAAACACACGGTATCCATATGTGGATATTTTTGTACACCTCATATAACTAAGTGTGGACATTATGGTAGGTTTATCAAAAAGAACATCGTTTTTCATTTCTTCCAAAAAGAATATTCGGTTATATAGGACTCTGCTAGAATCATTACACCTACAGGAATATATTAGAGAGGAATATTCAAAACATCACGGCTGGTTTGACTACTTTGCCCAGCATAGGTGGCTGCGAAGGGGTTAAAGTTAAATTGCACATGATTGCGTTTTTTACTCCCGGCGCGTTTCGACACTCCAATAGGTGTTGCATGTAGTGTTGCGTGGCCCCTGGCACAATGGATGAAGTTGTGACTTGTTAAAACCTTCATGTATAGTTTCGAGTTCAATTTTTTGAGAATTGTTCAAGTGAGTATGGCTCATTTCTTTTTCACTTGTTTTTTCACAGTTTTCTTTGCCCTGATGGTTCTCATTGGGTTTCTTGCTTGACTTTGCCTGCCTGATGTGTTGTTTAACCTGTCAGTTTCACTCATTGGCTTTGCTTTTTTGCCTCAACAATAGACTTGTTTATTTTAGTGTTCAAAAATATAAATTATTATACTTTGACAGTTTTGTGTCTTTCAGTGCTTTTTAGTTGCTTGATGCTTTTAGCTTTGTTAACGTAGTTTGCATGTTTAACTGAACACTTTAACTGTTGTTACTGTATCTGTAGTTTTTTGGATTTTGACTCGACTGTTGGTCGATGTTTTTCTCTGTGACTTGTGACCTTTGACTTTTCTGTGAGGATCACCTTGTCATCATTGTGCTCGGACATGCACAATTGCCTACCGGAAAAACTAATGTTTTTCTGGCAGACCTGTCTTGTTTATGTTTGTAGATTTATCCCCTTAAGATGACCTCTTGGAGTGTCGAAGCGCGTCGAGAGTAAGAGAAATCTGAAGTAAATTTTGGTGTCTGGAGGAAAAGCCGCTACATTCAACGTTTAATTAGTTCGATTGGGTTGACTAAAACAAAACCATCCAAGCAATTAAAAGGAAAAATACCTGCCATATTTATAATTTGGCAGGTACATTTCCTTTGCTAATAATTATTTTTTTTCTGGAAAACTTTTGTGACTGATGAAATTTGTAACACAATTTTGTTGAAGAGATTTACATATATTTCTGCCAAAGTATAATTTTTTAGCTCCATAGAAAATATAAATTTATTCAAATAATCGCTACTGCGACCTCTAAAACCGATCTCCCAGGTTCATTTGAATTTAAAGAATTAGTTTTCATAATATACCTTGTTAATCGGGTACAATTCTTATGAAAATTCACTACCATAATGCACTTGCTGCGTCCCGAACATTTTTTATGTAATTTCTTACATAAAAGATATCAATATTGAGTAATGGAAGGGAACTAGGGTTTCAATCAGACGTAATGGATTTCCCTGTGGCTTTATAAAAGCTTCCTGTTAGTGAATATTCGTAGAAAAAATTCACTAATGGGCAGATCCCGACTTTTGAATTTTGAAATTTTTTTTGCAAATGTGCGCGAACTAGGACCCCTAGAACCCATTCGGGGTCAATTTCAATTTATATATATATATATATATATATATATATATATATATATATATATATATATATATATATATATATATATATATATATATATATATATAGGGTGGCGCATTGAAAACGAAACAGACCGATTTGCGTCCAGGGAATTTTTTTTTAAGAAACGCTGAAACACGTCAATTTTAATATTAAGGGGGACATGTTTTGACATAAAACTCAACTTTGTCACATCAATCCCTTAAGGGTGGTGATAACAACCCTTATGTTTTAAATAAGGAACATGGGTCGAGTGTAACATAATTTGAAAGCTCTTTCTTTTCTGAATTCAGCACACAAATTTTTTGGGAAGTTTTATCAACTCGTTTAAAAATTATTCACAGTTGAAAATGCAAAAACGCATTTCACTCATTCCGATAAGAAATGTGCTGATAGTCAATGTTTTGTTGGTTTGTAAACAAAAACTTTACTATCAGAACATTTCTTATCGGAATGAGAGAAATGCGGTTTATTATTTCAGTTTATCGGTCGGTTTGATACTTGATAGTACTACCGAAAATTAATTTCACAATGGTGTATTCTGTAGAAGAAAGAGTTGATATAATTACTCTTTTTTTCCAAAAACGATGACAGTGCCAACCGTACCGCAAATTTGTTTAATAAACGACATCTGAACATACATGTTAACATAAAATACATTTTGGAGTTAGTTGCAAAGTTTCGACAAAGTGGTTCAGTAGCCAACAAAAAACGTGATCCTAAACGTGAATTTCCGGTTAGAAATGGGACTACTGAGATTGAGTTTTAGGACAAATTGCTGCAGACCCAACTTTGACCACGAGAAAATTGGCCACTGTTTCAAACATCAAAAGAAGCACTATTCAGCAAATATTGAAGCATCATAAATTTCACCGGTATAAAATTCATCTTGTACAACAACTGAATGAAGATGATTTTGATCAGCGGCTCGAGTTTTGTGAAGTTATGACTCCACGAATAGCTGATAACGGGAACTTTCTGTTCAATATCTGTTTTTCGGACGAGTGTACGTTTTTATTAAACTCTACAGTCAATCGTCATAATTGTCGTTATTGGGCAGATAATAATCCAAGAAATTTTCACGAAGTCCACACTCAAACTCCACAGAAATTGAATGTCTGGACTGGCATTTTTGGAGACCGTTTAATCGGACCAATTGTTCTTGATGGCGATTTGAGTGGCTAAACGTATTTGGAGTTACTAGAAGATATCGTTTACCCTCTACTAATTGACATTGTCGAAAATGATGATCGCTATCAAGAAAATCAATTAGTGGTTCAACAAGATGGAGCTCCTCCGCATTTTTCACGTGTTAGGG
This sequence comes from Tillus elongatus, assembly GCA_964006375.1. Classification (NCBI taxonomy): domain Eukaryota; kingdom Metazoa; phylum Arthropoda; class Insecta; order Coleoptera; family Cleridae; genus Tillus; species Tillus elongatus. The sequence continues at coordinate 19,423,032 of OZ023265.1, read as the reverse complement.
AGTTTTTGAACAAAGAATTTCCAGAGCAATGGATTGGGCGTAGAGGTGCTATTGAGTGGCACCCCTAGATCACCGGATTTAACTCCTTTAGACTTCTTTCTATAGGGCCATTTAAAGATTAGAATTTTCGCAACAGAACCGGAGTCTGTGGAAGAATTACGACGACGCATTGTTGAATAATGCCGTCTAATAACTTCACAAATGCTCCAGAATGTCAAAGCTCGTTTTGAACAAAATTTGGAAGCTGGTGGTCAACAATTTGAACACTTAGTTAGCTGAATAAACATGCTTGAACGTTTTTTAGTTTTTTTTAACGAAAAATTGACTAATTAGTGCATTTATTATCACAATGAATGAAATACGTTCTTGCAACTGTGAATAAATTTTAAACGAGTTGATAAAACTTCCAAAAAAATTTATGTGCTAAATTCATAAAAGAAAGAGTTTTCAAATGATGTGACCCATGTTCCTTATTTAAAATATAAGGGTTGTTATCACCACCCTTAGGGGCTTCATGTGGCAAAGATGAGTTTCATGTCAAAACATGTCCCCCTCAATATTAAAATTCACGTCTTTCAGCGGTCTGTTTCGTTTTCAATGCGCCACCCTATATATATATATATATATATATATATATATATATATATATATATATATATATATATATATATATATATATATATATATATATATATATATATATATCACACACACACATATATCACACCGATAATTCAAAAAATAATGGGCCGATTTTGATAAAATTTGCCATGTACCCTCCCCCTTTGTACGTGGCTTCGATAAGTTCGTTAGTCAGGGAAATCGGACGAGGTTTTCCGGGAAAATTTTGAGTTTTCATTCGAAAAAAAATTTTATCTCAAAAAATAAAAAATCTATGATAACCAAATTTGGTAGGTAGGTTAACGATATAAAAAGTAAACTATACACCAAAATTTAGATTTCTATGTTACAAGAAAAAAAAAGTTATAAAAAAATATTTGGTGCCAGATCATTTCTATGAAAATTCACTACCATAACGCACTTGCTGCGTCCAGGCTTTTTTATATATGAAGCCAAAGAAAACGCCTCTAGGTTTATACTAATATCGCTCTCACACAATTAGAAGAACCACATCTAATTTTGAACTTACTTTACTTGGGCAGGATTTTCTTCAGTTGTTTTCGTTTCCGCATTTTCAACATCTTGGTTTTCTACCACAGGCATTTTCATTTCACTATTTGGCGACATTATTCTAAAACTATTCTCTCGGTATCACTTTTCTCAATGTAAAACTCACTTAATTTAACTTAACAAAAATCCGATTTTGCCTACTGAACTTGCATGAATTAAAATTTAAATTATTAATAAACAATTTACTTGTCCTTAAAAATCCACAGAAAAATATCACCACTTTAAGTACAGCATCAAAAATCATCTTTTTCAAAGTCTTAACTCGATTTTAAACTATCACTTTAGTGGTGCTTGCATCTCATTAAATATAAACTATTAAAAGCAAATGCTACTGAGATTTAATTTAAAAACAAAAGATGCGCGTGTACTGTCAAAATTTAAACTTGTCGCCTGTTACTGCGATGGTATTTGAACCGGTGCGGTTTTGAATATGCCTGAGATTAACCTACACAAGCCTACTAAGTACATAATGTTGCTTAAATGATTAAGTAGGCTTTGGAGGGGGGACTAGAACTGCCAGAAGATTTGTAAATACTCTTTGTTGTAATGTAAGCGTGTTAATCACAGAGTGAAGAATTAAGTAATAGTCAAAATGCAGAATAAGCATAATTCAACAGCTAGTACATCTAAACGTATTTTTTGTCATGACATGACTTTAAAGAATGTCGTCGCCATTTTAGTGTTTATAGAGTGTGATAGGGTTGCATTTAAAAAGACTGTTGGAAGAAATACAAAATAAAATAAGTTCACGCATAATTGCGTCAGACAATGAGGTGCCTGTATCAAGTGGGTCTTGTGTGTTTTTGTTTCTTTAACGTCGGCCTATTTCCGCGACTATGGCCAATCACCGACGTCAGGGAGCAGTTTCACCTCATTATCCTGGGAATTTTACCGAACCCCTGCCTTTCTGTAAGGAGGGTAGGGATCTTTAACGTGCCCAACATCGCATGGACTTGGGGCCGACGGTTTACGCCCCCTCCGAAGGGCGGAACGTGCATACATTCAACTTGCTCAAATATAATGCCAGAACCTCGGTTGATATTAATTTTAGAGTTTGTACTGAAAAAGTGAAAGGAGTACGCTGGGATCGAACCCAGTACCCTTCGGTTCAGATGCACACGTTCTTAACCCTGAACCACCGAGGTTCAAGTAGGTCTTATTATTGTCGAAATATAATACACAATAGAACTTGAAGTTTTCTTATTACTATTAGAAAAATATGCCTGTGTTGTTTATATGACATTAGTGAATTTTCTTTTTAAAAAATCACTAATGAGGATATCCCGTCTTTTGAATTTTGACAAAATTTTCTCAAATGAGCGCGAACTAGGCGTCCCAGAACCCATATCCAGGATCAGTTTCAATTTTTATATGTTTTGTATATATATATATATATATATATATATATATATATATATATATATATATATATATATATATATATATATATATATATATATATAGGGTGGCGCATTGAAAACGAAACAGACCGATTTGCGTCCAGAGAAACTTTTTTTTAAGAAACGCTGAAACACGTCAATTTTAATATTGAGGCGGACATGTTTTGACATAAAACTCAACTTTGTCACATCAACTCCTTAAGGGTGGTGATAACAACCCTAATATTTTAAATAGGGAACATGGGTCGAGTGTTACATCATTTGAAAGCTCTTTCTTTTCTGAATTGAGCACATTAATTTTTTTGGACGTTTTATCAACTCGTTTAAAAATTATTCACAGTTGGAGTTGCAAGAACGTATTTCATTCATTGTGATAAGAAATGCACTAATTAGTCAATTTTTCGTTAAAAAACCGAACCAAACGTTCAGAAATGTTTATTCAGTTAAGTAAGTGTTCAAATTGTTGACCACCAGCTTCTATACAAAAGTACAAATTTTGTTCAAAACGAGCTTTAAAATTCTGGAGCATTTGTGGAGTTATTAGACGACATTCTTCAACCATGCGTCGTCGTAATTCTTCCAGAGACTCCGGTTCTCTTGCAAAAATTCTACTATTTCAATGGCCCCATAGAAAGAAGTCTAAAGGAGTTAAATCCGGTGATCTAGGGGGCCACTCAATAGCACCTCTACGCCCAATCCATTGTTCTGGAAACTCTCTATTCAAAAACTCCCTAACACGTTGTAAAAAATGCAGAGGACCTCCATCTTTTTGAAACACGAATTGATTTTCTTGATAGCGATCATCATTTTCAACAATGTCAATTAATAGAGGGTAAACGATATCTTCTAGTAACTCCAAAAACGCTTCGCCATTCAAATTGCCATTAAGAAAAATTGGTCCGATTAAACGGTATCTAAAAATGTCAGTCCACCAATTTCTGTGGAGTTTGAGTGTGGACTTCGTGAAATTTTCTTGGATTATTATCTGCCCAATAACGACAATTATGACGATTGACTGTAGAGTTTAATGAAAACGTACACTCGTCTGAAAAACAGATATTGAACAGAAAGTTGCCGTTATCAGCTATTCGTGCAGTCATAACTTCACAAAACTCCAGCCACCTATCAAAATCATCTTTATTCAGTTGTTGTACAAGATAAATTTTATACGGGTGAAATTTATGATGCTTCAATATTCGCTGAATAGTTCTTCTTTTGATGTTTGAAAAAATTTTCTCGTGCTCAAAGTTGGGTCTGCAGAAATTTGTCCTAAAACTTCAATCTCTGTAGTCTCATTTCTAACCGAAAATTCACGTTCAGGATCCCGTTTTTTGTTGACTACCGAATCACTTTGTCGACACTTGGCAACTAACTCCAAAATGTACATGTCTGTTCGGATGTCGTTCATTAAACAAATTTGCGGGTACGGTTGGCACGGTCATCGATTTTGAAAAAAAGAGTAATTATTTCAGTTCCTTCTTCTACAGAATACACCACTGTGAAATTAATTTTCGGTAGTACTATTAAGTATCAAACCGACCGATAAACTGAAATAATAAACCGCATTACTCTCATTCCGATAAGAAATGTTCTAATTCAAACCAACAAAACATTGACTATCAGCACATTTCTTATCGGAATGAGTAAAATGCGTTTTTGTATCTTCAACTGTAAACGAGTTGATAAAACTTCCAAAAAAAGTTAGTGTGCTGAATTCAAAAAAGAAAGAGCTTTCAAATGATGTAACACTCAACCCATGTTCCCTATTTAAAATATAAGGATTGTTATCACCACATTTAAGGGGTTAATGTGAGAAAGTTGAGTTTTATGTCAAAATATGTTCCCCTCAATATTAAAATTGACGTGTTTCAGCGTTTCTTTAAAAAAAATTCTCTGGGCGCAAATCGGTGTGTTTCGTTTTCCATGCGCCACCCTATATATATATATATATATATATATATATATATATATATATATATATATATATATATATATATATATATATATATATATATATATATATATATATATCACACCGATAACTCAAAAAATAATTTTCATCAAATTTAGTAGGTTCGTTGGCCAGGAAAATCGGCCTAAGTTTTCCCGGAAAAATTTGTGTTTCCTTTCTAAAAAAAATTATATCTCCTAAAATAACAAAGTAAAGACAACCAAATTTGGTACGCTCATTTCCGTCATAAAGAGCATCCCATATGCCAAAATTGAAATATATGTGTTTGAAGATAAAAAAGTTTGAGGTAAATTAATTTTTAATTAATTAAATCTGATGAGACGAAGTTAAAACGTCAAAATTGATAATTATGGCTGGTATAGGTACGAACGTGAGTGAAAAATACGACACGAAATGACTAACAAGCTCCTAGATATGTGTCTGAGTCGTTATTTTCCTTCAGTTCGTTCAAATATGATCAAAAAATCCATTGTAAATAAAAATTGTTTAGGGAAAATAGAAAAGACGTTAATACAATTAACCTACTACTGGATATACCTGCCAGTCTTCCATATCGAGCGTGCCCAAGTCGGTTAATACATGTGCATCTCCGATAGGCGAGTCCTACATGACGAGTTCTACTCCTAGTTAGTGACTTCACTTTTTATGATTTTTAGGGAATTTTCTTTAAAAAAATTCACTAATGAGGAGATCCCGACTTTTAAATTTTTAAAAATTTCTGCAAATGAGCGCTAAGTAGGACCCGTAGAACACATATCCGGGGTCAGTTTAGATTTTTATATGTTATATATATATATATATATATATATATATATATATATATATATATATATATATATATATATATATATATATATGTATCACACCGATAACTCAAAAAATAATGGGCCGATTTTTAATAAATGTAGTGAATACCTTCCTTTTACAAGTAGCTTGGACAAGTTCGTTAGCCAGCAAAATCGGCCCAGGTTTTCCCGGAAAATTTTGTATTTTCTTTCCTCAAGGTTCAGCTTTAGCCCTTACTTTGTTTCTTTTCCACATCAATGACCTCCTCTCTAGCACATCCAACCCAATTCACAGCTACGCGGACGACAGCACCCTCCATTCAAATATACAATATTCTAAGCCTGTCTCTTTAGCCCAATTAGATGAGGATCGCAGACTCATGGAGGGTTCTGTCTCTGTGGATCTCCAAAAAATATTAGACTGGGGAAGTAGAAATCTTGTACAATTCAAACCCACCAAAACTAAGTCCTGCTTTCTTTCTCACAAGAGATACACCAGCCCTAGACCCATCACAATGAACAACCAAGTTATTCAAAGTAATGAGTCCTTCTCTCTTGTTGGCATTTCTGTGGATCGAAATCTTAATTGGCACCAGCATGTCACATCAATTGCAGAAGCGGCTGCTAAGAAATTAGGTTTCCTCTTCCGAGCTCGCAAATACTTTTCACCAGCTAATTTCTATACCTTATATACTTCACAAATAAGGCCAAACCTCGAATACTGCTCCCACGTCTGGGGTGCCACTGCCGCTTCTACACTAGCTATCCTGGACTCCATTCAAAAGAGAGCTATACGTCTCATCGGTGACCCTACCCTCACCCAAAGGCTGCCATCCCTTGCCCACCGACGTGCCGTTGGTGACCTCTCTCTCTTTTATAGATATCTGCACGGGCACTGCACAGAGGAGCTTTCCTCCATAGTTCCCCCACCTGCTGCCCCCAACAGATCTACCAGGGGAACAGAGCGAATGCACCCTTTTACTGTCCAGGTCACCAGACTTAGAACATCTTGTTATGCCCGCTCTGTTGTCCCGAGGACTTCCAAGTTGTGGAATTCCTTGCCGGCACATGTTTTTCCTTCTCCTCCGAACCTCCAAACCTTCAAGTCCAGAATTAACATCTTGCCTCTTTCCTCCTTATCAACACCCACGGTACGATAGTATTTAGGCTGTAAGCCCTCGTGGTGTGTTGTTGAAAAAAAATATATCTCCGGAAATAACAAAGTAAGCGCATTCAAATGGTACACGGGTTTATATAGGTAAATTTGCTACCAAAATTTAGCTATGTAGATTAAAAGACAAAAAAGTTATAGGCAATTAAAAAAAAAGGGGTTTTCCTCAATAAAAGTACATGGCACTATTTTACCCCCTAAAGGGGGTGTAACACGAAAGTGAGCCTTTAAATAAAGAAATTGAATTAATTGTTAGCTTTTATGATAAACTTATTTAATTATAACAATGAATCCGCATTAAAAACTCGTTTTATAATGTCATTGACACATTGTCCTTTACATACGTATTTAAAAATATATACCGATTTGTTTTTAGCGTAGTTTTTATACCGATCAAATGCGTAGGCGTTTTATGCGGTTAGGAAAGGTAATTTTAACACATAATAAACATATTTATTGTCTATTTATAATAATGCAAATTAACAATAACATTAAAAATTGATTGTGGGAATTACAGAACAATTATCCAATGAATTAGTTATAAATTTAAATATAGTTAACAAGCATCATCTATCTCACTATCGGGTGATGAATTTTGCAAAAGGCCTCACAATGGATGGCTCCAATTGCGATACAATGGCTTTAACTCTACAATAACCGGATTTTTAATTTATAAATTGGCTGTAATAGTGACGTATTTGAATAATAAAATGTGAAGCCTTGACGTTTTTCGTTTTGTATGATAACAATTATTATGTTTCAAATACAATAAACGCAATATACAATCAACCAGCTGGATTTTTCCGTTTTCGCTAATCCACTATCACATGCGACTTAAATCAAGATTAGGAATCTTGGAAAATCTTCACTAATTTACAATATATATATATATATATATATATATATATATATATATATATATATATATATATATATATATATATATATATATATATATATATATATATATATATATATATATGTATACAGGTGGCCCAACAAAAAGTATACATCCAGCTTTATTAGTGAATTTTCGTAGAAAAAATTCACTAATGGGGAGATCCTGACTTTTGAATTTTGAAAAAAATTTTGCAAATGAGCGCGAACTAGGACCCCTAGAACCCATATCCGGTGTCAGTTTCAATTTTTATATGTTATCTTAAAGTGATTGTTTTTGGCTAATGTGTAAATGGACAGCAAAAATTGGACCATGTGAAAAACAATTTGCACATTTTAAATGAATACAAAGGTTATTGGCTGAGAAGAAATTCGTCACATCCGGCATCTTCTATAACGAGGGGGAACGTTTTAACAGGGCAGAGCGAACATCACGTTTTTAAACATCCGTTGTGTTATTCTCCAAAATTCTATTAAAACCTGTAATAAATTAAATAAAAGTGTTTTAAAAGTACAGTGTATGGTCAACATTGTTATTGAACATGTGTTCGCAACAATAACCTCTCGCAGCAAATAATTGAATGAAAATGATACGTACCTGAACAGAAGCTGTTACCCACGCCAAGGTATTTATTAATACAGTTGAAATATAAATATAATTATCGCATACAGACTGGGAGACTACTTCTCTGGCTTCACTGTTGGTTTTCGTTGGTGAAGGACGTAGCCAGCGCGTAAGCTAACTGGAGCAAGTGGCCCTACGAATTCTGGAAGTTCTAGGAAGTTCTTCAACGTTTCTGTGACAGCATTTTCAGATAGCTCTTTAAAATATGTGTTGGGGTGATTTGGGATCTCCAAGTGTACTTATCAGTGCTCATTACAGGTTCCAGTTTTCACATAATTTTTCAGTGATACCAAAACTATGGGGTTTAAGTTTGTAGAGCCGTTTTTGCTTTAATTGCTGCAGTAAAATCCAACAAATAAGGCATTATTGGAAATATAATTGTGTACCCTTTGAAACAATGTATGCCTCGACCCCACATCCCATTTGAAATTTTAAGGGTCCATTTGTTTCCCGCTACGGGGTTGAAGGGGTAGGTTGGAAAATATGTTTAAAATATGGCCCTCTAAAAATGAAAAAATCCAAGCATACCCCCCCCCCCCCAAATTCACAAAAAAAAACTCGGGACGCAGCAAGTGCGTTATGGTAGTGAATTTTCATAGAAATGATCTGGCACAAAATATTTTATTATAATTTTTTTTTCTTGTAACATAGAAATTTAAATTTTGGTGTATAGTTTACTTTTTATATGGTAAACCTACCTATCAAATTTGGTTATCATAGATTTTTTATTTTTTAAGATAAAATTTTTTTTCAAATGAAAACTCAAAATTTTTTCAGAAAACCTCGTCCGATTTTTCTGATTAACGAACTTATCAAAGCCATTTACAAAAGTAAGGTACATGCCAAATTTTATCAAAATCGGCCAATTATTCTTTGAGATAAAAATTTTTTTCGACTAAAAACTCAACATTTTCCCGGAAAACCTCGTCCGATTTTCCTGACTAACAAACTTGTCAAAGCCATTTACAAAAGGAAGGTACATGCCAAATTTTATTAAAATCGGCTTATTACTTTTTGAGATAAGAATTTTTTTCGAATGAAAACTCAAAATTTTCCCGGAAAACCTCGTCCGATTTTCCTGACTAACGAACTTATCCAAGCCATTTACAAAAGAAAGGTACATGCCAAATTTTATCAAAATCGGCCCATTATTTTTTGAGTTATCGGTGTGATACATATATATATATATATATATATATATATATATATATATATATATATATATAATATAAATATATATATATATATATATATATATATATATATATATATATATATATATAATATAAATATATATATATATATAATATATAATATAAATATATATATATATATATATATATATATATATATATATATATATATATTTATATATATATATATATATATATATATATATATGTATATATATATATATATATATATATATATATATATATATATATATATATATATATGTATGTATCACACCGATAACTCAAAAAATAATGGGCCGATTTTGATAAAATTTGGCATGTACCTTTCTTTTCCGGGAAAATTTTGAGTTTTCATTCGAAAAAAAATTATATATATATATATATATATATATATATATATATATATATATATATATATATATATATATATATATATATATATATATTTATATATATATATATATATATATATATATATATTTATATATATATATATATATATATATATATATATATATATATATATATATATATGTATCACACCAATAACTCAAAAAATAATGGGCCGATTTTGATAAAATTTGGCATGTACCTTTCTTTTGTAAATGGCTTGGATAAGTTCGTTAGTCAGGAAAATCGGACGAGGTTTTCCGGGAAAATTTTGAGTTTTCATTCGAAAAAAATTCTTATCTCAAAAAGTAATAAGCCGATTTTAATAAAATTTGGCATGTACCTTCCTTTTGTAAATGGCTTTGACAAGTTTGTTAGTCAGGAAAATCGGACGAGGTTTTCCGGGAAAATGTTGAGTTTTTAGTCGAAAAAAATTTTTATCTCAAAGAATAATTGGCCGATTTTGATAAAATTTGGCATGTACCTTACTTTTGTAAATGGCTTTGATAAGTTCGTTAATCAGAAAAATCGGACGAGGTTTTCTGAAAAAATTTTGAGTTTTCATTTGAAAAAAAATTTTATCTTAAAAAATAAAAAATCTATGATAACCAAATTTGATAGGTAGGTTTACCATATAAAAAGTAAACTATACACCAAAATTTAAATTTCTATGTTACAAGAAAAAAAAATTATAATAAAATATTTTGTGCCAGATCATTTCTATGAAAATTCACTACCATAACGCACTTGCTGCGTCCCGAATTTTTTTTTGTGAATTTGGGGGGGGGGTATGCTTGGATTTTTTCATTTTTAGAGGGCCATATTTTAAACATATTTTCCAACCTACCCCTTCAACCCCGTAGCGGGAAACAAATGGACCCTTAAAATTTCAAATGGGATGTGGGGTCGAGGCATACATTGTTTCAAAGGGTACACAATTATATTTCCAATAATGCCTTATTTGTTGGATTTTACTGCAGCAATTAAAGCAAAAACGGCTCTACAAACTTAAACCCCATAGTTTTGGTATCACTGAAAAATTATGTGAAAACTGGAACCTGTAATGAGCACTGATAAGTACACTTGGAGATCCCAAATCACCCCAACACATATTTTAAAGAGCTATCTGAAAATGCTGTCACAGAAACGTTGAAGAACTTCCTAGAACTTCCAGAATTCGTAGGGCCACTTGCTCCAGTTAGCTTACGCGCTGGCTACGTCCTTCACCAACGAAAACCAACAGTGAAGCCAGAGAAGTAGTCTCCCAGTCTGTATGCGATAATTATATTTATATTTCAACTGTATTAATAAATACCTTGGCGTGGGTAACAGCTTCTGTTCAGGTACGTATCATTTTCATTCAATTATTTGCTGCGAGAGGTTATTGTTGCGAACACATGTTCAATAACAATGTTGACCATACACTGTACTTTTAAAACACTTTTATTTAATTTATTACAGGTTTTAATAGAATTTTGGAGAATAACACAACGGATGTTTAAAAACGTGATGTTCGCTCTGCCCTGTTAAAACGTTCCCCCTCGTTATAGAAGATGCCGGATGTGACGAATTTCTTCTCAGCCAATAACCTTTGTATTCATTTAAAATGTGCAAATTGTTTTTCACATGGTCCAATTTTTGCTGTCCATTTACACATTAGCCAAAAACAATCACTGCCTTTGGAGTTCATGAATTTTAAAACTACTGCTTGATTAAATGGTGATTAAAAAACTGTGTTCATAAGCGCCAAGTTTAAAATGTATAGTTCACGGTTTATATAATACTTAACCTAGTTTACACTTTCTTAAAATTACTCAATTGGTTCGTTATACATATTCCTTAACACTTGCTATTGTCTTTGTTTACATATTGGAGCTAATAAGTATAATAAGTTTTGTTATAAATAAACATTTCATTGTGACTATCGAAAATACATAATTTTAAATTTTCAATTAGGTTTTAATTTTCAAACTCAATGTCAAACAGCCTTAAGCTTTTTATCATAGCAATATATATATATATATATATATATATATATATATATATATATATATATATATATATATATATATATATATATGTATATATATATATATATATATATATATATATATATATATATATATATATATATATAATGGACGAGGTGTTTCCTTGTCGAAAATTAAAGGGGGTCTTTCATATAAAAAAGGTAAATTTGGAGTTTACCTCCCGAAAGCTTTTAAAAAATATTTTCAGAAACATGCTTAGAACCCCTCTGAATACAGAAACAACAAGACAATTTTCTTGCAAACAACCTATAAGAACGTTACGGGACCCGAAGAAAAATGCGAAAAAATAGCTTAGTCGGACCACTAAAAGCTGCTTTTTTCACATTTTGCAACCACACCTCCTTTAAACCGTGTCTGCCCCGAATTCACCCCAGGTCCCATAACTTTCTTGGGGGTTGTTCCCAAGCAATTTTTCATGTGGTTTATGCTTCAATAGCGTTTTTACGCATGCAGCAAGACAAGGAAAACCCCCACGGCGAAGTAGCGAACCACAACCCCTCACCTCACCCCGCTTGCCAAAAACACGGGGAGTATAATCTTAGAAATGAGTAGTGATAGGTAACTTCAGGGGCAGCGGTGTACCAGGAAAGGAGCATGTAACATAATGAGCGAAAAAATAGAGAAATTGTGAAAAAAAGTCAGTTTTAACTTACCGCACCAGGCCAGCGACGAAGTTTAAACGTAAATACCTCAGCAAAAGGTAAAAGTAGTGTCAGCGTGTATGTAAGATGCCAGAATTTATGTATGAGTACTCGTTTTACCTAAAACAGTCGGGGAGGTAAACTGCAAATTCACCAAAAAATCATTCAATCAAGAACACAATTTTGTTGATAATAGAGAGATGTCGATGGCAACACTTTCGAAAGAATTCTTAAAATGTGCGCGTACTAGGACCTCTAAAATCGATCTTCAAGATCTGTGTAAGTTTATAGTATTGACCTTAGTAATATGCCGTATAATAATAGTGTACAATTCTTATGAAAATTCGCTACTATAACACACTTGCTGCATCCCTAAATTTTTATAAATTTCTTCCTTTCATAACCTGCTTAATCAAAGTCCAGCTAATAATTATTAGTAGAAAGTAATTAATTTTAAAAGGAAAGTACATAAATATTGAACTATTGTATTAAACAAAAAACTCGGGACGCAGCAAGTGCGTTATGGTAGTGAATTTTTATTAAATGCTTCAAATTTAAATAACTCAAGTTTCTATAAACTTAGAGAGTTTAATTTCAATACGTAGTAAGGTTTTTCCTAAGGCAAGATATCCACAAAATTTCATTAAAATAACTTTGTAATTTTCGGAGAAAAAAATTTTTTTCGAAAGAAAATTTAAAATTTGAGTAACTCAATTTTCTCTAAACTTAGAAATTTGAATTTTGGTACGTAGTAAGGTTGAGGCAACATATAGAGTAAATTTCATTGAAACAGCTTTGTTACTTTCGGAGAAAAAAAATTTTTTCGAAAGAAAACTCAAAATTTTTCCGGAAAACTCCGTCTGATTTTTCTGGATAACGAACTCATCCAAGCCATTAATAAAAGACAGGCAGTTGCCAAGTTTCATCGAAATTGGTTAATTACAGCTACTGATGAAGACAACTTCGTTGTCGAAATACGTATCAAAAAAGATAGCGCATAACTCTGTTATTATTGTTGTAGTTTTTGGGGTTATTCTACTTTTTGTTTCAGTTTCCAGCCACAATGTCCAGTCTCAGTCTTTTGTCAATAAAAATTATTATTATTATTTGTTATTTTTTGAGATTTCAGATGTTTTTATGAAAATTGGCTACCATAACGCACTTGCTGCGTCTAGATTTTTTGAACTGCAATTTGCTTTTTTACAGTACATACCAACAAAATATCAATCAGATTTTGGACCATATCACATCGTCTTCTATTTTAACACTAAAATAAATTTAATATTGAATGAGACAAACTTTAATTACTTTTAGTAGTACCAATCATAATAAAAATATGTCTAGTCAAAGTAACAAAACCGGATAAAAAAACAATTACGAAAACTAATAAATGCTGTTGAGCCAAAAATAGCCTTGTTAATATATCATATTCCCTTTCTTTGTCCAATTTTATCATATCTTTTGTTGGTCAGTAACAAAAGCAAACAAATTATATCCCAAATGATACAGAAAACTTTACAACTCTAGATCTAAATAAAAGGACTGTAACAGCGGCAGAAGCAGAAGTCAATGGAAGGTTGATGAATGAATCTCATGAGTCAATAAGAAAAGCATTGACTAACCAACAGCAACCACATACTTATGATTTAAACATGTTTCAAATTTGAATAGCTCAATTTTCTGTAACCCTAGAAAGCTGAATTTTGGCACATAGTTAGGTATTTCCCAAAGCAATATGTAGACCAAATTTTATCGAAATTTTCGGAAAAAAAAATTTTTTTTGAAAGAAAACCCATATCCGGGGTCAGTTTCAATTTTTATATGCTTATATATATATATATATATATATATATATATATATATATATATATATATATATATATATATATATATATATATATATATATAAGCATATAAAAATTGAAACTGACCCCGGATATGGGTTCTAGGGGCCCTAATTCGCGCTCATTTGAAAGAATTTTTGCAAAGTCTCACCATCGATACCTCTCTATTAGTGAATTTTTTTAATAAAAATTCACTAATAATAATCTCCTATAATTACCAGCTGAATAACCAAAACTTATATATTGTAGAGTATGTACAGTTCGGCGTGCAAATAAACGTGTTATACTGTCAAAACATAAACAATTCAATCTACTAACAAAACAATGATTTAATATAGTACAAACATTTATGATACATATTTAATCGAGACATATGTACAAGGAACTTTGCAGTTTGTTCATTTTAATTTATCTATTTTAAATATAGAAAGATCATTCTGTCTACTGAAAATTAGATAAGAATGATAAAAAATTAAAATAATATATGGCGTATCAGTATTTTTAAACAACTTAAATGTTCTAATTTAGGTTCCACATTGTTATCCTGGTAGTAAGTTTAAACGTAAAAGTTGGGTACCTAACGGGAATTAAAACCACTTTTCTTGCTAAAACAATTCCACAAAACTCATAAAATTTATTGATTGTTGTTGCCCTTACTTGGTGAAACTGGTCCATACTACATACAGACTACTTCTCTGGCTTCACTGTTGGTTTTCGTTTTTGTAAGTGAAGGACGTAGCCAGCGCGTAAGCTAACTGGAGCAAGTGGTTCTTACGACCTCTGGATGTTCTAGGATGTTCTTCAACGTTTCTGTGACTAGTTTCGCTGCTTGACAGCATTCTCAGACAGACTAACATTGAATTAGTACGAAATCATGACAACTACAAATAAAGATCTGTTGCTATGATGTTTTGATCAAAAAATTTTTCAAATTGAAAATAAAATAAAACACAGATGACAGATGAGGCTTTCAAAAATGTCTACGAGATGTATGTCAATATTTAACATAAACATAGAACTAGCCTATAATAACTATTGTAATAGTTATAACAATAAAATAACTAAACAATAACAGTATAAAATCAGTCTCTATATAACGAAATTATTGACATACATCAACTCATTATCTTATTACAACTTTTTGGAAAGAATGGTTAAATTTATTTTCTTTGACTTATTTAATTAGAAAGAAGAATATCCAAGAAAGGGGAATTCATTAAATCAGTTTGCTCGTTTAAAACAAGGTAGCTATTGTCGTGTGTGTGCTTTTTGACTTCTAAAGCTTCAAAAAAGTCTAGTTTACATTTGCAAAACATATTATTGATACCGAACATAGACCTACAGTAAATAGCCGCATACAACCACTACATTTTTATAATGACAAACGTAAACTAGACTTTTTTGAAGCTTTAAAAGTCAAAAAGCACACACACGACAATAGCTACCTTGGTTTAAACGAGCAAACTGATTTAATGAATTCCCCTTTCTTCTTTCTAATTAAATGAGTCAAAGAAAATAAATTTAACTATTCTTAAAAAAAAGTTGTAATAAGATAATGAGTTGATGTATGTCAATAATCTTGTTATATAGAGACTGCTTTTATACTGTTATTGTTTAGTTATTTTATTGTTATAACTGTTATCATAGTTATTATAGGCTAGTTCTATTTTTATGTTAAATATTGACATACATCACGTAGACATTTTTGAAAGCCTCATCTGTCATCTGTTTCATTTTATTTTCAATTTGAAAAATTTTTTGATCAAAACATCATATCATAACATAGCAATTTTAATCTGTCTGAGAATGCTGTCAAGCAGCGAAACTAGTCACAGAAACGTTGAAGAACATCCTAGAACATCTAGAATTATTTATCCCACGTACACAGAAAACCTCTTCAGCCACTCAAAAGCCCTGGTTCTCTAAATCCTGTGACAAGGCCAGACAAGAAACCGCTATGTCCGCATTCTTTCTGAGGCAAAAACTCGTTTAATAACCACATCAAAAACAAAGTCCTCTAAAGCTCCAACGGCGACAAACCCTTCTGGACTCTTGCTAAATCTATTGGGAATAATTTCTGCAAAAGCACGTTCCCACCTCTTGTCTCAGGGGATGAAATTGTTTCTACCGCCCTGGGCAAGGCTGAACTTTTTGCTTCGTTGTTCGCCGGCAATTCTACTCTCAACCCACCTCCAAATATTCAACCACCAACAGTCCCCAATGTCGCGCATAAAATGACGGATATCATTTTCAAAACTAAAAAGGTACGAAAGATGCTCTCTTCTCTTAATACCAGGAAAGCCTCTGGCCTTGACGAGATCCCAGCAATTGTTCTCAAAAAATGCGCACCAGAGCTTGCTCCTGTCCTGACTCGTCTGTTTCAGATATCTTATAATAAAGGCATATTCCCTAGTAACTGGAAAACTGCTCGAGTACAACCCATCCCCAAGAAAGGATCCAAAGCGCTTCCCAGCAACTACAGGCCTATTTTGCTCCTTTCAGTCGTCTCTAAAGTGATGGAAAAGTATATAAACACCGAATTACTAAAATTTCTTGAAAAACACAGTCTAATCCACGACAGGCAGTATAGATTCCGTCAGCGCAGATCAACTGCCGACCTCCTTTCCTCTGTCACCCAGTCTTGGAACAAGTCTATGGAACTACACGGTGAATCCCAGATGGTCGCTCTAGACATATCCAAAGCATTCGACCGGGTCTGGCACGCAGCGCTGCTAAATAAACTTCCGGCCTATGGCGTACCACCAAAACTCTGTATATGGACAGCAAATTTTCTCTCCAACAGGAGCATATCTGTTGTTGTGGATGGCCATTCCTCTAAACTGTATCCAATTATTGCAGGAGTTCCTCAAGGTTCAGCTTTAGCCCCTACTTTGTTTCTTCTCCACATCAATGACCTCCTTTCGAGCACATCCAACCCAGTTCACAGCTACGCGGACGACAGCACCCTCCATTCAAATATACAATATTCTAAGCCTGTCTCTTTAGCCCAATTAGATGAGGATCGCAGACTCATGGAGGGTTCGGTCTCCGTGGATCTCCAAAAAATATTAGACTGGGGAAGTAGAAATCTTGTACAATTCAACCCCACCAAAACTAAGTCTTGCTTTCTTTCTCACAAGAGATACACCAGCCCTAGACCCATCACGATGAACAACCAAGTTATTCAAAGTAATGAGTCCTTTTCTCTTGTTGGCATTTCTTTGGATCGAAATCTTAATTGGCACCAACATGTCACATCAATTGCAGAAGCGGCTGCTAAGAAATTAGGTTTCCTCTTCCGGGCTCGCAAGTACTTTTCACCAGCTAATCTCTATACCTTATATACTTCACAAATAAGGCGAAACCTCGAATACTGCTCCCACATCTGGGGTGCCGCTGCCGCTTCTACACTCGCTATCCTGGACTCTATTCAAAAGAGAGTTATACGTCTCATCGGTGACCCTACCCTCACCCAAAGGCTGCCATCCCTTGCCCACCGACGTGCCGTTGGTGACCTCTCTCTCTCTCTCTTTTATAGATATCTGCACGGGCACTGCTCAGAGGAGCTTTCGTCCATAGTTCCCCCACCTGCTGCCCCCAACAGATCTACCAGGCGAACAGAGCGAATGCACCCTTTTACTGTCCAGGTCACCAGACATAGAACATCTTGTTATGCCCGCTCTTTTGTCCCGAGGACTTCCAAGTTGTGTAATTCCTTGCCGGCACATGTTTTTCCTTCTCCTCCGAACATCCAAACCTTCAAGTCCAGAATTAACAAGCTGCCTCTTTCCTCCTTGTCAACACCCACGGTACGATAGTATTTAGGCTGTAAGCCCTCGTGGTGTGTTGTTGAAATAAAATAAAAATTAAAAAAAGGGCCACTTGCTCCAGTTAGCTTACGCGCTGGCTACGTCCTTCACCTACAAAAACGAAAACCAACAGTGAAGTCAGAAAAGTAGTCTCCAAGTATGTATGTAGTATCATAAAATTTAGCTGAGAGCAAGAATCAAATCCATACTTTGGTAAACAAAGAGGTAAAAAATAAGTAATCGCCTGGCGTCGGTAGGATACTCAAAATCTCTAGCATAACGACTAACTAAAACCTCAAATACTCGTATAAAGTTCATGGTAGGTATAAGAAAATTGCACCACAGAAACCTACAAAAAGTTGAAAACCATTCATGGAAGCTAGTTTCTTGGGCAAGAAGATGTATTTCGTTGCGCTTCTACACTGACAATATTCTGATAAATATAGGAAAAACGATTATCGGCTGTCGTGCGATTTTAAACCCAATAAGTTGATTTTTAAAACAATTATAAACAATGTTTACAATTTAGAACTTGCTTGCGGCAAAAATCAGTTATTTGTAAGCAGGTGATAAATATTTTGCGTGCCAAACATTGCGTTCACATTGCATCACCACCACCAACACCACCAGTATCACCACAAACGCAAGGAATTCCACTCCTTAGCGATGGTGAAGTGTTCGAGGCAAAACCAGAACCACCTGAACCTAAATTATGGGTAACCAAAGCTTATGAAGTACTAGATGCTGCTGCGAATACAAACAAAGTAGCCTACGAACAATTTTTAAGTCAGT
Source organism: Tillus elongatus (assembly GCA_964006375.1). Classification (NCBI taxonomy): domain Eukaryota; kingdom Metazoa; phylum Arthropoda; class Insecta; order Coleoptera; family Cleridae; genus Tillus; species Tillus elongatus. The sequence continues at coordinate 19,404,268 of OZ023265.1, read as the reverse complement.
TTTCTCTTGCTCTTGGATATTACGCAGATAAATATTTTACAAACAGGAAGGAGATTGATATGACCTATGGTATTTTGTGCGTGTACCATACACGGGACCGGCGGCTTAACGCACCCTCCGAAGGACGCAATGTGCAGGTAGTCAACTTGCTCGGACACAATGCGACGGCCTCGGTAGTTGTTATTTTTCAGTGTGTACTAAATAACTGAATTGTTAATTGTTTTTGCCCCAGTTGGTGAAACCGTTCCATACTAAATACAGATGTAGAGACTTCTTCTATGGCTCCACAAGTGTTGTTTATTTTTTATTATTATTTTTTTGTAACCGGTTTTGCTGCTTGACAGCATCATCAGACAGGATAAAGTTGAATTCATTTATAGGTATTCCTGAAAACCGTAAATTAAAAATCCTTGCTATGTTGTGGTGTTTTGATCAAAAAGTTCTTCAGAAGCAAACAAATAAAAAAGGCTGGACGCAGCAAGTGCGTTATGGTAGTGAATTTTCATTAAAATGTTTTTAATCACAAATATATCTTTTTTAAGAAAGCAGGCATGAAATTTGGTTACCAGTATAACCTATATAGTAAAAACAATGCAACATATTTAATCAAAATGGCTTTATCGTTTGAAAAATGTACAAAAATTTTCCGAAAATAAACTTAAAATATACCCGAAAAACTGATTCCTGGACAACGAGCGTTAGGTTAATAGCAAATTGAACTATTGAAATTTGAAACCTATAATGAAAATTCGCTACCATAACGCACTTGCTGCGTCCAGTTAAAATTGAAATCGCTTGCAGAAAAGAACAAGCACTTGTGAAGTCACGGGAAAAGTCTGCGGTTGTATTAAGTATGGAACGGTTTGACTAAGTTAGGGCAATAACAAACAATCATATGTGCTATTCAAATTGAATTAAGTCTTAAAAGTTTTCATCTCATCCTAATTGAATTTGTCATACAAAAACTCTCTAAAAAATTCATCGGAATTACACAATCTGCTCAGGTGACGGTAAAATGAAATAACACTAAAAAAAGTGAAGTTACCAACTGAGACTAGAACGCGTGTCATAGGAGTCCATCATTAAATCAACAGTCCTGTCTTTACTTCTCTAAATGTACAATATAACATATAGGAAAAAACAAATTTGCAGACATTGGTAGACAAATTGCCAAATATTTAATTTTGCCAAATGCTCAAAGTTATACCGGCCATTGTTGTCGCAGATCATCTGACACTCTGTACATTGATGGACGAGGCAATATAACTGGATTAAAGCGTCATGGGGGCTGGAAGACGACACAGGTAGTTGAAGGTTTCATTAATCGGTCTATGAGAAACAAGACAGCAACAGCAGATACTATTGCTAAACAGATAAATAGTAATGAAGCATCTTCTTCCTTTAGAGCAGCCGAAATTCCAAATATTTGTTTCGAAAAGTCTTCCAGAGTTATTGATAGTTCACGACCAATTAAGTTTTGTTGCATATAATAGTTAATGTTCTGTGGTTGTAAGTGTAGCAACATTGTAGGAGCTGGGGGACGAGGACACATGACAGATAATGACAGAACACATCACAAATCAGAGAAATCACAAATGACAGGGGGTATCATTGTAATAGAAAGGCTCCTAATTAATAATACATTCTTTTATGTTTTGTCTAAATACCAATATGTAACAAGTTTATTAATTGTACTATTAATTTTAATATTATTAACAAATAAAGTTGTTCATTAAAAGTTTCAATTTAATGAATTATTCGTAGATAAAGTAGAGTATACTACTCGCAATAATGGCTATTATTACCTCGTAATGTTACTCCCTCGCCGCTTTCGCGGCTCGGTTCGTAAATATTCCTCGGGAATAATAGCTATCATTATTGACCCGTGGTATAATCTATTATTATTTTATAGGGTCTATACTTAGTTTTAGAGTAGCTATTCATTTACTTATGCTTTGTGCGATGCGAGTGATGTGCAAATTAGTTGGATTACCTAGTTAATATGGACTAGAGAGTTGTGTTTTCTTTTAATTTTAACTAGTTGTGTTATTATTAGTTTACTTTAAGATGTATTTTGTCTTTGTTATCTCTGCTGTACAGCATGTGGCTAAATGTCAGCCCTATCATTTGGATTTTCTGTTAGGCATTGATTTCAATAAATAAATAAAAATAAATGAGTAAATAAAAGTACGATTATTTTGGACGTCCTGTATGTGAGATTAATTCAATACGTTTTCTAGAATTCGAATCACTCGATATAAAATTCATTAGGCTCTCTTACAAAATGCTATCAAAGTACTTGTAAACTATACTTTTCGCAATATTTCGCAAAATGTAAATCAATGACGTTTGAGAAAATCTTTGCTTCTATTTTTATAACTACTTCAAAAATTATGTTTATTCTATATCTCTACAAACCACACACACACATATATATATATATATATATATATATATATATATATATATATATATATATATATATATATATATATATATATATATATATATATGTTTTCTTTATGCAATTTTACAAAGCATTCATACGGTCTTAAATTTTTCTCAATATTGTTTCAGATAGTCACCATATTAACCATATTTTTCTGTAAATGATATTGCAACATATTTTTATATATCTTTCCTTGAAAATATTAAATGACAAAACTTAATATTTCTGACACCAAGTAATTTTAAAATATGTACAAAATATGTACAATTTATACCAACTCATAACATATGCTTCAGTTATAAATCGTGTTAGAATGATGTTTAAATTAGCAAAAATATGCGGTTTTTTTCATCTTTCTCTTTCTTTCTCTATCTCTATCTCTCACGTCTAAGGTTGAACACACTGAGGCCTTAGAGACGATTTCCTGTGAAATTTGGGGAGTAGGTAGATTGCCGTGCTGTTATCGAACTACAATCCAACCTACCCTTATCCATCACTCTAAGAAGTAGGCAGACTGAGGCCTTAGGGTTCGTTCGCTCTCATATTTTCTTAACCTGGTGAACTTCGTTCCAATACAGGAGTTAAAACGTCGACTTTTAATAAATTCTAGACGCGATTCAAGCCGAGAACCAAGTATTTTTCACAGTTATAGCCGCGGTAACCTTTCCGAATATGCGTATATATATATATATATATATATATATATATATATATATATATATATATATATATATATATATATATATATATATATATATATACGTAATGACACTATTTACAATTTAGACATATTAACTATTGTTCACAATTTGAGGTTTTACACTTGGTTGACGAACTACTCAGAAGATTCCAAAGTTTGTTAGCTACTTGCGTCTTGCATTTACTTAAATGCGCATGTAATAAAAGCTTATCACGTATTCTTCCCTAATTTAGGGAACACAGAATATTTGCGATGCCACTGTGTTTACGAAATACACGAGCGGTATTTGAGATACTTTAGGTTAGATACGAGAGCGGTGTTGGAGATACTTTTAGGGTGAACAAACGAGCGGTGTTGGAGATACTTTAAGTAAAACACACGGGTGTTTAAATTGGAAGACTTAGATCTCAGAGCGAGGTTCCGAGAAACTACGGAGATAAAGATATTTTAAAGAACTTAATAATATCACTGGTAGCTAGTGTTGACTTGGGGATAGACCAGGAGAGGTCTCTTCTTATCCCGTTATCTTGATTGGATGGAATAGACTTCGTATGATTAGTTTATTAATTGTCGGTCATGTAGTGTTAATATTAATCATGTTTGGCGAGAAGTCTGCTTTTATGGAGCTTCCAGATGGCGCTTGTTGATGTATAAAGGTGTCAGTATGAAGGAAGGCCAACCGGTTAAAATATTAAAAGATGTTTATTGACGTAGCGGTGCAGCCAAATCCAAAAGGTTCGTGCCGGAAATATATTAAGAAATATGTAAAATACAACTAAAGCTATTTAACTAAGGAAAAGAACTTAACAGTAAACATTTCTTGTTTCCGTGGAATTAATCAGACGTAAAATAAATACAAACGTTTTAAGGGGAATTTTTATTATCGATGTAAAGGCGATTATAGAATAGACAATTATACCGAGATTTGAAGAACAAAAGATACCGGCAATTTGAAGGGGCTGGGAAGTCCAGAAGGAAGTAAATCCAGGTAGGAGATTAACAATAGGTGCAATAGCGGGTAAAATAAGGCAGGGGCGTACCAGTGATGTTTCTCCAACAGTTTCCATAACGCGGTCGATTGGAAATGCTTAGTTGAGAGTTTTACAACAAAGAATCTCTATGGCAACGATATATTGCAGAAACGCGCATTTGGGCTTCGTACACATTTTTAGTGAATTTTCGTAGAAAAAATTTACTAATGGGGAGATCCCGACTTTTGAATTATGAAAAAATTTTTGCAAATGAGCGCGAACTAGGACCCATAGAACCCATATCTGGGGTCAGGCTCAATTTTTATATGTTTATATATGTATGTATATATATATATATATATATATATATATATATATATATATATATATATATATATATATATATATATATATATATATGTATATATATATATATATATATATATATATATATATATATATATATATATATATATATATATATGTATATATATATATATATATATATATATATATATATATATATATATATATATATATATATATATATATATGTATGTATGTATCACACTGATAACTCAAAAAATAAAGGGCCGATTTTGATAAAATTTGGCATATACCTTCTTTTTGTAAATGGCTTGGATAAGTTCGTTAGTCAGGAAAATCGGACGAGGTTTTCCGGGAAAAATTTGAGTTTTCATTTGAAAAAAATTAATATCTCAAAAAATTTAACTATAAAGCTATGATAACGAAATAAAACTATGAAATAACCAAATAAAACTATGAAACTATAAAGTTATGATAACCAAATTTTATGTCTCCCACTGGCACCTCGACACCGTGCTGCTCTGCTTGAGTAGCATAGCGCCAAAACAAATTGTAATGGGGAATAGAATCGTGTTGTGTTCTCTGACTAGTCCCGATTCTGTCGTTGGGTCCACGATGGTCGCAGGAAAGTAAAACGGTTACGCGGAAAACACAAAATTTTATTATTTGTTGTAGGAACGCATACGGCCCTTACACAGGGGGTGAGATAACATAAGGTGGCAGCTTACCTCTAATTTTTACTGGCACAAATTTGAATGCAAATAATTACATGCAAAACGTACTGCCATACTGTTGCACTACCATACCTACGAGAGTTAATTCGACCCCTTCTCCAACCAGACAACGCACGTTCTCATACAGCAAGGCTTAATCTAGGGTTCTTACAAGAAAATAATAACGCGACTCTGCTTCCATGACCTTCTCGCTCCCCACACTTGTCACCAAGCGAACATGTGTGTGATGTGATTGGCAATCGACTTAGTAATTTAGCCCAACCACCAAATAACCTTGTTGACCTTGGTTATCGAGTTCAGGAAGCCTGTGATGACATTCCTCAGGATACCATAAATTGTTAAATTTCAAGCATGCCTGGAAGAGTTATCGAATGCACAAGAAACAGCAGCGGACCCACTCATCAGTCAAGATCATTTAAAGAAATGGTTCAAAATTGGTTACCTCTTTATGAACGAATTTTTCTACGGAAATCTGGTAATAAAACTGTCAAATAACCTCTGCCTCACGAAGAATAAATTAGTAAAGCTATTAAAATAATCTATAGCTAATTATTAGTGATGTATGTAACTTAGCTTCAAAGATAAGATAATGTCTGCAGCATTATGGTACATAACAATAATTATAGATTAAAAATAAATAAATAAATGGCATGCGCCTATGACGTCACAATGTATTATTAACTTATTAAAAATATTAACCAAAATATTAACCAAAATATACACATTTCTGTATTCGTACACATACCTGGATGTCCTCCCCATCAGTCTTGCGCGATCATCTACGGCGATTATAAGTACACCATTTGATTTTCCACCCATTTTTACAGCCTATAAATATTTATATCCTTTATAATATTTAACAAATAATAAGTTAAGATACGGTGAATGTTAACCGCTAAATCACAGTTGAATTTTACTAATCTAACATCGTATTGCAATTGTAAAGTTTATGACTACGTGTTACGTGTCTACTGATAAAAGTCATGGAAACCGCGAGCGTTTTAAAATGATAACCGAAGCTCTGATATTAATTGGAGGAGTTACAGATACCGCTAGATATATAGATTAATTTCGTAATTAAGCCTCCATGTTTCAGTTTATATACTAAGTGACTCAGAAAATATAAACATCATCACAGTCTAAAAGCGATGTCGCCCTGTTGTCGCAACATAATAACCTGTATCCGGCAGCTCTCTTGGTTTTAGTGTAACCTATACATTTAAGATCACATCAATGTTCTAGTTAAGTTTTTTAACAATATATATACTACTGGTGAAATACCCGAAGAATGATTGAAGTCTGTTTTTGTAGCACTTCCGAAAAAACAGCGAGCAAAGAAGTGGGGCGAATATAGATTAATTAGCCTGATGAGTCATACATTAAAGGTATTTCTTCGCATAATACATGGAAGGATAAGAATTCGGTGCGAGGAGGACCTAGATGAGACGCAGTTTGGCTTTAAGAATGCACTAGGCACCCGGGAAGCACTTTTTGCCCTAAATATACTTCTTCAAAAGTCTCGTGACCAACGCAAGGATATTTATGTATGTTTCATAGACTATGAAAAAGCATTCGATAAGGTTCAGCATGAAACACTTTTAAACATACTAAGAACTTTGGGAATCGATGAGAGAGATCTGAAAATTATAGAGAACTTATATTGGAAGCAGAAAGCAGCGGTCCGAATCAATGGAAGACCAACCGATGAATGTCGCATTCAACGAGGCGTCTGACAGGGATGTATCCTCTCCCCGCTATTGTTCAACATATACTCGGATAAAATCTTTAAGAAGGCTTTGCAAGATAAAGACCTTGGAGTGAAGATTAACGGTGAACTGATTAATAACATTCGATATGCCGACGATACGGTCATCTTGTGCGATAGTGTCCGGGGCCTTCAAGAGTTGTTGGATAGTGTAAACACGACAGGAAGGGAAATGGGTTTGAAAATAAATATCAATAAGACAAAATTTATGATATTCAGTCGCCAACCGCACGCCGCTGCTTCCCTACAGATAGACCAGCAAAACATTGAGAGAGTTACTCAATTCAAATACCTTGGTTGTTATATCACAGAACACCTAGACCCTGATAAAGAGATAAAGTGCAGAATTGAAACAGCACGCTTAACTTTCATAAGAATGAAATCATTTTTCTCTAACGACAACTTAAACCTAAGATTGCGTCAAAAAATGATCAAATGTTATATTTGGTCCGTGTTGTTGTATGCAGCTGAGACCTGGACTCTGAAGGCTGCTACGATCGGTCGACTGGAAGCGTTTGAGATGTGGTTGCACAGAAGAATGCTTCGAATACCCTGGACCAACGAAGCAGTATTAAATAGAGCGAATGCCATCCGTGAATTATTTGTCACTATTAAGGTGCGAAAGATATCATACCTGGGACATGTTTTTAGAGGAGACCGATACAAGGTGCTCCAGCTTATAATGAAAAGTAAAATCGAAGGCAGCCGAGGAATTGGAAGGAAACAGATGACATGGCTAAAGAACATTCGCGATTGGACTGGAATACGCAGTGCCGAACAACTATTCAGATTAGCCGAAAACCGCGAACAACTCGCCAATGTAATTGCCAACGTTAGGGGGACCTGATATGGCACCGAAAGAAGATACATTTTATTAAATGTGTAAGGGTTTTCAGAAGTTTTTCTCTTGATCTATCTCTCCCCTTTTTTCCGAGTATGTGTCCTGCAAACAATCTTGCCGGTAAGTTATTATCTCTTAGGGTATGTCTAATAAAACTTGCCTTCCTTCTCTCAATTTATTTAAGCAAGCATCTTTCGTTTCTCACCTCTTCTAGCACACTTTTATTGGTCACTCTATCGGTGTACAGGTGTCCCATTTTGATTGTATTGCTGAGTATCTCAGTTATTAGTAATGATAGAGCCTTGCGATTTTCGCGAGCCTGAGCTAATTTTTTTTAAACGAAAGATGCGGCAAACACAATTGTCTAGTCCTAGCTCCTAGTTCCGAGCTACATAGCGATACTGAAAGTATTTCACTTTCAGGTACTTCTTGTATCTCAGTTGTCGGACAACTTGTGAAAAAGATAAAAACGAATTCTTTTAGAACTTTCTACGTAGAATCTAGTGGCGTAGCTATGTTTAGCGAATTTTCGTAAAACGAAAAATTCAATAATGAGGAGATCTGTTTATATATATATATATATATATATATATATATATATATATATATATATATATATATATATATATATATATATATATTCAATTGAGGCCATGGGTCTTCGCTTTTCTGAGTATGTGACGTACTTGGGCTCCGTTATACAGAATAACCTTTCGTGGGACCTTCAGGTAGAATCGGTTTGTGGTAGGCTCAATTCATCTTTTTTTGCATTGGGGAGATTAAGGGATGTGTTGGATCAGCATGTGTTGATGTCTGTGTACTATGCATTTGTTTATTCCGCACTATCTTACAACACTGTTTCTTGGGGTTGTGCTACTGAAATTGAGCGGCTATTTGTTGCACAGAAGAGAATCGTCAGACTTATGTTTGGTATTCAGCTGAAGGGTAGCTGTCGGCCTTATTTTCGACAACACTCCATCTTGATTGTTCCTTGCGTCTACATCTACAAGGCTATTATGTTTGTCAGACTATATCCTCACTGTTTTAAATTTAATGTGGACATATGTGCTTACGACACGAGAAATAGACTCACCATTGAGATAAGTAGCCACCACACAGCTGGCTATGAGCGGTCACCTTATTATGCTGCTGCCCGTTTGTATAATCACTTGCCTATCATCATTAGGCAGATAGTTAGTGTTACCCATTTCAAACGCCAACTTTTTATTTAGAAATTGTTTTTATTCGGCTAAGGAATATTTAACTTTTAAGTGGTAGTGTCGTTTGCAATTATGTCTCAAGATTTGGAAGGTGCATCTACTATATTTTGACACTAGTGACTTATTATTACTTGTTAAGATGTCTGTTATTACCCTGCTTTTTATAACTTGTGTTTTCCTACTTTGTGCATACTTTGTTTTTGTTATGTATTGTTTTGGTAATTTCTGAATATGTGTTATATTTTTATTGACAAGTACATCTGTTTTTGTAACAGGTTTGGTACAATAAATATCTATCTATCTATCTATCTATATATATATATATATATATATATATATATATATATATATATATATATATATATATATATATATATATATATATATATATATATATATATACATGTGAGATATACTTGGTTCTCGGGTTGAACCGCGTCCAGAATTTATTAAAACTCGACATTTTAGGGACAGTTTTGGAGTCATTTCTAAGAGGTAAAGAAAATAAGTATCAATCTGCCTACTCCTTATAGCGGTGAACAAAGGTGGGTTGGGTTGTTGTAGCACGGTTACGGGACCTCAATCTGTCTACTCCCCAAATCTCACCGGACATCGTCTCTAAGGTCTCAGTGTGTTCAACCCTAGGCGTAAGAGAGATCTGGCAATTCATTGTAAGTATTGTATTGTATGTATCGTTTCGTCGACTTGCTTTGTTATCAGTGAAAGTAGTCGGGTCACAGTCAGGGGCGTTAGTCACGGTACCTAAGAGGAATAAGAGGATTACAGGCATTTGTTGAAACATATAATGGGGCAATGAAATTTTCTATTAAATTTATTGTCTTTTTGTGTGTTTGTAATGAAGATATGATAGGTTTCCAAGTAATCGGAAGACGAAGACCATCATCTCTCTTATTTAAACAAACGGGATGTTTTTCGATCTCGATTGCTTCGCGGATAATTCTGAATTTGAAGTTGTAAACCGGGGCTATTATTTTGGCATTGTCGAAGTCTATTTTTCGTCCTATATTAATATGATGCATAGCCAGCGCCGATGAGGGATCGGATTTACTAACTGCGAGTGTTCATATATTCTATCGGGGATGTGTCTATTTGTTTGTCCTATATAAGTTACAGAACATTCAGAACAAAGAATTTCGTAAACTCCGTGGGATTCGTTTTGAATCGTATCCTTGGAAGTTTTCATCAGATTTGACAGTTTTTGCTCTGTTGTAAATATTGTTTTGATATTATAGTTCTAAAAATTCGTCTGATTTTGTCAGTGATACCTTTGATGTATGGTAAAACGCTGTGTGTTGTTGTGTGGACTCTGTATGTTCTTATTGTGGTGTAGTGGTTTGTTGTTGTGCCTTTATAATGTTTCGTAGTATGTGATTGTTGTCGTATCCGTTTTCTAGCAGTGTATGTCTCAAGAAGTTTAATTCTGTCTGTTTATTGTTGTTGTCCGTAGTCTTAGTCCGTCTTAGTCCGTAGTGTTACTAGTCTACGAACCACTAAATTTAATTGCGATGGGTAATGGTGAGATTGGGCAATAAGATAACGATTAGTGTGGGTTGGTTTTCGGTACACAGTGTAAGAAGATCCTCTGACTGTGTTTTTAGTGATGCGTACATCTAAAAAATGCACAGGAAAATTATTTTCCATTTCCATGGTTAACTGAATTTGGGGGGTTGATGTTATTTAGGCAAGAAAGGAATTCGTCTAGAGATTCTTTACCGTGTGGCCAGACAACGAAAATGTCTCAACGTATCTTAACCAACAGGTTAGTTTAAGTTGGGATGAATTTAGGGCTTGTGTCTCGAAGTTTTCTTTGAAAATGCTGGCCAATGCAGGAGAGAGTGGTGCACCCATTGGAGCCCCTCGAACTTGTTTGTAAAATTTGTTTTGAAAAAAGAATCATATTCATACAGGATACAAAATAGACTTCGACAATCCCAAACTGGTAAGTTCCAGGCTGGTAAGTGCATGCCGAGACCAGACGAGCGACCTGGCTGGGCAGAAAGAGGTCACCCTCATCTGGGTGCCGGGTCACTCGATGGTCAAAGGCAATGAAGAAGCTGGCAGTCTCGCGAAGAGGGGGTCAGCAGAACCATTTATGGGACCAGAACCGGTGTTTTGGGCATTGCAAAGGGCACTGCCAGGGGATTCATTAAGTCATTGGTCGGAAACAAACACAAGATGTACTGAGCAGACTGTCCAGGGCTCAGACATGGGAAGTCAGTAATTGAGGAACCCAGTTCAAAGAGAAATGTGGAGCTGCTAAATCTAAGCAGATGACAGATCAGGAACATAACAGGACTCTTGACGGGACGCATGGCCGTCAAGAAACACCTGCATAAAATGGGGCGGTTCGAGGGAGACCTGACATGCAGACTCTGTGGCGATGAGGAGGAATCAATCCAGCGCATCTTGTGCGAGTGAAAAGCTCTGGACTGCAAAAGACAACTGATCTACGGTCAGTCTAGACCGGAGACAAAGCAATATAAAACTTCACCCTACCAATTGCTGTGCAGACTAGTTCAAGGCACAGTGATTTTGGAATGGATGGAGTAGAAAAGACAAAGGACAAGCACAATAAGCCAAAGGCTGCGGTGATATCGGGGCGGCAGAGGCGCAGACGAGCCCTAAGGGAGAAAAATAAACCTCTATGACTGGTTTTTTTGGAAATGCGTCTTGCTCTAAACATTGGTTTATAAATATTGCCATACAGCCAGGGCTGCCTGGATGTCTGTGGATACGAAGATCCGCTTGTTGGTGAAGCCCCTCCTCTTGTTCTCTCGCACGCAGTGCAAGATGGCGTACATTTGGGCCTGAAAGACCGTTGCATGGGCTCCGAGGGAAATAATATGACTTACTCTCGGTCCTTCCGAATAAACGCCTGCCCCTGTCGCATGTTCCCCGCCGGATCCGCCCGTGAACCGAAAGGGCGCGTCCCGTGGTAGGCCCGATGTCTCCCCCCACCATGCCTCGCAGTCGGGGATTTCCACTGTAAACTGACAGAGAAGTACTTGCTTATAAGAAAAGCAATGTATCAGTGAAAATTAGGGACTGCTCTCAGTCATCCCAACAGTAGCCAGGTTAGCAAAGTTAGAGGTTTTTTTTAATAAGATATCATGCCTGGGTCTCTCAGCACGGCTATGCTGAAGGCAAATCCACAATAAACGCCGTTACAGAAATAATGGAGGGAATCACTGAAGCCGTCAATGATCGTCACAAAGTCGAAATAACATGCTGTGATCTTACCAAACCTCTCCACAGAGATAGTCACAGCCTCATACTATACAAACTCGATTATTAGTGGTTGACAAGTGTCCCCTTAAAGCTCTTCAGATCTTACCTATGCAATCAAATTTAAAAAATCGACTGGTAGAATGAAAGATCTAAACCAATGCATGTAAATATCGGCGTACCGCAGGGATCCATATTAGAGCCACTCCTATTTAAAATATACATCAATGGCCTGCCGAAAACATGATATTTGAAAAAATTTGCTTATACGCTGATGACATCGGTTCTCTAAATGTCTGGAATATAGAAAAGGATCTGGATAAAATGACTGAGAACTCTCTTAAAATGCAACTGAATGGTTCCAGGCTAATGGAATAAATCTCAATGTAGATAGAACCCTAAAACTAAGGATCGATGCGATTCACAGAGCTGGGGAATCTTTGCTGGGAATTACTCGGGATAGTAATCTAACCTTGCAAAAACATGTCAGCACTCTGACAAGAAGATTTGCGGTTGCCCTGTTTGCAGTAAGAAGTATGAAGGCTGTTTCTATTTCTTGGGCTTGCAGACTAACATAACACCATCATTTCTAAACAAATTGACGGTTTTTACAATTTCTTCCGTAATTGTTTTCAGCAACAAAACGAACGACAAGATGACATTTTTTTTAACTCTTCAGTTATAGATCACTCCGTTATTACACACATCCATAGAAGCTCTTCTAAAACCTTTTTTTTTGTAAAAATCTTATGAAAATCCCACATGTTTGAATTGACCAACGAACGCATTTAGGATTTCTACTAAAAGAAGACAAATACCAATATTTATTTAAATGGATTATTCTTTAAACATCTAAAGTACATTTTGACTGCTACTTGAATATTGTCGTATTATTATTATGATTATCATCTTAATAATGCACCTATAATTATTGATGCTAAACAATATTGTTATAATCTGTAAATACAAATCAGCAAACCACTATTAGGAAAGTTACAGGAATTAAAAAACACGTAAATAGAAAAAAAAATAGATGAATTGTCTAAACATAAACGAATAGTGATGAGTTATTTTAATTGGCAATCAATTATAAAGGTAATCCAGGCGACAAAAAATGTACCTTGGCCTTTTAAGGATTCAATGGACAGTAAAACACTTTCATTGATATCGAAATGGGTTCTTTAAGTGAAAATAGAATCGGTAAATTTGTAATTACGTCAAAATGAGTAAGTCACTTCCTCAACAAAACGGATTAATTCATTAATAAGGCAATAATTTTAATTCATTTACGAGCCAATGAAATTTGGGTAACATCAGCTTTATTCTCTTATTTATTTAATGCATGTCCTGTCTCCCGGACTGATTCCAATCACCAACTCCAATGAACAGCTCCACTTTTCCAACTAGAATATTTTCCTAACCCGTTCTTGAAACACGGGTTAGTTTTAAAAACCCGGTTTGGCACTATACAGTGATCCTATTTACTATACAATGTTAATTTAAAGGTACATAGACGTATCTTATCCGTCCAGTATCAGAGAAATAATACTAGTAAAGAACCATGTACGTAGACTAGGTTAACAGAAACCTCACCTACAAAGAAAACGCTAACAGACTCATCAAACGAGTACGATCCACCCTAAAATAACTCCGCAACGACCGTTGGGAGGAACGCCTGCTAAACTCTGTGCGCCCAAGACAATTCCGTCTGGAAAATGGCAAAAGCTCTTCGTTCCCAACAACCTATAATCTTTCCACTTCATAACCAAAACAGTATCGCTTACGCAGATGGAGATAAGGCAAGTGCCTTCGCGGGTCATCTGGAGTTACAATTCAGCCCGATTTAGAATAACGTTGATCTATCGCACGTTTCAAGAACTCACCGTAATATCAGGAGTGCGCTTTAAGCCACTCCACACACTTACATCAAGCTCACCACTAACTAACAAGTGTCCCTAATAATCAAATCCCTAAAGAATAGGAAAACTTCGGGATAAGATGGAATCTCCAACATAGCCCTGAAAAACCTACCTGACAAAGCAGTAGTATTCATATTCACAATTATGAATGCCATACTAAAATTTCAACATTTTTCATCCAAGTAAAAACTTGCTTATATCATTATTATGCCCAGCAAAAATCCGATGTTCCCCCAAAACTATGGGCCATTTAACCTACGCCTCGTCATCGGCAAAATCGCTGAGAGATTAATTCAGAAAAGGCTAGCCTCATAAACTTTGAAGAACTATATTTTTCTCGACGAGCGACTCGGATTGAGACACCAACACTCCACCACATGTCAAGTTCTCCAAGTGGTAGAAAACATCACGAAACGATTTAAAAAGAATATGTCAACTGTGCAATAATTCTGGACATTGATGAAGTCTTCGAAAATGTTTGGCATGCAGGCCTCCTTAACAATCATCTTTTTTATTTATTTCAACAACACACCACGAGGGCTTACAGCCTAAATAATATCGTACCGTGGGTGTCGACAAGGAGGAAAGAGGCAACCTGTTAATTATGGACTTGAAGGTTTGGAAGTTCTGGGGAGAAGGAAACATATGTGGCGGCAAGGAATTCCACAACTTGGAAGTCCTCGGGACGAAAGAGCGGGCATAACAAGATGTTCTATGTCTGGTGACCTGAAGAGTAAAAGGTGCATTCGCTCTGTTCCCCTGGTAGATCTATTGGGGCAGCAGGTGAAGGAACTATGGAAGAAAGCTCCTCTGAGCAGTACCCGTGCAGATATCTATAAAACTTCTGGACGCAGCAAGTGCGTTATGGTAGTGAATTTTCATTAAAATGTTTTTAATGGCTAACATGTTTTTTTTTTAAAGCAGGCATCGATCTATATAGTAGAAACAATATGCCATGTTTTATCAAAATAACTTTATTGTTTGAAAATGTACAAAAATTTCCGAAAGTAAACTTAAATTGTTCCCGAAAAAACTGATATCCTGGTCAATCTTATAGGTTAATAGCAAATTGAGCTATTCATTGCCTAAATATTACCAATTTTGGCGTTTAAAATCGCGACTTTGACGTTTTGAGGAAAACCCAAATTTATTTGTCTTTAAATACCTGTAACTTTTTTGTCCTTTAACCTACAAAACTCAATTTTGGTAGGTAACTTACCTATGACGATATGAACCTGCACAGCAAATTTGGTTGCCCTTACTTTGTTAATTCCGGAGATATAAATTTTTTTCGAAAGAAAACTCAAAATTTTCCCGGAAAACCTCGTCCGATTTTTCTGACTAACGAACTTGTCTAAGCCATTTACAAAAGGAAGGTATGTGCCAAATTTTATTAAAATCGGCCCATTATTTTTTGAGTTATCGGTGTGATACACAAATATATATATATATATATATATATATATATATATATATATATATATATATATATATATATAACATATAAAAATTGAAACTGACCCCGGATATGGGTTCTAGGGGTCCTAGTTCGCGCTCATTTGCAAAAAAATTTTCAAAATTCAAAAGCCGGGATCTTTCCATTAGTGAATTTTTTCTACGAAAATTCACTAAAAGAGAGAGAGGTCACCAACGGCACGTCGGTGGGCAAGGGATGGCAGCCTTTGGGTGAGGGTAGGGTCACCGATGAGACGTGTAGCTCTCTTCTAAATAGAGTCCAGGATAGCGAGTGTAGAAGCGGCAGCAGCACCCCAGATGTGGGAGCAGTATTCCAGGTTTAGTCTTATTTGTGAAGTATATAAGGTATAGAGATTAGCTGGTGAAAAGTATTTGCGAGCCCGAAAGAGAAAACCTAAATTCTTAGCAGCCGCTTCTGCAATTGATGTGACATATTGGTGTCAATTGAGACTTCGATCCACAGAAATGCCAACAAGTGAAAAGGACTCATTACTTTGAATAACTTGGTTGTTTATTGTGATGGGTCTAGGGGTGGTGTATCTCTTATGAGAAAGAAAGCAAGACTGTGATTTGGTGGGTTTGAATTGTACAAGATTTCTACTTCCCCAGTCTAATATTTTTTGGAGATCCACGGTGATAGAACCCTCCATGAGTCTGCAATCCTCATCTAATTGGGCTAAAGAGACAGGTTTAGAATATTGTATATTTGAGTGGAGAGTGCTGTCGTCCGCGTAACTGTGAACTGGGTTGGATGTGCTAGAGAGGAGGTCATTGATGTGGAGAAGAAAGAAAGTAGGGGCTAAAGCTGAACCTTGAGAAACTCCTGCATTAATTGGATTCAGTTTAGAGGAATGGCCATCCACGACAACAGAAATGCTCCGGTTGGGGAGGAAATTTGCTGTCTACGTACAGAGTTTTGGTGGTAGGCCACAGGCCGGTAGTTTATTAAGCAGCGCTCCATGCCAGACCTGGTCGAATGCTTTGGATATGTCTAGAGCGACAATCTGGGATTTACCGTGTAGTTCCATAGACTTGTTCCAAGAATAGGTGACAAAGGCAAGTAAGTCGGCAGTTGATCTGCGCTGACGGGGTCCATACTGCCTGTCGTGGATTAGACTGTGTTTTTCAAGAAATTTTTGTAATTTGGTGTTTATATACTTTTTCATCACTTTAGCGACGACTGAGAGGAGAGAAATAGGCCTGTAGTTGTTAGGAAGCGCTTTGAATCCTTTCTTGGGGACGGTTTGTACTCGAGCACTTTTCCAGTTACTAGGGAATATGCCTCTATTGTAAGATGTCTGAAACAGATGAGTCAGGACAGAAGCAAGTTCTGGTGCGCATTTTTTGAGAACAATTGCTGGGATCTCGTCAAGGCCAGAGGCTTTCCTGGTATTAAGAGAAGAGAGCATCTTTCGTATCTTTTTAGTTTTGAACATGATATCCGTCATTTTATGCGCGACATTGGGGACTGTTGGTGGTTGAACATTTGGAGGTAGGTTGAGAGTAGAATTGCCGGCGAACAACGAGGCAAAAAATTCAGCCTTGCCCAGGGCGGTAGAAACAATTTCATCCCCTGAGACAAGAGGTGGGAACGTGCTCTTGCAGAAATTATTCCCAATAGATTTAGCAAGAGTCCAGAAGGGTTTGCTGCCCTTGGATCTTAAGAGGCTTTGTTTTTTATGTGGTTATTAAACGAGTTTTTTGCCTCAGAAAGAATGCGGACATAGCGGTTTCTTGAGCCGTTAAATGCTTGACGGTTTCTTGACTGGAATTGTGTAGAAGCTTTTTGTGAGCTTTGACCTTTTCCAGTAGCCTTGTCACAGGATTTAGAGAACCAGGGCTTTTGAGTGGCTGAAGAGTTTTCTGTGTACGTGGAATAAATAATTCCATGCCAGCTTGGATAATTTCGGTGACGTTTTGTGAGATATCAGAGGGGTCAGGATGAGAGAAGCAGACAGACGCCCATGGAAATGAGGAAAAGAAATTTCGCATTTAGTCCCAGTTCGCGGAGTTGTAGTGCCAAACGATACGTGGGTGTGATGACTGTGTGACTTCGGGTTGCATTGCGCAGGAAGCAGTGACCATGCCATGGTCTGAGCGACCAAGGGGGGCGGTAATTGATATCTTATAGCATTCAGAATTTGTCTTAAGAAGGAGATCCAAGGGATTTGAGCTGTGTGTTGGGATGCGAGGAAAGTAAGTAGGTTGCCGAACCATATTGGCTTAAGAATTGCTGACTGCAAAGGCCTCCGCTGCTCTCCTTTGCGGATCCTAGCCATTCCTTATTATGGACATTGAAGTGACCAAGAATAGTGACCTCGGAGGAAGGATATTCTGAAATCAGATGGTAGGTTTTTTCAGAAAGGTAGTCAAAGAGCTGGACAAAGTTGTTGTCAGAAGGTGACCGGTAAATGCAACAGATGAATTTAGTTGCAGCCCTGAGAGAGAATTTTATCCATAGTATGTCATTTCTTCGAGCTTCTAAATTCGGGAGTCTGGTGCAGGTTATATTGCTACGGATGTATGCGCACACGCCTCCATGCAATCTAAAGGAAGTAAGGAGCTTATACCCCGGTAAATTAAGGTGATTAGTGACTGTTTTGGCACAGATTTGGATTTAAGGTGTAAGGTCGCAAAAAATGGTAAACAAAATTGGCAACAACTTTTATTTCAAATAATTGATTAAACTAATTTCTAAAAACTTATTGTAATAATTCCATATTTGTGCCACACCCTGTATACATTGTAAAAATTACGATTACTTATATTATTGTATTAAAATCAAATCTATTTTTGATTTATTCATTCGCTCTATATAAATCTGATTTTATCTAAGTTTGGGGAGCTTCCTTTTAATATAATTAAATTTAAAATTATTATTATTATTACATTACTTTATAGTAATAGTCATTGTTGCCACAAAAACAAAAAATAGTGTACACTAAAGAAAAAGAATAAACAAAAATGTAAACAGTGACTTTTAAAACATAAATTTTTGCATTACAACAAATTATTGCAACAAATAATTACGTAAAAGAAAAATCCAAGTCATTTTAAATGCACAGTCTTTATAAAAAAGGTTTCATTATTACTTTACTGGTAAAACCTAAGTTTTGAACTACTTAATTTAATTGTATTCATGTGCTGCCACATTTCATATATTTATGTACTTTTTTGAGGTGAAGTTTTCCCGATAATTATGGTTTTTTACAAGTTGCTGCAAAATTATGTTTAGTTCAATTATAATCATGCATTTCTACCAGTTTCCGCTACGTATTATAACTTTTTTCTAATAAAAATCATCAGTCTGGAAACAGTGAAAGTCATTGTCATGATATCTGGTTCGTATGAAACAATTTTGTTAATTAACTTTTTTCGTCTGAATGACAATTTTTCTATTAAAATGTTCTGTCTGACCTAACTCTTCGAGGCTTCATTGCAAATAAGTTTTATGTAACATTTTTTATTTAATTTTCACCTTCAAAAATTGTCATCGTGACAAAAACTTTCTTACATGTACTTTATTTTCTTTTAATTATTAGATATTATATAATAAATAAGTTCGGGATGCAGCAAGTGCGTTATGGTAGTGAATTTTCATTAAATGCTTCAAATTTGAATAACTCAGTGTTGTTAAAACTTACAAAGTTGAATTTTTGTATGTGGTAATCTCTTTCCCAATGCAACATATCCACCAAATTACATTAAAATTGCTTTGTAATTTTTGCAGATAACGTTTATTTCCAAAGAAGACTCCAAATTTGCCCAGAAAACCTTGCCCGATTTTTCTGGCTAATGAAGTCATCCAAGCTAGTAATAAAAGAAAGGTACTTGCCGAGTTTTATCCAAATCGGAAATGCATTTTTGAATTATCGGTTGGTAACATATATATATATATATATATATATATATATATATATATATATATATATATATATATATATATATATATATATATATATATATATATATATATATATATATATATTATATAAACATATAAAAATTCAAACTGACCCCGGATATGGGTTCTAGGGGACCTAATTTACGCTCATTTGAAAAAATGTTTGCAAAGTCTCAGCATCGATACCTCTCTATTAGTGAATTTTTTAAGATAAACATTCACTAAAAATAACGTATTGTAAAACAGTGAGAGGTTGATGTGAGAGGTTGATGTCATGACTGAGAATTTTTGCATGCTTTTATTTTGATTAAGCTCCTTGTACGTAAAAATAAGTTCGGGACGCAGCAAGTGCGTTATGGTGGTGAATTTTCATTAAATGCTTCAAATGTGTATAACTCAATTCTCTATAAACATAGAAAGTTGAAGTTTGACATATAGTAACGTATTCACGGTGGCAATATATCAACCAAATTTAATAAAATAGCTTTGTTATTTTTTGAGATATAATTTTTTTCCGGAAAAATCAATTTTTTCTTCAACTAGCCCGATAGGGCTAGCTAACGAGCTCATCCAAGCCACTAATAAGAGAAATATTCTTGCCAAGTATCATCAAAATCGGTTAATAACTTTTTGAGTTATCGGTTGGACATATATATATATATATATATATATATATATATATATATATATATATATATATATATATATATATATATATATATATATATATATATATATATCATGCTGGTGGACCAAATTAGCGCTCATTTGAAAACATTTTTGCAAAGTCTCTCCATCGATACCTCTATATTAGCGATTTTTTTTTCATAATAATTCGCCAAAATGTCTGCGGAAAATTATAATTTCAGGTTCAAAGGTGAGAAAATTATTCGGGCGTTTCAAACAAAACGAGATCTTGTTCAAAACGTATCAAATATGTGTACTATTGAGACTGCGACTTTTGAATTGTAAGAAGAACTTGGCCTCCTAGAACCCACATATACGGGGTGACGTATTTCTATGGTGAAGCTCAATATATCCATTATTATACAAGAAAAAATTGTATATGTTAATTATAGGGTTGCATCTTGCAAAATTATTTTAATAATCACATGCTGGCCCATAAGTCGTTGGTAATCCTAATTTTCTTTTAGTGAATTTTCTTTTAAAAAAAGCACTAATGAGGAGATCCCGACTTTTGAATTTTGAAATTTTTCTTCAAATGAGTGCTAATTAGGCCCCGTAGAACACATATCCGAGCTCAGTTTCAATTTCTATATGTATACATATATATATATATATATATATATATATATATATATATATATATATATATATATATATATATATATATATATATATATATATATATGTGTGTGTGTGTGTGTGTGTGTGTGTGTGTGTGTGTGTGTGTGTGTATCACACCGATAACTCAAAAAAGAAAAATCAATAAAGCTCAATATATCCGTTATTATACAAGATACGAAAAAAATTTAATACATTAATTATAGGGTGTCTTGAGCTACATCTTAAAAAATTATTTCTACAATTGCAGGGTGGCCTATAAGTCGCTGGTGATACAAATTTTCTTTTTTTTTCTTTTGATCGAACAAGCCTTATGTTATTGCATTCTTGCATTTTCCATCGAAATGTAATGCATGTTTGTGAGAAAAGAAATTCGGAACGCAGCAACTGCGTTATGGTAGCGAATTTTTATTAAATGCTTCAAATTTGAATAGCTCAATTTGCTATTAACCTATAAGGTTGACCAAGAAATCAGTTTTTTCGGGAAAACTTTAAGTTTACTTTCGGAAATTTTTGTACATTTTCAAACAATAAAGTTATTTTGATGAAACATGGCACATTGTTTATATATATAGGTTATACTGGTAACCAAATTTGATGTCTGCTTTCTTAAAAAAACACACATATTTGCTATCAAAAAACATTTTAATGAAAATTCACTACAATAACGCACTTGCTGCGGTCAGACTTTTATTTTTAATTGAGCACTCGTTATTTTGTTTCATTTTTGCTTCTCCCATCGAATTATAATGCATGTTTGTAAAAAAAAATTGATAGTTTCTGTTAATTAATTGTTAAAAAAATTAAGCTAATTTTCGTAAAAACAATTATATACAATTTTCGTGTAAAAAAAACGTATTCAGCCGTTTCGCACCTAGAACAATTTTTTTAGCTAATTTCCTCAAAATTTTTTTTTAACGAAGTTCGAGAAAAAGGTTCAACGATTTTTTTCAATTTATATCTAGAAACTTTTTCTATAAAAGTTTCTTATCAAATTTTAATGGAAAACATACTTTTCGAACAAAATTTCAGTGGAAAAATGAAATTTTTATAATTTTTTTTAAATATATGTACCTATTCCTTTCTATTAAAATTTGATACCATAACGGGCTTGCTGCGTTCTGACTTTTTATTCATCTTTTGTGAGTTTAATTAAGGGAATGTGATTTATTTCCACAGCAGGCTTATTTTGTGGAAAATCTCTAACGTAAGGCACTTTCTGTGTTACAAGCTTTATTATTTTCTATTGTATTTCAAATAAAGATTGCAATTATTTAATCACCAGCAATTAATGTAATAAATAAGCAATTATCTCGTGGGAAATTTTTACAATAACCATTTTATATCAATTTTAGCAAGCTAATAAGTTTATATAGAATATATTTCCATCAATTTTATTAAAATAAACACATTTTCCAGCGCATTTCTTTGATCTGATTATATAATATTGATTTTTATAACAATAATTTCTTAGTAAACGGGTAAGCAAATTGTGTTCAATGTTCAATTATAATTTAATGTTTGAAAACAACTTAGGTATTCAGATATGCGGTTTGTGGTTTATGATATGAAATGATTGGTTATTTGTTGCTATTTTCTCATAACATTTATTAACGACGACCATAACTGTTTCCAAGAAACTAATTTCAATACTGTATGGAAAAAATTTAAATCACATGACTCTACTGTTTAAAAATCAATTTTGTTTATATACCATTTAGTGTATACGTAACGAAGTTAGCGTGAAAACTTTTTGTATACCAATGACCTAGTGTTAACCATCAACAATCGGAACCCGAACTACATCTGCGCTGATGACCACAATACGTCTCAGCCTCGCACAATATCTACTTTTAGCTCCTCATCAATGAAAGACGAAATAACCAACTTCGTAAGTCCTAAAGCATTCTTAGCTGGGACATAGTTTATTGTGCTGTGGCTGGGACTGATCATTTACATTTTTCAGCAATATATTTTTTTAATTGGTCCAATTGAGCAGCCTAATGTGTCGAAGATTAATCAACATTAATTTACGTTCATTTGAAGAAATGTTTTGTGAGTTTAAAAGCCTATCTATTGGATCAAATTTTTTATGAAAATTTGCTGGAATGCAGTTATTCTGTAAAACATTAGATAACTTCAAAATTCATAACGTTACTTTATTCTCCGGCGTAATAAATCCCGAATAGACGGCTTGGATCGCTTAGAAAGGTTACAAATATAGTCTCTCCCAAGCTCATCTAAAGGCATAAGTACAATAGAATCCGCACCTTCTCCGTCCTCCGCTCTGCACCGTCCCGCTTCATAAGCTTGGTATGTAAACAAAAGAGTAAATAAATGACAACATCGCTTTGCTGAGTAGGTACAGTTATTGCGAGCCTTCTAGAAAACAAAGGCCGAATGAGACGCCACCTGCTGAGAAGTAGTTCAACTTAGTAAGACTTGAGGTTAAAGTAAACAGTTTTTAAGGAAATCCGAAGTTCAAGATCTTTGGCAGCACTTGTCATGATAATATTTTCTATCTCTGTCGGAGGTACTTCTTCGTCTAGAATATCGCAGCCTTAATGCCTCAAAAACACAGAATGTAAGGAATGTATTTTCTCACCCTGCTCACAGCGCTATTTTATTATGAAAATTCTCTGTAGATATTAAATAGACACGGTCTTAGGTGAATACGTTTTACTAGTCAGAGTGTTCTCATTAGATCGAAAGTGTCAAGCGATGAGCGTTTAAAAATTGTTTACTTAAATATAGATGTGCGGGGTGTGTGGAGTTACAATATATATATCTCTTAGATTGAAGAGCCTTGCGCTATTCATGCTGCAGCTATCTATACATTTAAGAACTAGTTTGAAGAAACATTCTCGGGAACTCTCTTGTCATCCATCTAGTTTAATAGTTGTGCGTTAGCCGTGACCCGAGCTGCATTAAAGTATGATCGATATTAGTGAGATTTACAGTGCACGTTATATACCTTCATAAAAGGTGAGTGAATTCTCATTGAACACGGATTGTTTGTTTATTGTACCTGTTCTCATTTGTTTAAGTTATGCATTGAGGAGCAATTTCAATAACTATATGATTAAGGGTGGTTTTAGGAAATCATTTAATAACTAGCTTATATGAAAATAAATTGTAGCTAGAGTTCAAAGTCAGTTTATTATTTATACCAGGATAAGTTATAGATTGACAATTAATTATCTTATTCAAATAAAGGGGCCTTATGAACTAATTTGAGAAATAGCTAAGTTTAAATTACGTTTATTATTTATACGAGGCTAAGTTATAAATTGAGAAGTAATTATCATATTCAAATAAAGGGGCTTTATGAAATAATTTAGGGATTAGCCAAGTTTACATTAGGATTGTTACCTATACGAGGTTAAGTCAATATTCATAAATTAAGTAAGAGTTGAATTATGTCAGTTTGTTTGGAGTAAATAAAGTAGAGTCTGTTTGAAAGTAAATTGATGATAGTTTGGAAGGTGTGAGGGACACCTTCGCTGTTTGCTCACCCAGTAGGGCGTCATACTGGTAGAGGCGTTGGGTTTAGGCCCAGGTTACGTAACCGCAACACGGTTGTTTGTTTGCATCGATGGATTTCGGTAGGGATACAGCTCAGCTCGCTCTAGGTATCCATTGCACCTACTCCCGTCGATAGCTGGATATTGGAGAGGACACATCGTAGAGAATACTCCGATGCGTCCATTGCACTTCTCAGTATTCACGGTGGTACCGTTGTTGCCTTTTTGGTCGATCTGGTAGCTTGACCGTGACACTGTGGTCAGTTCACCCGTTGGTCTCATTGCACGTGTCAGTCCCAGTGGGGGAGTTGGGCTACTTGGAGAAGAGCACACCCTGGAGTGTGCATCGTGTGCCCTTTGCACTTCTCGGTATCCAACTCTGACAGTTACGAGCACTCTAGGTGAGGCATTGAACTGTGCCTCATTGCACACCTGGAAGCCGGCACTAACCTGGTGTCGGGTACGGCACATAATTAAACACACAAGCTAAACTATTGTTTGGGTAATTATTATTATTTGAGTAACTATCGTGTGAGTAACTACTTGAGTAATTATTGTCTGAGTAATTATTGTTTGAGAAACTAATGGTTGAGCAGTTAGAGACATTGTTGAGAAGCAGTTCCGAGGTAATGATGTGCGCTGTTGAGAGATTATGATGTGGCTCAGTGTAGCCTTGATTAGGAAATGCTGTTAATGTTTAAGTTTCTCAGTGGAGCATTATATGGAAACTGTTCTTAATGTTAGTTTGCTCAGTGGAGCTTTGAGTATAAGTAGTTATTGATGTTGAGTCGCTCAGTGGAGCGTGTAATTGGTAAATGATTGATAAATGAATAATTGAATGCCCCTCATATATATGTTAGGTTGTGCTTTAGATGAACAATGGTGTGTTCAGGTATATTTTTGATTAAAGATTAGTGATGTTGTTACTGGACACATTTGTCACCCGCTCGCCCGACTCATTACGCCCGTACATTAAGGCTTTGCCATCATTCTGACAAGTAATAAACCTTTTGCCTTTTGCATGATTACTCTTAAGTAGATAACACAACTGCTAAGTAATATATCGACTGGTGATTGATTGTTGAGCTATGTAATTATATTATGTGACCGTGAGTCGATTGTTAGTAATATAAGAGGTTACCTCTATTGTTCACTAAGAGGGTTGTATCCTTGTGTCATCGAAGGGTTGCGTTCGATATAATTATTCAATATATAAAAATAAAAACGTAGCCCTTACAAGAATTGCATTTTCTTTAGGAAAGTGACCCTACAAGGTCTCTATGTTTAGGTGGCTGGTAAAGTACTACTCAAAAAATCCAGCCTTGCTACATTGGGTATTACAGTATCAGATACTTTTTGCTGGCATTTGTTTCCAATATTGCAAAGGCAACAGCGAAGAAGCCTGTCTGTTTTGAATTAAAAGTTTATTTTCACACCATTAGCTTCCCATGCTGTGTAAACGTCCACAGTTGGCATACTGTTCTTATGTCTGCCCCAAAGACAAGCTTGTCCCTCTGAGGTTCCATTCAAAAGCGACCTGTTTGTCTTATAGGAGATTCATATATCACACTCAATTATACTTCTTTAGACCACAGGAGAGAGGTTGGAAATATCTACCTTTTCAATAGATATTACCATCGACATGGTTCTTCAGAAATTGCTTCGTTGAGCTTGCGATATTTAATTGATAAACCCATTTTACTCAAATTACGCTCTCATCATTTCGTTTCGAAACCTCGTTATTTCCTAGCGCTTCTAGTTATTGGAATGCCCTCCCGCGGACATGTTTATTGTTATTATCGACTTTGGCCTGAAGGTCTTTCACACCCCTCAAAGGGTATCTCACAAACCAAAGGGGCTGGGACCTCATTTCCCAGTAATCTCCGCACTGTGTGGGCAGTTGCAAGTTGCAAGCCTTCTGCATAATCTTATAAAGGTGCTCCCGAAGACTCGGTCCCTTGAATATTCTTAGGTACCACACCACTTACGACATTATTATTATTATTATTATTATTATTATTATTATTATTATTATTATTATTATTATTATTATTATTATTATTATTATTATTATTATTATTATTATTATTATTATTATTATTATCGTTGCGGGTTCATTGCCAATTATAAAAAGTTAATATAGTGCCCAACATCCCTATTGAGGGCAAGTTTAGTTCGTGTCTATTGCCTTTGATTAAGAAAAGCACGGGTCGAGCAGGCACGACATCTATCATAAGTAACTATGTGATCCCGGACCACAAATTTCATGTAGTTTCGGGTCGCCACCACTCGATCTTGTATTGCCTATTTCAGACTCTACAGACCTCTCAATTAGTCCCAGTTCTAAGTACACTTGGAGAACACCCAAATCACCACAACACGGCCTTACGATCGTTTCGTTGACAAAGTCAACATCTTCAGAGGAAGAAAATTCTAACATAAAAAAAACCAGATCCCGTATATTTATATCGCGTCAAGGTAAACGAACTAGTCCGAAGTAAAGTTGTCGTCCAAGAACGATCGTTTGTTTATTGCGTAGTGAAATAGGTCGGAGACCTGCTTTCATCTTTTGGTCGACAAATTTATGACCCTTATCTAATATAGGTTTAAAAGGACCAAAGTTCTTTAAAAAATCAGCACGTTTCCTTTCGATCTAGAAATTTACTATGTGGATATTGGTTCATGCCGATAAAGACATCTGGTGAGATAAACAACGTCAACTCAACTCATCTCTTTTAAAAATAGAAAACTAAAAACCCAGATGTCTGTCTCACCGTGTTAACTTTAACAAAGGAAAAATAGTTCAACTAAAATACTACATAAAAACTATATTTATATTGATTTTAATTCTAGGTGAAAATATTTATATTGACTACATAGATACAAAAAACCGAACAGGTATTTAAATCAAGACAAACATGGTGATTAGTATATGTATAAACCGATCGAGTTATTGACAATAATTTATTATTCTACCAGACAAATTAGGAGCATTTAAGCGGTCAAATGCAAAGAGAAAACAAAGTGCTAGAAATTACAGGTGCCGCACGATTTAATGGAGTTTTGTTCTTAATAGACCTTAATATAAAAATACTTTCTAATGAATCAAGCATAGTTTGATGTCTGACATTTTTGACCAGTTTCAAATTTTCTTTGTCAATGTGGTGGTTATTATCCCATATATGTTGTGCCACACATGATTTGTCCACCATACCATATCGTAATTGTGCGAGATGTTCACGAAATCTGGTGGCTATGTTTCTCCTAGTTTGGCCCACGTATTTAAGATCACAATCTTTGCAACTAATCTCATAAATTCCGGACATTTCAGTGACTTTGTCTTTGTCTTTCGTATTACCCAACAAATTTTTTAAATTACTTTTCGTCGAAAACGTCAAATGTAAATCGGCTTTCTTAAAAATACTTTCCAAACCCTTTGTGATTCGTGGTTCATAGGGTAAACAAACAATTTTTTTCTCGATTTTATCATTCTTAAATGTCGTACATTCAGATATCACCTTCTTTGTTCTGTGTTTGTTAACTAATTTGTCTATTAAACCATCCGAGTAACCGTTATATCTCGCCACATTTTTTATGTATTTTAATTCTGTATTAAATCTATTTTTTCATCAACGGAAAATTGATCAATCTATTTACTAAGAAATTTAAACTAGCCGTTTTTTCACTGCGCAATAAACAAACCATCGTTCTTGGACAACAAATTTACTTCGTACTAGTTCGTTTACCTTGACGCGATATAAATATACGGGATCTACTTTTTTTATGTTAGAATTTTCTTCCTCTGAAGATGTTGACTTTGTCAACGAAACGATCGAAAGGTCTCTGAAATATGTGTTGTGGTGATTTGGGTGTCCTCCAAGTGTACTTATTAGTGCTCATCACAGGTTCCAGTTTTCACATAGTCCCGGTTCTATACCCACTTCTTTAATTTTGTTGATTACATCTGCTGTCAGACGGTTGTTAATAAAAATTGACCTGCGCTAACCCAAAATATTCTGTATTGTTTTTCTTCCTGTTCCTGGAAACATGTCGATTGTGTTCCGCGCTGTGTGGTGTTTTAGCTGTTTCCAACTTTGTGATCATGTAATAGCATCGAGCTATAAATTCATTTATATCTTACGACCACATAGTTATTTGCCTTTTAGGGGCTAACGGTGTAGACTGCGAAGCATTATCCACAGCAACACCCTCGTCATCTTGCGCTAAAGGGGGTTACATCGCACTACGGTTTTGTGAGGTTGTCCATGTACGTTACGTATGTCTGATGCAGGTACATCCTCCTGACGGTTCCGATCCGAATCCTGCAGCTCCGACCCGCCTGGATATCTATTACGTCTTGTGCGAACCATTTTCTCCAAATAAATTGGGTGTACAGAATACGCTTCTGTGGCGAGTCTCGACTACCTTTGACTTCAGCCGCTCCTACCCTAGAGAACAGACGCTGTCGAGTGGCCGCCCATTTTGATTCAGTCGCCACTCTGCTGCTGGTTTTGTTCCACCCTAGGTATTTTATTTCCCCAGTTACCTTCTCGGTAATTAGCTTTCCCTTATTCGCAGAGGAAGGCGCCCGTTAGAGGACCAGCACACCCCCATCATTATTATTATTATTGTTTACAGTTACACGGTTTTCTTTACTCGTGTTCTTCCTTTACGCAAATTCACGGTTGGTCAGCAAGTAAAACTGCTTGGGGTTGTTCATGATAACGGAGTGTTGCTTAGAAACCCCCTGACAATACTACTGGTGTCGAAAGGGCCGCTTTCTGCATAGCTAGGTACAGGTTACATTTAAATTGTATGGTTCGCAGACTAATGTTTCGGGTCTTCGGGATTTCGCCGATTATACCCAGACTGATCAGGTCAGGTCAGGTCACCTTGTCCATGTTCTACATTGCTTTGACCTCATCTGTTAAAAGTATGCACTTGCTGATCTTTACAGCATAGGTTCTGCTGATGCTTGGCAACAGAGGACCTTAAGTGAGTAGCGAACGTGTCGCCACCTAGTTCGGAACCAAGTACTTGTTGTCACGCCCGCTCCAAATAATACAGAGTATTAAAAATAGAGACGGTATACAACTAACTAACAATTTAAAACATTGTTAGCCCTGGCCCATTTCTACCCCAATATAGGGACAAAGTATGTAAGACTAGATGCATTCTCGAAACAATTAGAACCGTAGACCGGTTTCGCTCTCATTAGAGCTCTTCAGTACGGCATACTAATTGCAGCAAAAATGCACCAAAAATAACACGGCTATCGTATAGCCAGTCTTAAAACACTAAGTGAGTAGCGAACGTGTCGCCACCTAGTTCGGAACCAAGTACTTGTTGTCACGCCCGCTCCAAATAATACAGAGTATTAAAAATAGAGACGGTATACAACTAACTAACAATTTAAAAAATTGTTAGCCCTGGCCCATTTCTACCCCAATATAGGGACAAAGTATGTAAGACTAGATGCATTCTCGCAACAATTAGAACCGTAGACCGGTTTCGCTCTCATTAGAGCTCTTCAGTACGGCATACTAATTGCAGCAAAAATGCACCAAAAATAACACGGCTATCGTATAGCCAGTCTTAAAACACTAAGTGAGTAGCGAACGTGTCGCCACCTAGTTCGGAACCAAGTACTTGTTGTCACGCCAGGGCTAACAATTTTTTAAATTGTTAGTTAGTTGTATACCGTCTCTATTTTTAATACTCTGTATTATTTGGAGCGGGCGTGACAACAAGTACTTGGTTCCGAACTAGGTGGCGACACGTTCGCTACTCACTTAGTGTTTTAAGACTGGCTATACGATAGCCGTGTTATTTTTGGTGCATTTTTGCTGCAATTAGTATGCCGTACTGAAGAGCTCTAATGAGAGCGAAACCGGTCTACGGTTCTAATTGTTGCGAGAATGCATCTAGTCTTACAACAGAGGACCTCTAATGTCCATTATGTAGCAGATCTTTTCCTCCTTCAAAATGTGAAATGTCATTTGCCATCGCTCTGTCAGTGATGATATTCCGATTCCAGTATATCTTGAACTGGTCAGGTCAGGTCAAGTCAGGTCAGGTCTTGAACTGGTCATCTTGGTATACAGGTGGCGGTTGTTAATTATGAAATGGCGTAAGCTCTTGGGTGGTGTGTAGCCATCATTGCGCGGTGAAAAATTTTAGGCACATTTTAGGAACAAATATGTGCCATCCCAGCACTTATGGTCGATTTTTCCTCCATTTCATTGCATTTCCGGCACTTCGCCGATTCTATGACTCCGTTCAATGTCATTATTATGCTCTCGTTGGATCGCTGACACAAAATCCTTCGTCTCAACCAACAGGTCGCTATGTCTGAGAAGATCGAGTAAGCATATTCTTTTCCTCCAGGTTTTTGATATCTCGGCCATTGGGCGGCTTAATACAATGGAATCTCTTAGTGACATGGCGTGTATAATGAGTTAGTTGTTTCCTAAACTCCACCCTGGTCTTTATGTAGATGTCTAGCTCTATACATGTCAATTTTATGATGTTAAAACTGTAAGGACTGAAGTCGCATAAGTGTTTACAGCCTTGGAAGTGTTTTGGATAGATATATCACATTTCAGGATGTTTTCCAGTTTATGAAGATAAGTCTTAGTTACATTTTTGGATTTTGCGGTAGTTATGTGTCGTCCTCCTTGAAGATAAATGCAATAATAGCCAAAATCCATCAATAGGCACTAGAGAAAGAAAACTGCGAAATATACGACAAAGGTTTTGCCTAAGACACAGCCCATCCTAGCATGGAAGGAGTTATCCTATCACGCCTAAAGCAGCTTCAACAATTTCTCCAAGACCACAGTTTCCATAGAATCAATATTCTTAAGACCAGCCTGAACCCTAGGAAAAATGACAACAGGTATAATAGTAGGTATCCTGTATAATAACGGATATGTGGAGCTTTATTGAAAATTCGCGAAAAATTATATACCATTAGAGGATAAACTCTATAGCTAAGACTACTACCAAAGCATCAGACAAAGGGTCTGTTTGAAATGAATTTTCAGGAAATATTTTAGTAAAATGAAGGACAATGACGGTGCAGCTAAGACTTTAGGCTTTGCAAAGTATTCTTCTTGAGACATTTTCCTTCCATAGTTCGTATTTGTTTCAGGTTCTTTGCCTAAATATTGCCAATTTTGACGTTATAAATCGAGACTTGGATGTTTTGAGGAAAACCCCAATTTACTTTAAATACCCATAACTCTTTTGTCTTTCAACCTACAGAGCTAAATTTAGGTATGTAATTTAACTATAACGATATAAATGCACGAACCAAATTTGGGTGCCCTTACTTTGTTACTTCCGGAGATATAATTTTTTTCGAAATAAAACACAAAATTTTCCGGGAAAAGCTGGACAGATTTTCCTGGCTAACGGACTTATCTAAGCCACTTGCAAAAGTAAGGTTTTCACCAACTTTAATCAAAATCGACTCATTATTTTTTGAGTTATCGGTGTGATATATATATATATATATATATATATATATATATATATATATATATATATATATATATAATTCACTAATAAGTGAAATATATTTGTGATAAATTTTTTGACTTCAAATATTAAGCATTGGTAAAGATTACATTCACGATTTTCCGGTTAATATTTATTTTGTTCTATACCTAACCACAAACACAAGGCGTAGGGGAAGGTGGGGGAATGGCACTCACTTAATTAAAATATGTAAAATTTAATCGAAAATAACAAACAGCCTTCTCGAAAAAAATGTCATCAGCTTTATTCTATCCACTTTGGGTCATATACAGAAGAAAACTCAAAAAATAGTTTCGTAAAACAAAACAGAAAAATAATTGAGTCCACTATGCGGTGAGCGGTATTTCCCCGAAGTCCGGGGTAGTGGCGCTCAATGAGTTATTAATAATTTTAAAATCCACCCCGGCAGAAATCACAAACATACTTTTTTGCTTTTGAGCAATCACTGCATTTCTGGTGAACCCATTTTCCACACATTATACACCTATACCACAATTCTCCATCTTTACCACACTCACCAGAAATTATGCAGAACTCGTTTGGACAGCGTCATCGAGCTCATCGTCATCACATAGATTAGTATCATCTATGCTTTCTTGAGAAGATGAAGATTCTTCTTCACATATCTTTCGTTTAACAGCCTTCCTCTTGGTACATTTATTAATTGGTGCAGATTGAATTGTTAGTTTTTTGGCCCGACGTTTTTCTTTCTCCTCAAACACCTCTTTAAATGGCGTTAAAGTGAGAATCTCAGAGTGTTGCTTACGTCCTGAGCGCCTTTTCTGGTAAGTTGATGGACCAGAAATTGGCAAAATATCGGAGAATTATATATATTTTGTTTGAATTGTGCTTCAAATTCAAATTTGGTGGAGTTTTGTGAACTTCGTTTTCACCAATAAAGGGAACTGGAGATGTTTCGTTTCTTCCTTGAGTTGTTAATTAATCATCAGGATCTCTTAGAGAATTAGACGTCAAGAAATCCTCATCATTAAAGATATTTGGTTTATTTTGATAAATTTCTGTCACTTGGAATCCTTTCACAGCTTTTTCTATCGTGGCTATACGTGCATACGCTTTATTGAATAGGGATGCCAAGTCATATGAAGTAATTGGCAGATACGGCCTAGATTTGATGAAGATATCCATTTCTCTGCTTAACGCTGTTTTCAGTGGTCCAAATACCGTTACATCCAACGGCTGCATCCTGTGCGATGTATGAGGTGGTAACGACAGCATATGGATTCCATTGTCTTTGCAAAACTGGTAAGTATTGAGTAAAGTGTGGCTGCTGTGATTATCGAGTATAAGAAGAACTGGTTCTTCAATGAATGCGTGAACTTCTTTCTTGAAATGTTTAAGCCACTCCATAAACAATTCTTCTGTCATCCAGCCTGACTTATGCATCTATAGATGGAACCGGGGGGCCTCCTCGTTCTAACAGGGGTGTCATGCGTTGTCTTGTGTATATAAACATTGGGGGAGTGAACACCCCAGATGCATTTATTGCACCGCATACGGTATGATTTTTACCGCGCTCCCAACTAGTTATAATGCCAACCTGTTTTTGTCCTTTTTGAGCTAGTATGTTGCAAGGATTTTGAACTGTAGATATTCCTGTCTCATCTACGTTAAAAATCCTCGCAGGAAGAAATTTCGTTCCATTAAAGATTCAAGGTTCGAGAAAAGGCGATTGACTTCATCTCTGTTAAAAGCTCTTACTCTATTCACGCCTGTTGCTTCTGGTTTCCTGAAACTTAAATCAGGGTTCCTGTTAAGAAAACCATACATCCAATCTGCACCGGCAAGTTTTGTCGTCCTATTAAATTTGTGCCTAATTCTGTTCCCTTCAGCGAACTCGTATACCACTCGTCTTAGTTATATT
Organism: Tillus elongatus; assembly: GCA_964006375.1. NCBI lineage: Eukaryota > Metazoa > Arthropoda > Insecta > Coleoptera > Cleridae > Tillus > Tillus elongatus. Next base: position 19,370,463 of record OZ023265.1, on the reverse strand, counting down.
TGAGACACTCCATAGAACAATTTTGACAATAGCAAAACATTGGTTGCAATTTATTTTTCCTGGACTGGAGTGAATATTCTAGAGCGTCCTAATTTAGGATCTGTGCAAATTCCAGTTCGCAATCAATCTCTAATCGAACTATACGGAATACAGTATTGTTCGCTGGCAAGTCGGATACTTGTTCCGTTTCGAATTTCCTCCAAAGCTTCACTCATTTTTTCAACTGACTAGGATGCTATTTGTGTGGTTCTTTTGCTTTGACGTGGCTTCTAAAATAGAGGAAAATTGCTATTAGAAACTGCAAGAGGCAACTCTCGGGGTAATGACGCTAGGAATGAGCGGTATAACCTCATCTTGTTTGATTGTGATTCATAACCTAAAAAACTTAAACGCCTTTATTGATCTCAAAGATGCACAAAGGAACGCAAACAGCATTAAAATCTCACTCAAGTTCTGTTTACTTAATATAAAAAAATTGAAAATTATACTACTTACAATTAGTTATTTGCAGGCACAATGTTATAGTAAATTTCAACGCAACACACTTTCAAGTATACCGACTCTAGTGTATGCCAAAATCAAATTGTTGGTTGGTATTCGCTTTTCCACTAACACCGCTTAGTACGCTACGATGTCGGATTGTGTCCAAATTCATTTCTTCAAGGTGAATTCCAGTGAGCGCCATTTTCCATGTAAGCGTCATTCACTATAAATTGATTGATGTGTGAAACCAACCGAATATTATTTTCGGAGCTTTTTTGAGTAAATTATAAGCTTCGATTTATTCTAAAGTATAATGCTTTTGATGGTTAAGTGTTTTTAGATTGCCTACTTCAAAAACTGAATGTTGAACGGAGATCCCCGTAAAGTGCCAAACTTCAAAATTTGGATGCCTTGGATCCATACTTTTTAAAAGATGATGACTTTGCGTATTCCTTAAATGGAGTTCCACGAATTACCAATGCCAGAATATTAGGCTTCCTATTATTTCAAACCGACTAAGTAATATTGTCGCAATAGATGCGAAAAGCTTAGAGAAGCATATGTTTCTTTAGTTTTCAAATGAATTCAGAGCATTAAGGCATTGCAAACTAAAACCTGTTAAGAAAAATTATGTGATTTTAGCAAAAGTAAAATTTTTAAGGTGACAAATACGTTTATATTCTAATAGAAACAACAATATTTTTAAGCTTGCCTTCTAGGTACTCTGCTCACAGAGAATCTCAAAGAAAACTATAAACCTTGTTACCTCCTTCACAGAAAAGCTTTAAGCACAAGAACCGTGGTATATTGTGATTGACCTCAGGTGGATATAGATCTGCTCAATGATTAGGTCACAATTGCCTATAACACCCTACCCTAAAATAGCTATCTATCAGATTATCAAATTTATTAAGATCTGCTCAATAGTGAGGTCACAATTGCCTATAATACCCTACCCTAAAGTAGCTATCTATCAGATTATCAAATTTATTAAGATTAGCAGCACTTTTTAGGAGGTTGACAGAGCTGGATGTAGTTTGATACTCACGTTCTCTTCCTTTGTTTGCTTCGCACTGCCCAGAGTCCTATATTTGTGGGCTCTCCAATGCCAGGTTACATTAAAATTTAGATATCTAGATAATAGTTGGTAAGAAATAATTGTTTGCGCCGACGTCAAAAGAAAGTAGATACTAGGGAGGAATTTCTTTTCAATTAAACAGATATTTTGATAAAACAAAATATATAAATTTATTCATATAAATTAAATTTGGAATAGCAAACAAAATGAAATAAAAATGGTTCGTAAATCTCAGATGAACATTAATTGCACACAAATAACAATCAGATAAATAGCAAGAATTTCAAGAGCAAGAAATTATTAATTTACATACATGTATCAAAACAATAGGATAAAGATAGTTGCATATTACTAAAATGTTACTGTCAATTACTTAGGGTATTGCTCAAAAACAAACATAAATGATTAGGTAAATTACTTGACGTTTGTCAATCAATTGCTAGGTATTCTAGTGAATTAACTGGGCAGTTCTTTGAGTGAGGCTCCAAAAAACAGAAAGATAGATAAGGTATTTAATATAGTGCTACGTGAAATTTCTATATTAATTATTAAAACTAAGAGATATTAAAGAGAATGTATAGGTTAGGTATCTTACAGACAAAATTTGCTAATTACAATTTAAAAGAAAATAATGAAAACTGTGTGTTTAAATCTACAAAAATTGACAAAATCTTAGAGATTAAACAGGAAATATATAGTTTTGCTGACAGCACCTCTCTGACATTGTACAAGCTCAAACTTGATTACGTGATTTTGAAAGTTCAGGTTATTAAAACTTCAGATGTTAGATTTCGGCATGAAAATTCTTCTGATTCACAGAAAATATTTGTTTAGACTCACCAGTCTTCCGGTATTAAGTCACCTGATGACCCTGTGAAGATGCTTTCCAGGTGGGATCAATCATGAGTGCCTAACACAGATTCCAGACTCCAATAAGAGTGGAAAAACTGGGGAAAACGACTGGAACTTCTCATCAGAGATTATTGGGCCGGTAGATGTTACTGCTCCGATACTACAAGACCATTTGACACCTATGTCGATGTTCTGAATTCGCTTGATGAAAACTTTGCGAATCGCAATTAAAACGTAAATTTGCTTCAGTAAAATTCACTACCAATTGACTCAAGGTTCGATAATAACCAGGAATTATTTCTAATTACGGCAAGAAGTCACCAGCTCGGAACAAAGAACCACGAGTTCGCTCGCGTTTTTATGTGGAATACGATGTTTAATCAAACTCGAAAATCATTTGAATCACTCCGAACGATACTGACAATAATTACCAGGTGGTACAGATAACAGAAAGAACATTACAACCTCGTTTTTAAGATAATTTAATACCCACGAAAACTGACGGTTTTCACTCTATGAAGGCTCAGCAGAGAGTCCTCGCTAATCTCTCGGGTTCTGCAAATTGTTAGTCGCTGCACGCAAAAATTCTTACTGTGGCGGTTGGTGGCTGTGCGCGAGCTCTTTCTAGCCTCTATTCTTCGTATGAGATAAAACGAGACCTCCAATCGGTGGTGAAATCCCGACGTCGCACCTCCCGTGTTCACAGTTAAAGGTGTTTGCCGCCAATTCTCTGCAACGTTTTCAACGGTCTTTCTTGGGTGAGATCACCGGAAAATTACAGATAAACAATATTTTAAATGCATATTTCGTTCCTGGAAATATTTGTTCAGTAATAATGCGAGGTAGTTTCCCATGGCAAACATATATTGAATTTTAACGTACAAATTAGAAATGCAGTTAAGAGGTTTACGGTAACTAAAGATTTAGCGACTTTTCATGAAAATAATTTCGAAATTAAAACATGAATTCCTTTACAGATATTGGATTGTCGGCTCTTAATTAAGTCTCTTACGGGTTTATTTTGAATAATTAAAGCAGTAACGGAATGTAATCGTTACAACCTCTGATTTGTGATTACGCGGGGCCAAAAACGTATTTTCACTAAGCATTGTGAATGTGTAGCAGAATTTGAGGAGGTCTGTACTCAGCTACTGCTTTGGAATATGTATGAATCCATGCAGTCAGTTACAGGTATTTTAACCAGGAATAGAGTAAAAAACAGCAAGAGTTCCACAAGACGCTGTCAGAAATTGACTTAATGCATCTGGACATTACTTTACGTATCAAGTAGCGGTGGTTCTGAAGTAGAAGAGTGTACAGTCGTCTTGACGGTTCTAATGTTCATTTAGATATACCGAAACTAATAAAAGGTATGTCATATTTTAAATATATTTTATTGTGGATGTCACTAAATATTTTAATACACAAACTTTTTCTCATATATTAATTTATTTGTTGTTCCATATAGTGTCCCACTTAAGAGTGTAATGGCATCATAATTGTTTTATTTTTGTCCGATTTAAACCAAATTGGTCGCAAATAATAGAGGTCATGGAGGTCTACTTAAGACCATATAATCACTTCCAATCTCAAAATACAAGGCTGAATACAATGGAAAATCTTAAAATTTAAAAATCGTATTATGGTAATTATGATGCTGTGACACCTTTAAGGACTACGGATACACAATTAGACAGGTAAGCTAACAGCCGTCGAAAGTGAGCACATATTTGTTGCCTAGACAACAAAGGACAATGTTTAGTCATTGGAGTGTATAAACATTACATATTTTTATCTGTAAAGTTTACATCAACTGGACAGCCGACCTAAGTGCCTCATTGTATTGATAACATATTTCTTCTACGCAAACTACACTCAGATACATTATGATATACATTGCAAGCATTATACCTTCTAAATTATTGTATGTAGGTAAATAAGATTCTCTGTACCTATGTAATGTTGCAATTTAATTAAAATTATCTATTAACATGTTTATGTGCGTCTTTGGGTATATGGGAAAATAATATTTTTAGCAGCATTCGTAATTGTTTTTTTAACACTGTCGTTATGTTTTATATAGAAAACCTGCTATTTTGGACAGTCAGGTGATGGCTCGAAAATGGTGAAATCTGTGAAGACCTGCTTTATCTAGTGGTGCCACAGAAGGAAGTGCTCACAACTAAGACAGCTCCTTCTCTGTATTCTCGTTATGCATAAACGTGCCAGCAAAAATGTTTTTAGTTATTGAAAAATTTAGTCATAACAATATTAGTTTTTTGAATACAATGTATCTTTTATGAATACGTAATAATGACTGTGGTGAAATATTTATGGAATTCTTGGTGTTTGTTCTGACGTAACTTCTTAATCTTGAAAAAATCATGATTTAGATAGATGTACAAATAACGTTCCTCTTATTTTTTGTTAAGTTCTTGGGTAAAACCAAAAAGTTTTGTCTTCCAAACCAAATATTCAAGTTGTACTGCAATAAAAATAAGTGGGAATAGACATGTAAAAAATACATTTATCTCTCAATTTCGTTTATTTTCTGCTGAATAAATATGTGTATGAAATTATGAAATAGTTGATATATATATATATATATATATATATATATATATATATATATATATATATATATCAGGGGCGGCTCCTCAATAAGTGCGCCCGTGCGCGCGCCCTGCCGCCTGCCGTGGAAAAAGTAATCTTTATGCTATGCTATATTTTAATAAATTTTTATTTGCTTTTTTACCTCCTGCATTCCTGCATTCAACAAACAAAATTAGTATATCGAGTATCGAGGATCGCAGAGTCGGCAGCCATTAATACAGCATCAGAATAAGTATAGTGTTAATGGTTGCAGACGTTATCGTTATATACATCCATATCCAAATATCCATATATACATTAGTCGCCCGGCGGTCTGTATTTTTCGGCGCTCTGCGCAAATGCGATACTTCAATGCGAAATGATCGAGTATCATCGTCGAAAACGACCGAATAAGCAATCTGGTGTGCGCTCTCAAATTCCACACTTGCAGTTTGCAGTGGAATTTTGGCAGAACGTGTCTGTGTCTAGCATGTGTTTAGTAATTTTCGTGTAGTGCTGCGCGTCGGATTGATTTTAATTGGATCATTTCGTTGTTGTTTACATGTTCTAACAAGACAAATATTATTATTATGATGGCTACTACTTCGGGTTGCTTAGTAAGTGGACAAAATAATTGTGATACTATGATTAATTCAGTGGATGATATTTTAAATTTAAAGGTTAACTTTTTAAGGGACTTTTTAACTACTATAACCTATAACCTACTAGGGGAAAACTTGGTAAGTATAGTTAATAATTATTAAGCTTAGTTAGTTTAGTAAGTATGTTTTTTTATAATACATTTTCGGGGAAAAAATAGGCAAGCCCTTCATTTTTAGTGAATTTTTATTCAAAAAAATTCACCAATAGAAGGTATCGATGGAGAGACTTTGCAAACATATTTTCAAATGAGCGCGAACTAGGACCCCTAGATAGAACCCATATCGGGGGTTAGTTTCAATTTTTATATGTTTATATATATATATATATATATATATATATATATATATATATATATATATATATATATATATATATATATATATATCCAACCGATAACTCAAAAAATAAGCAAATGATTTCGATGAAACTCGCCAAGTGCCTTTCTTTTATTAATGGCTTGGATGAGTTCGTTAGTCAGGAAAATCGGATAAGGTTTTCCGGGAAAATTTTGTGTTTTGTTTCAAAAAAAATCTTTTTCTCCGAAATTTACAAAGCTATTTTAATGAAATTTGGTAGATATGTTGTCTTGTAAAATATTTTTAGAAAATTGAGTTATTCAAATTTTTTAGTTTTCTTTTGAAAAAAATTTTTTTCTCCGAAAATTACAAAGTTATTTTGATGAAATTTGGTGGATATGTTGCCCTGGGTAAGACCCTACTATACACCAAAATTCAACTTTCGAAGTTTGTAGGAACTTAAGTTATTCAAATTTTAAGCATTTAAAAAAAATTTACTACCATAACGCACTTGCTGCATCCCGAACTTTTATTTCTTGCGCACTCTCAATGCATTAAGGTACGAACCGCTACTGAACTGCCATATACAGGCGCTCTCAAATAGAGGCTGAATTTGAAAAGTTTTCGCAGAAATTTTTGTAGTGTTTCCGTAGAAATTTTTTTTTTTTGTGAAATGTTGGTAATTAATAATAAACGTTTAATAAGTCATTGTCAAAATAAGTTGTCGAATTTTTGTGATAAATATAATTTAACGTAACATTACTGAGGCCAATTTCTGTCCAAAAAAAATTGTACATTTTTGTAAAAGGAATTGTTTGCAAATTTTCATAACATTTTTTTTACAATTTTGGTCATAAAGCTGTTTTTGACTATTTATATCTTGGCAGGTGTGTAAATAATTTTAAGAGGTTTATTTTCGGAAAATATTTGTACTTTTTGAAGCAACAAAGCTATTTTGATTAAATATGGTACATTATTACTACCAGGGGCGGCTCCTCAATAAATGCGCCCGTGCGCGCGCACTGCCGCTTGCCGTAGAAAAAACAATATTTTTGCTATGCTATATTTTAATAAATTATTTACTTTTTACCTCCTCCATTCAACAAACAAAATTAGTATATCGAGGATCGCAGAGAGTCGGCAGCCATTAATACAGAATACAGAATCAGAATAAGTATAGTGTTAATCGTTGCAGACGTTATATACATCCATATCCATATAAAGCATTCGGGCGGTGGTAGTGTGTATTTTTCGGCGCTCTCACGAAATGCGATACTTCAATCCGAAATGATCCCCGATTGTTAATGATCTTCGTCGAAAACGACCGAATAAGCAATCTGTTGTGCGCTATAAAATTACACACTTCCAGTTTGTAGTGGACTTTTGGCAGAGCGTGTGTACCTACTACGTAGTAATTTTCGTCTTCGCGTCGGATTGATTTTTAATTAGATCATTTCGTTGTTATTTACATGTTCTAACAAGACAATTTTAATTATTATTATGGTTACTACTTCGGGTTGCTTAATAAGTGGACAAAATTATTGTGATACTGTGATTAATTCAGTGCGATACTTCAGTGCGAAATGATCGCCGAGTCTTGATGATCTTCGTCGAAAACGGCCGAATAAGCAATCTGTTGTGCGCTATAAAATTACACACTTCCAGTTTGTAGTGGACTTTTGGCAGAGCGTGTGTACCTACTACGTAGTAATTTTCGTCTTCGCGTCGGATTGATTTTTAATTAGATCATTTCGTTGTTGTTTACATGTTCTAACAAGAGAATTATTATTATTGTTATGGTTACTACTTTGGGTTGCTTAATAAGTGGACAAAATAATTGTAATACTGTGATTAATTCAGTAGATATTTTAAATTTAAGGTTAACTTTTTAAGGGACTTTTTAACTGCTATAACGTATAACTAACTAGAGGAAAACTTGGTAAGTAGTTAATAATTATTAAGTTTAGTAAGTAGGTTTCTTTATAATACATTTTCGGAGGAAAATAGACGAGCCCTTCATTTTTAGTGAATTTTTATTTTAAAAAATTCACCAATAAAGAGGTATCGATGGAGAGACTTTGAAAACAAATGAGCGCGAACTAGGACCCCTAGAACCCATATCCGGGCTCAGTTTCAATTTATATATATATATATATATATATATATATATATATATATATATATATATATATATATATATATATATATATATATATATATATATATATATATATATATATATATATATATATATATATATATATATATATATATATATATACAACCGATAACTCAAAAAATAAGCAACTGATTTTGATGAAAATCGACAAGTTCCTTGTAAAAGACCTTACTACATATTAAAATTCAACTTTATACATTTTTATAAAATTGAGTTATTCAAATTTTGAGTTTTCTTTTGAAAAAAAATTGTTTCTCAGAAAATTACAAAGTTATTTTGATGAAATTTGGTGGATATGCTGCTCTGGGTAAGACCCCACTATACACCAAAATTCAACTTTCTAAGTTGGTAGAAAATTGAGTTATTCAAATTTGAAGCATTTAATAACAATTTACTACCATAACGCACTTGCTGCGTCCCGAACTTTTTTTTTCTTGCGCACCCCCAATACATTAAGGCACGAGCCGATACTGATTACTACTATATGCGTTATACTGCTAAACAAATTAATTGTCGTTCTTTTAAAAGCAAGACATATTTCGCATTAAAAACATTTTTACGCAAATTCGCTCCCATAACGCGCTTGCTGTTTCCAGACTTTTTTTCAATTCAGAACGTTCAAAAGCGGACTAAAAATATCCCCATTATAATATAGCTTTAAGCTTTATTGGACTCGTCAAATAAGTATTATGATGTAAAAATGTAAAAAATCCCTACCTATACTTTTTTCTCTGGAAATATTTCCCCTTATTTTTTTACAAACGAATATTACTTTAGTAATTGAAAAAATCTTACTCGTTCAGAACCTTTGTAGAAACAAGAAAATAGACTTGCTTTAACGATGAACAAACAAAATGCAGGCATTTTCGAATGGTCAGATAATTTTTGATAGACAATAATTGGTAAAAGGTGGGGAAACTTATTGTTTAAACTTTCGACCATTTTACAACAATTTAGATAATAAAATCATCACTTACCTGTAATTAATTTGCGCACTATTGGTAAAATATGTGAATTATTGGCTAGTTAAGTATGGGTTTGTAAAATAAATATATTTCACTAGGAATTGAATTTATTATATTGCGAAAATAATGCTCCAGTACACTATTCCAATGGACAAGAGCTTAAAGAGGTAGGAAACAGTAATACAAGTAAACAGGGAAGAACATTTCGCTTAACATATTAAACAAAATTTTCAACAATATTTTAAGAGCAATTTCACTTGCAGCAGAAATTTTAAAAAGTCTAGACGCAGCAAATGCGTTATGAAAGTGAATGTTCATAAAAATGTTTTTAATAGTAAATGCGAGCAGGTATCAATCTGATTACCGGTATAGCCTATGTAGTAGAAACAATGTACTATATTTTATCAAAATTACTTTTTGTTTGAAAATATACAGAAATTTGAAAATATACAAAAATTTTCCGAAAATAAAGTTAAATGTTGGTTTTTAACCAACAAAACTTACGTTAATAGCAAATTGAGTTATTGAAATTTGAAGGATTTAATGAAAATTCGCTACCAAAACGCACTTACTGCGTCCATCTTTTTTTGTTACAAACATGCATCATATTTCGATAAAATAAATGCAACAATGCATTAACGAATTTTTTCTACGAAAATTAGCTAAAAATTATAGACCGTTAAACCATAAACTTCACTAAACCTACAGCGAAAGCATCAACTTAACGAAACCGAAAGCCAAAGCATCAAAGAAAGGGTTTATTTGAAATGAATTTTCTGTAAATATTTTAGTAAAATGAAAGGCAATGACGACTGAATCTGAAACTTAAGGGTTCGCAGAACACTCTTCTTGTAACATTGTCTTTGCACAGTCCGTATTTGTTTCACGTTATTTGCCTAAACATTGCCAATTTTGACGTTTCAAATTGCGAGTTTGACGTTTGTGGAAAACTCCAAAATTTGTTTTTTAGCTGCCCGTAACTTTTTTATCTTTAAACCTAGAGACCTACATTTTGGTACATGGTTCACTCTCTATAATACAAATACGCGTACCCAATTTGGTTGCCCTTACTTTGTTATTTCAGGAGATATAATTTTTTTTTGAAAAAAAACACAAAAATTTTCGGGAAAACCTGGCCCGATTTTCCTTGCCACTTGTAAAAGGAAGGTATTCACCAAATTTGATCAAGATCGTCCCATTATTTTTTGGGTTATCGGTGTGATACACACACACACACACACATATATATATATATATATATATATATATATATATATATATATATATATATATATATATATATATATATATATATATATATATATATATATATATATATATATATATATATATATATATATATATATATATATATATATAAAGTTCAAACTGACCCCGGATATGTGTTCTAGGGGGCCTAATTAGCGCTCTTTTGGAGACTTTTTTTGATTCAAAAGTCAGTATCTCCTCATTAGTGATTTTTTTTAAGAAAATTCACTAAAAGGAAAGGTAGATTAACAGATATTTAACCATGCTTACCTGTAATATAATACAATAATTCAGAACATAGTGCCCTTGTCGTACATCTCACTGTGTTCTACGAGGCTGGCTACCTTTAGCCGAATTTACTGTTCGGTGGGTGTATTCTGGCTGTAATTTGTTATAGCGTACTGATGAGCTCTAATGAGGCGAAACCGGTATGCGTTTCCAACTATAGTCGGAATGCACCTAGCCTTGTATGAATACAATAAATACAGAAATAAATATAAAGACGCACTAAACAAATATAAACAATATTTAAAAGAAAACACCGTGAAAAACAAAAGTGTGTTACAGTAGCTAATTTTCATAAGAATTGCACACTTTTATTATATGACATATTAGTCAAGTTAATACTTTAAACCTACACAGATCTTGAATATCGCTTTTAGAGGTCCTAGTACGCGCACATTGGAAGAATTCTTTCGAAAGTGTCACCATCGATACCTCTATTATCAATAAAATCTTGCGTTCTAACTCTTTTTGAGAAAAATGCCCAAAACTCAATTTTCTATGAAGCTCAAGAACTAGATTTTGCTATATCTGTAGATAGTGTACGTCTCTTTAAAAGAAACTTGTTATTACAAATTTCATTAAAGTTATACAGAAGATTTCCAGAAGGAAACTTAATTCATATTTAGAAAAGTAAAGTATCTGCCAAATTATTAACGTAGCAGTTATTTTTCCTTATTAATCGCCAGTATGAGTTCCTTTTAGTCAAACTAATCAAACCGGTTTTTTTCAATATCAACAATAGCAAAATTATAATTTCAGACTCAAAGGTGACAAACTTATTTAGGCGTTTTAAACAAAAATGTGATCTTGTTCAAAACGTATGAAATATGTGCACTATTGTTTCTCCAAATGTCAAAATAAAACTTAAAAAAAAAAGATACATTCATCTGAGCTGGATTCGATCCTGCAACCTTCTGCGTAACAGTCCAGCACGCTTGCAATCCGCTATCTGCTCTTTATCTCTGTATTGTTGATTGGAAAATATCTCTGAGCACTGTATGCAATACCCAGGATATCAGTTGATCGAGGCTTGGGTTCTTCTGTGTTTGCTGCAATTTCTTTGCTTGATATGGGGTAGAATGAAATTTCTTTGTTTTGAGGCAACTTCTGTGCTGGGGCTTCTATGGTTTCTTCATTTACTATATAATTTTCGGACTGCGTAGTTTCCTTAAAAAAGTTTTATATTGAGACCTTTTCCTGCTTTGCCTTCAATGGCAAAACCGGCAATTCAATAATTTCACCGAACTCATTTGTCAGAGCTGGCAATTTGAAATTTTTACCTGGTTCATTTATCAGAGCCGGCAATTCGAAATTTTTGTTTGGTTCATTTGTCAGAACAGGCAATTCAAAAATGTTGTCTGAATCATATACCACAGCCGACAATTCAACTTTTTTGCCAGACTCATATGGCAAAGCCGGCATTAAAATTAATTCGCCAAACTCATCTACTAGATCAATCTATTCGAAATTTTTGTCTGAAGTTCATTCTTTATGCTCTTGCATAAAGAAGGGACATCTAACGATGGTAGTTTGATCTTTGATGATGATTTTTTCTGAGCTATTATCAGGTCTATTTTTAAATCCATTTGTTCGATAATGCGACATTATTTCTTCAAGGTTCTACTGTGTTTCTGACATTTTTATGGTTTGTGTTCATTGTTTCCCATTGCCTTATTATATCTGTTGAGTATAATTGACATATGGTTTCTAAAGTTGTTTGTTGTATATCATTATCTGCCATATTTATTAGGTTTAAAAAATCTTCCACATCGGAATTTTGTTCCCCTATTTGTTGCTCCTGTCCTTCTTCTGGGTCATATGACAACGGGGGGGGGGGTGGGGGGTGGAGAATGAAGGTATCTTTGCCTTCTGAAATATTTGAGTCTTTATTCATGTTCGTAAACATTTGACTCATCTCTTGGCCTAGCTGCTCCTGAGCTTAAGCCAGAGTATTTATTTTTTATCCTTCTATTGAGAGTATATTAGCACTTGACTGTTTGATTTGCTTTCGCGTAAAAAATACAGCTCTCTGACTGTATTTTCAACTTTGATTCTATTGGATATACCAGCACTCTGACTATTTACCCTGGATTCTATCTTGTCGTTGACTTACAACAAAACAATAATATAAAAATAAAAAAATATATTTTATACAAATTAATTAAAGAGATTTTATAAGTAATGAGCAGAGACGCGCAGCCTCACACATCGGGATTTTATTGCTTGTTTCTGGTCGGATAAGGATACCATAAGGCACTAGTTCAAATACTCGAAGGACCATGTGCAGGAAAGGGATAAGGGTTATAAGGGTAAATAGAAACTTGGTTGTAGGGAGACTTGGATATATGACTAGTTGCAAGAATAAAACTACTAATTGATTTCTAAACAAAAGGTGATTTTATTAAGAATATACGGAAAACTATATACAAGTGATGTTAAAAATGGTAAATACTTAGTTCTAGAACAAATCGTACATTTACATGTTATTGTTAATATTACTTTATTTAATTTGTGCCACAACAGTTTTATATTCGCTGATTTACGGCGTTTGCAGATTAACGTTGGAAAACACGCTGAAGGAATGTGCTGACATAGGGATTTCTATGTTCACTTGAATTAAGGATCGGTTTCAAATTGCACTTTATATCAGCAAAACATCCTGGCATTGCACTTCATATCCACAGGTCTTTGAGTAGGTCACATACAACAGCTGGACTCAGGAAATTCTTCGCATTCTGTAACAAATAATAAATGCCTGATTGCAAACCGAGATTAAGAAATAATATATTAATGAATTATTGTTTATGTCTGAACTAGAAAAAATACCTACTTTTAAAAGTTTATAAGTGCCTCAGACAATCTAAGCTAGATTTTGGATGCATTGTCAATTCTTTAACAAGCAGGTCGGGTTTAGAAACAATTAATAATTCCTCATTTACAGAAGTCCTGAAGCCCATCCTACTAGTCCTGTAAAATCCTTGTTCCGTAAATCTTGCGAAGCCCCTTTTTGCCTGAGGTTACAAACATTGTCTCTAAAATATATATCAAGGGTGACACCAGATACACGAAATTCTAAGTGCCGCGATATCACCGAAAGTAACTACACCAGCACCACACAAAATCAAAGAACTTTTCCGGAAAAAATGATAATTTTAGTAGTGCCAAATATCAATTTATCGACACATTAAATTATCCATTACTGCTGGGTCACACTAATGTTTAATGCCGTTAATTATTGCGATAATTGACATTAAGCATAGGTGTAGCCACAAGTTAGCGTGCTAATTTATTAACGCCATTGTTAATGACGTTAGACTTTAGGCGACAGCTCGGGTGATGGTCTGTTTTCACACATCAAAGGGATTTAGCGCGATATTTAGTGTGCATGTTGTCACACTAGCCTTTGTTTAGCGAATATTGTGAGTTCGACAAGAGCGGACATCTAACCTCATCGGCTGTTATTTAAGCAAGTACAAATAGTATTTAGCGAGCAAGTGTAAATATTATTTCTTCTGTGACGTGAAGTGACACAATAGAGTGGGCAAATGAAAAAAGTATTGAGTTTTTGGAAATTTTCCAAACAGAAACGTGTCTTTGAAATCCGCGACAAAAAATTATAAAAATCGTGGCGCTAAAAATGACGCTTGGCGTCGCATAATAGAAGCTTCGCCATTTCCAGCAACCATTGCAGAGTTAAAGAAGAAAAAACAATTTTTAATGGGATATTACGGAATACATTTGAATAAACTGAAAAAGGCCTTGAAATCTGGAGCGGGAGCAAGTAAAATATTTTTTATTTTTTATTTTCAACAACACACCACAAGATCTCACAGCCTAAATACTATCGTACCGTTGGTGTTGACAAGGAGGAAAGAGGCAGCTTCTTAATTCTGGACTTGAGGGTTTGGAGGTTCTGTGGAGAAGAAAAACATGTGCCGGCAAGGAATTCCACAACTTGGAAGTCCTCGGGACAAAAGAGCGGGCATAACAAGATGTTCTATGTCTGGTGACCTGGACAGTAAAAGGGTGCATTCGCTCTGTTCCCCTGGTAGATCTGTTGGGGACAGCAGGTGGAGGAACTATAGAAGAAAGCTCCTCTGAGCAGTGCCCATGCAGATATCTATAAAAGAGAGAGAGGTCACCAACGGCACGTCGGTGGGCAAGGGATGGCAGCCTTTGGGTGAAGGTAGGGTCACCGATAAAAGGTATAGCTCTCTTCTGAATGGAGTCCAGGATAGCGAGTGTAGAATTGCCGGCGAACAACGAGACAAAGAGGTCAGCCTTGTCCAGGGCAGTAAAAACAATTTCATCCCCTGAAACAAGAGATGGGTATGTGCTCTTGCAGAAATTATTCCCAATAGATTTAGCAAGAGTCCAGAAGGGTTTGCTGCCGTTGAAGTTTGAGAGGACTTTGTTTTTAATGTGGTTATTAAACGAGTTTTTGCTTCAGAAAGAATGCGGACATAGGGGCTTCTTGTGTTCTTAAAGGCTTGACGGTTTTCTTGACTTGGATTGTGTAGAAGCGTTTTATGAGCTTTGACCTTTCCATGTCTGGCCTTGTCACAGGATTTAGAGAACCAGGGCTTTTGAGTGGCTGAATAGGTTTTCTGTGTACATGAAATAAATAATTCCATGCCAGCTTGGATGATTTCGGTGACGTTTTGTGAGATATCAGGGGGGTCAGGATGAAAAAAGCAGACAGACGCCCATGGAAATGAGGAAAGTAATCCCGCATTTCTTCTAAGTTCGCAGGGTTCTAGTGTCAAACGACACGTGCGTGTGATGACTGTGTGACTTCGGGTTGCATTGCGCAGGAAGCAGTGACTATGCCGTGGTCTGAGCGACCAAGAGATACACCAGCCCTCGAGCCATCACAATGAACAATCAAGTTATTCAAAGTAATGAGTCCTTTTTACTTGTTGGCATTTCTGTGGATCGAAATCTCAATTAGCACCAACATGTCACATCAATTGCAGAAGCGGCTGCTAAGGAATTAGGTTTCCTCTTCCGGGCTCGCAAATACATTTCACCAGCTAACCTCTATACCTTATATACTTCACAAACAAGGCCAAACCTCGAATACTGCTCCCACATCTGGGGTGCTGCTGCCACTTCTGCACTCGATATCCTGGACTCCATTCAGAAGAGAGCTATACGTCTCTTCGGTGACCCTACCCTCACCCAAAGGCTCCCATTCCTTCCCAACCGACGTGCAGTTGGTGACCTCTCTCTCTCTCTCTTTTATAGATATCTGCACGGGCACTGTTCAGATAAGCTTTCTTCCATAGTTCCTCCACCTGCTGCCCCTAACAGATCTACCAGGGGAACAGAGCGAATGCACCCTTTTACTGTCCAGGTCACCAGACATAGAACAGCTTGTTAGGCCTGCTCTTTTGTCCCGAGGACTTCCAAGTTGTGGAATTACTTGCTGGCACATGTTTTTCCTTCTCCTCCGAACCTCCAAACCTTCAAGTCCAGAATTAACAAGTTGCCTCTTTGCTCCTTGTCGACACCCACGGTACGATAGTATTTAGGCTGTAGCCCTCGTGGTGTGTTGTTGAAATATATAAAAGCACGAAGTATATTTTCAAAAAGTTAACACATTGTTGACAAATGCTCCAATACTCAAACATTTTGATTAAAGAAAACCCATAGTTTTAAGTGTAGATAGTAGAAGTAGAGGCTTAGGAGCTGTAATGCTTCAATATGGTTTACCTATTGCTTATATGCATCAAAAGATTTAACCGATCATCAAAAATATTGAGCTCAAATAGAAAAGGAGATGCTATGCTATAGTTTTCTGATACGAAAGGTTTCATCAGTTTATTTTTGGAAAGACCATAGCTGTAGAAAGTGATCACAAACCACTTGAGCAAATTTTTTAAAAGTCTTTAAATGAAACTACGTTACGATTACAATGACTAAGATTGAGATTACAGAATTACACATTAATGTGAAATATAAGCCGGGTAAAGAGTTATTACTTGCAGATGCTCTGTCTCGAAGAGATATAAAAGACGTTAATACTTGTGAAATTGAAAGAGATGTAGAAGCTCATGTTTATTTTAGAATAAATAATTTGCCCTTTTCTAGTGGTAAGATTGATCAGTTTAAAAAAGAGACAGCGGAAGATAAGGAATTGAAAACTGTCCAGAGTTGTGTTCAACATGGTTGGCCTGATAGAAATTCATTACCAGATGAATTAAAATATTACTATGCTCTTTCGAATGGATGATTGAATGTTATGTTCAGACGTTTAAGAATCTTTTGAAAAAGGCTGAAACTAGTAGTAGAGACCCTTATATCGCTCTGTTAGAATACCGTAATACCCCATTAGATTCTTCCATAAATAAGTCACCGAGTCAATTGATGTTTGGCCGAAACCGAAATGTATTTTACCCACCATAGAATCTCACAAATACTAAGAAAAATGATGAAATTAAAAACAAACTGAAACAAAAACAATAAACTTACAAATATTATCATGATAAGAGTCATAAAAGATATTCACCTGAGTTTAGTAAAAGAAATATTTATGGTTTGGTCGACTTTGATTTACTTTTAGCGAATTTTCAATTTATAGAGAATTAGAGCTCTTGGAACCTATATCCGAGGCCAGTTTCAGACTTTGATATGTTATACATATATATATATATATATATATATATATATATATATATATATATATATATATATATATATATATATATATATATATATATATATATATATATATATATATATATATATGTATGTATGTATAACATATCTAAGTCTGAAACAAACAAAATATGTAAGAATGGGTAAGAAAAAACTATAGCACACCAGAAAATATTTTATTAAATTAGTTAATTGGAATTTTCAAACTTCACTATAACAGCTCCCTTTTGCACACTGTCACCAGGTTTGTGTAACACGTCGGTAATTTTAATATCTTTTTCAGCTTTAACCACATATTCCATTTTCATTGCTATTAACACAAAAAGCACATCACCCTTTTTGACTTGATTACCATTTTTAACAAGAATTCTATCAACTATGCCAGGCATTGGTGACGTGGCCATGTTGCCAGATGCTCCAGAAGACAAACTGTCATCGGCATTCACGTAACTGGGTTGCGGGATGGTAAATTCGATTTTTCCGTCCTACAACAACAAAAACACACCTGAAAATATTTATATATCATTAATAACTGGTAGATTATCGAAAATCATTTTAAATTGCACATGACTGCGTTCTACATCCTTTTGGATCTAAAGCATTTTCCATGTCATTTTCAATCACGTCAAAGAAATGATCAACGTGTGTTAGTGATACAAAAGTTTTGGTTATATATTATATATAAGTGTATTGATAATTGTAAATAAATAGATTTAACTTAGGATTAAAATAAGTTTTTACTTGAAATTTTTTGTGACGAAATCCGGGATTATAAGACTTTTTCTATTTACCATATGGAAATATAGCAAAAATCTATTAAAACTAAGGTCTCAAACTATCCTAACATTTTTTTGTGTCCCGTTTTCTGAATGGTTTTGTATTTATACAGTGTCATTCAGGCAAATCGTCCATTAAAAATTTTTGTAGTTCCAATTTCTTCGAAACTTTAAAGTTTTAGTGCTGGGATTAATTTAAGACGTTCTATCAAGCTAAAATAGTGAAAACCCTGTAAAATTTAACTTTGTACTTTATTAGGTACCTACTGGATTTGTGAATTGCAAATCTTCTTCATTGTAAGTTGAACAAAATATCTATATTGTTTGAAAGAAACAGAAAACTGTTATTGTAATGGCTGTGTTTTTTTTCTCTGGCGGGTTGTCACTTAGGATTTCTATTAAGTTTCTAATTTCCATCTAATGCTCGGGCACCAGCGTCAAGATTAATCATTAGAGGCAGTTGACGCTGTGTCAGAGAGGTTTAACTACTGGTCCCAGTTCAAAAAGAGCTGTGGAGCTGCTAAATCTTAGCAGAGGACAGCTCAGGAACATAGCAGGACTCTTGACGGGACACATGGCTGTCAAGAAACACCTACATAAAATGGGGCGGTTCGATGGGGACCTGGCATGCAGACGCTGCGGCGAGGGGGATGAATCAGCCCAGCACATCTTGTGCGAGTATAAAGCTCAGGAACGCAAAAGACAACTGATCTATGGACAGCCTAGACCGGAGACAGAGCGATATAAAACTTCACCCTACCAATTGCTGTGCAGACTAGTTCAAGGCACAGTGATTTTGGAATGGGTGGAGGATAAAAGACAAAGGGCATGCACAATAAGCCAAAGGCTGCGGTGCTATCGGGGCGGCAAAGACGCGGACGAACCCTAAGGAGAAAAACTGGTCACAGCTCCTTACTAAGCTGGTGGATGTACTGCAACTTAGTCTAAGGTAGACTTCAGTGGAGGTATCCGAGTGCAACCGAGCCTAACGGCAAAATGGAAGAACTTCCTACTATCTTGGATGGCCCTGCTTCCTATGTCGTGTTGTGCCTGCGGCAGCTAATACTTTGGTCGCAGGCGGTAAGGATGAATAATTCGTCGTCTATTTACATTAATTTATTTCCACTTGGGGGAATATTTACAAGGTTAAATTGAATTAAAACGAATTGTTAAATAACCTGAAACATCAATTAGCTATCGGAAAAATGAATAAGAAAGTTACGTAAGCGGTGGTAGGCGAAGCGCGAGATAGATGTGCGGTGTATCTAACACTTAAAAACCGTATAAGCAAATAATAAAGCAATGTAATTACAAGCAGCAGCCGGACGTCGTAAATAAACACACACAAAACTTTCAGCAGTGTCACCGGCGAGCTCTCGGCACAAGGCTACAACTCTGTGACGCGCTCTCCGCGGCTGCTGTCCCTGCCCCGCTTGCTCGTTTGTGTGCAGCGATATTACCTCCGCTGGACTTACGCTTGGCAGTCTCTGTGTACATATTAGAATTGAAATTAAAATCTAATTAGAATCTCATTAAAAATAGGCACTCTGTCACATTATATTTACCTCATCAAAAATCGCTAAGATTTCTTGATCGCCGAAAACACCCACAGTTTCCTTTTTATTATTGATAGTACTCTTTAGAATCTTCTTATTTTTGTTTTTAAATAACTCACCATTTACGATTCTCCAATCTTTATCGCCATCAAGAAAAATACCATATTCATTCTTTCCATAATATTTAACTTTCACAAGATGATCTGAAACAAATGAGCATTATACTGACAAGCAGATTAATTAATTAATTATTAATAAAAATGAGTTATAAAGTGATCTTCATCATCCCAATCGAAAGGCGATGTCGCCTTGTTGTCTCGACCATGACCCACTATCTCCAGCTCCTCCTTTCATTTCATTCTAGCTTCCGTGCTATATCAATTAAGGTTGGTTATCCAGAAGTTTTCTTATTGGTCTACCTCTTTTCCAGGCGTGTGTCCTTCAAATAATGTTGCTTATCCGAAGTCCAGCTTTCCGACACATATATCACAACATTCCATACCTACGTAGTTTGGTAAATATCTTCTTCAGGTTCAAGCTGAAATATGTATTAGCAAGAAGAATATTTTGTTTATCGATCTGTCCTAACAAGGACGAAACCGGTCTATGTCTCATCTCGTGTCTACAGCTCCAGCATGTTCCATACCATACCGCAGGTCCCGACAGGGCTGCAGTGATGATGGCTGATGTAATTCAGGGCCCGTCGTGACATTAGCCAGGGGAGTAGTTGTTTACGCTCGCCAGTTTCCTCCAATGGATTGCTTCTTGTTGCACTGTGTGTACGTAAAAAGTGCTGGGGAAACCTAGAGCCGTCACAAACCAATAGATGGCGTTTCGCGCTGTTCGCCACCGCATGTTATGGGAATGCCTGCCTTAGGGCCAACTTGTTGGAGCGCAAGTATGGCAAACTGATAGGTCCTAACAAGGACGAAACCCGTCTATGTCCCCTCTGGTAATTACTGCTCCAGCGAAAGCAAAACTTTTACAAAGAAAAAATGAACAAAATGTGTCGAGTATCTTGTAAATATATACATGTACATGTTAAAGCTAAAACAATCAAAAAATGTATTTACTACTAAAAATAAAATTAGGAGATAACATTGTAACAATTTACCCATTTCTATGAAACATAGAAATCATTGTAGCACAATGACCTTATACAAATATTAACGGCGAAAACCCACGCACTACCTGTTTATTCAGTTATTTATTCCGTAATAGTTGTGTAAAACTTATTTTACATGGTTTTAATTTTCGCTACACTGTCACCCAACGTGGGGCCTGAAGTAACGGGATGGCTGAATGAAACAAAAGACTTTACCTACATCATACTTTTCTTCCTTGTACACTTTAGATGTTCTGTGGTTATCCAACTTCCTCCTCGTAAACGGTATGACAGTTGCTTTCTCGGGGCTCACTCCGAGCCCTTAACCAACCGTCCACCCTTCCACCACTTTCAGTGCTATCTGCATGCGCTCCCACACTGACTGGGTACCTTTCCTCGGACTATGATGAAAATATCGTCCGCATAGCCATGTACCTCGTACCCCCCTATCGAGAGCCTCCCCAGCAGGCCGTCCACGACTAGGCACCAGAGCAAGGGAGACAGAACGCTCCCCCGCGGACACCCCGCCGCGACACCCGTTATTAGAGCCCTGTCCCTTAGCATGGAACCGATCCACCTGCAGCAGGTCTCCTCTACTCCACGCTCCCTGACAGCTGCCAGAACCAATCCGAATGATGTGTTGCTGAAGGCCCCCTCTATGTCTAGCAAGGCCCCCAGCGCCACCTCCCTGTTCTCCAGCGTAGTCTCCAGTTTCAGCACCAGTTGGTGCAGTGCTGTTTCTGTTGAGAATCCTGCTCTGTATGCATGTTGTACGCAGTATAGGGGATATGCTTCCAGTACACCGCCCCTAATATGCCGGTCGAGCAGTTAGTAGGCCTTGGTCAGAGAACAATTTTCACAGCATTGATAGATTTTTGTTCATCAAAATCGAGTTATAAATACGAAAGTTACAGTGGTGTTTCCATATCAAATGGGCCACATATATATATATATATATATATATATATATATATATATATATATATATATATATATATATATATATATATATATATATATATATATATAGTTGCAGGTAAGCTACAAATGTAAGTTTAAATTTTACAACTTTGCTAGCCACTTTGTCCTTTTTTAACGGTAAGTTAACACTTGCAGTTTTAATGCAACGGTGCGTGGAATATATGCTATGTAAAGTAAACTTACAAGGGCGTTATCTATAAAACTTACACTTTCATTGAAAAGGATTCTGCAAGTCTGATGCAAAGTTACCGCGCTAGTTTCCGACAAAAGTTTTTCCTGTTCCAAAATTCGATCCACTATTGTAGGTTTTCTGCACCTATATAACACTGACAGGTATTAGCTTTAGCCCCTACTTTGTTTCTTCTCCATATCAATGACCTCCTCTCTAGCACATCCAACCCAGTTCACAGTTACGCAGATGACAACACCCTCCACTCAAATATACAATATTCTAAGCCTGTCTCTTTAGCCCAATTAGATGAGGATTGCAGACTCATGGAGGGTTCTGTCTCTGTGGATCTCCAAAAAATATTAGACTGGGTAAGTAGAAATCTTGTACAATTCAACCCCACCAAATCTCAGTCTTGCTTTCTATCTCATAAGAGATACACCAGCCCTAGACCCATCACAATGAACAACCAAGTTATTCAAAGTAATGGGTCCTTTTCACTTGTTGGCATTTCTGTGGATCGAAATCTCAATTGGCAACAACATGTCACATCAATTGCAGAAGCGGCTGCTAAGAAATTAGGTTTCCTCTTCCCGGCTCGCAAATACTTTTCGCCAGCTAATCTCTATATTTTATATACTTCACAAATAAGGGCAAACCTCGACTACTGCTCCCACATCTGGGGTGCCGCTGCCGCTTCTACACTCGCTATCCTGGACTCAATTCAAAAGAGAGCTATACGTCTCATCGGTGACCCTACCCTCACCCAAAGGCTGCCATCCATTGCCCACCGACGTGCCGTTGGTGACTTCTCTCTCTTTTATAGATATCTGCACGGGCACTGCTCAGAGGAACTTTCTTCCATAGTTCCTCCACCTGCTGTCCCCAAGATCTACCCGGATAACAGAGTGAATGCACCCTTTTACTGTCCAGGTCACCAGACATAGAGCATCTTGTTATGCCCGCTCTTTTGTTCCGATGACTTCCAAGTTGTGGAACTCCTTGCTGGCACATGTTTTTCCTTTTCCTCCGAACCTCCAAACCTTCAAGTCCAGAATTAAAAAGTTGCCTCTTCCCTCCTTGTCGACACCCACGGTACGATAGTATCTACGCTGTGAGCGCTCGTGGTGTGTTGTTGAAATAAAAATAATAATAATAAAAAAATCGGTACAAAGTAAAATCGCCAGCATTCAGATTGAATACGGCACTTGCTAAAGAATATAAAACATGAACACTAGCTTGATTGTAATTTTAAAAGCTTACCTCTTTCTTTATATTTCAGCTTAATATTTCTCTGGTGGTGATAATTTATCCTAAATCCAGATTCAGTTATAAAAGGATTATACTGTTCTTTATTACTCTCAGCTTCCTCAAATTCTTGTAGTTCATCATTAAGTACTGTAAATAAAGCTGCCTGTATAAGCTGTGTAGAATTTGGGGTGTCATCTGGAAACAAGCTGTCGTTGTGGTCTCTAATAAAATTTGTGTGTACATTTCCTAACACAAATGCCTCATGTTTTGCGAGATCTAAGAGAAAATTGACGTTTGTTTCCAAGCCTGCAATCTGAAATAGTATTCTTAGAAAATGAATTTTTAATTTAAAAGAGCAAACGTATGGATACAATGTGCGACTTGAATTGAGAGACTGTTCAGTTAGATCGCTTGGTTCTCTGCAAATCTGACCAAGCTTAATGTCTCAAAAGCACCGAAGGACCGTCTTCTCTTGCGAAATGTGTTGATTTTAATAGTTATTTTAATATAATTAACTGAAATTCACGCCCAACAAATTAAAATTCTAAACATAAATAAAACTTTATCAAATATAACGATTGGGATACTGTAATGAAGTCCGATTTATTGCGGTTATTTGAATAGCTAATAAGTCGTTTAGGCGGTGTAAATAACGGATATTTGCTAGGCAATAAATCTGACTCATTTTAGGTACACTTCAAGGTATGAAAAGTCGCCACGGGCGAAACACAAATTTTGTAGAATGGAACGCACAGCGCCGGTCTGACAAGCGCAATGAGATGCATTCTGGGTAGGTCACGGGGGCGCATGTCAGGTAAACGAACAGAGAAACGAAACGCGATCAGGGAGAAGCCTTCAGCCATCGCCCGCGTCAATATGGTCACCGTCGTTCGCACGGCGTTTGTAATTTTAAAGCGTTAATTAGGTGTAATACCTGGGGGATATTATTTCGCTGTGCTACAGAGTAGTGGAAAAACAGCGTGTTAGTCGTATAATAGTAAAGAACGAGAGTCTATGAAGACTGTGTTCTGTTTAGGTGTAATACCTGGAAACATTATTTCGCTGTGCTACAGAGTAGTGGAAAAGCAGCGTGTTAGTCGTTTAATAGTAAAGAACGAGAGTCTATGAAGACTGTGTTCTTGTTAGTAATAAGTTTGCAAGGTTAGTTATAACTTCGGCAAACGTGCAGAAGTATAATTTGTAAACTGGTAAACTTGTTTGTGTTTTATTAACGCTTTTCTCTGTGAAATAATAACAGCGGGTTAGGATTTCACGCGTATACAGGGTGTACTGTATTTAGTAGTGACAAAACTAGTCACGGTTACCCATTTAAGGGAGGTCGAAGGCAGGTAAATAATTATACCGTATTATAGTGGAATTAGGGTATTTTAGCGAATCAAAGCGTACTATACAGGGTGGACTACGCTTGTTATGAGGGACGTTCTGTCCTTGTAGAAAGCATAGATCTATTCTAGAGGGTATTCGCTCGCTAAATCAGGTGGTTATCTAACTACAGTGTCCAGCCTAGATAAGGGTCAAGCTGGTCACATTTTGTACCCATATAAGGGAAACGGGAACACAAACAGTGCTACTTTAGGGGAGGATTTAGTGCGCCCGGCATCCTGTGCTGTATTGGGTCGACTGCGCTTGTTATGAGGGACGTTCTGTCCTTGTAGGAAGCATAGATCGATCCATAATGGTACGTAACCGCTGGAGGGCACCGTTATCCGTGGAGGGTGTTTGATAGGAATAGGGAACCAGTTACCCGGTGGTATTAGTTAGCCAGTTAGAATCTCATAAGCGTGGGAACCGTTTGCCTACCCCCCTAGTGCTGTGCTAACGCTAACGCCATGCTTTATTTGTAATAATTAGTGCAAATGTTATTTTAATCGAATATCCTTGTATTTTTAAATATTACCATATTTGTGTAAATTCCACTATAAAAGAATGTCTTATCAGAGATAATGTTATCTGACCTGAGATATGTTTCTCTGTATTCACATGAATTGTAGCGTATTTTTGGTTTTAATTATTTTATGGATTTTTATTGTTGTCAATTTCATTTTGTAACTATTGTAAATGTTATTAGAGGGTTTTATGAAATTAGATGCGTTTCACTGCACTGCCTGTAGATAGTTGCGCTAGTGTAGGTGTGTTTGAGCTAGAATCCTGTGACGGATTGTCACTAGCTGAGGTATGTCGTAATAGATATTTACCTGTTTAGAATATTTATGCTTCCAACTTTGTAAGTTAGGGAAAACAGCCATTATTCGGGAGTTAGTAATTAAAGCCTACTTACTTCGCGAAAACTCTACGGGATGTAATAACTTTCGACCCCTGGTTATAGTTTCCTTCTCCACTCGAGTTACCCTAGGACAAGCCTGTTATGAAACAGTAACTTTGTGGTGTTCTACGAAGGGCCTTAGCAGAAGTCCTCACAGGGATCTGACCTCGTCCTATTCAATAGGGGGTAAAGATGGCGCCCGATGATATTTAGCTTAGAATATTTAGGTCACGCCCGAATGACGGATTGGCAACTTATCCGTCGGGCCTCTGCTGAGCTGGGGGCATCGATTCACTTGAAAAATGATTGTATGTTTTTCCATTGTTTAAAAATTGGTCCACCTAACCCCATATTTGTAATGAAGTGGATCGCACGTATAGATCACATAGTCAGTATAAGAGCTCGCTCCATTATAGTCTTTGAAAGGTAAATTATCATTAACTTTATGAGTCAAATGGTTTGGTAAGCTGGGAATCTCTTTATACAGTTAATGCTGTTGGTAAGGCCTGTGAAATGTTCTACGATTTAATATATATGGTGGCACATTGAAAACGAAACAGACCGATTTGCGTCCAGAGAATTTTAAGAAACGCTGAAACACGTCAATTTTAATATTGAGGGGGACATGTTTTGACATAAAACTCAACTTTGTCACATCAACCCCTTAAGGGTGGTGATAAAAACCCTTATATTTTAAATAGGGTACATGGGTCGAGTGTTTCATTATTTGAAAGCTCTTTCTTTTCTGAATTCAGCAAACTAATTTTTTTGGAAGTTTTATCAACTCGTTTAAAAATTATTCACAGTTGAAGATGCAAAAACGCATTTCACTCATTCCGATAATAAATGTGCTCATAGTCAATGTTTTGTTGGTTTGTAAACAAAAAATGGACTATCCAAACATTTCTTATCGGAATGAGAGAAATGCGGTTTATTATTTCAGTTTATCGGTCGGTTTGATACTTGATAGTACTACCGAAAATTAATTACACAATGGTGTATTCTGTAGAAGAAAGAGTTGAAATAATTACTCTTTTTTTCAAAAACGATGACTGTGCCAACCGTACCGCAAATTTGTTTAATGAACGACATCCGAACAGACATGTTAACGGAAAATACATTTTGGAGTTAGTTGCAAAGTTTCGACAAAGTGGTTCAGTAGCCAACAAAAAACGGAATCCTGAACGTGAATTTCCGGTTAGAAATGAGACTACTGAGATTGAAGTTTTAAGACAAATTGCTGCAGACCCAACTTTGAGCACGAGAAAATTGGCCACTGTTTCAAACATCAAAAGAAGAACTATTCAGCAACAACTGAATGAAGATGATTTTGATCGGCGGCTGGAGTTTTGTGAAGTTATGACTGCACGAATAGCTGACAACGGGAACTTTCTGTTCAATATCTGTTTTCCAGACGAGTGTACGTTTTTATTAAACTCTACAGTCAATAGTCATAATTGTCGTTATTGGGCAGATAATAATCTAAGAAATTTTCACGAAGTCCACACTCAAACTCCACAGAAATTGAATGTCTGGACTGGCACTTTTGGAGACCGTTTAATCGGACCAATTTTTCTTGATGGCAATTTGAGTGTCGAAACGTATTTGGAGTTACTAGAAGATATCGTTTACCCTCTACTAATGGACATTATTGAAAATGATGATCGCTATGAAGAAAATCAATTAGTGTTTCAACAAGATGGAGCTCCTCCGCATTTTTCACAAGGTGTTAGGGAGTTTTTGAACAGAGAGTTTCCAGAGTAATGGATTAGACGTAGATGTGCTATTGAGTGGCCCCCTAGATCACCGGATTTAACTCCTTTGGACTTCTTTCTATAGGGCCATTTAAGGAGTAGAATTTTCGCAAGAGAACCGGAGTCTCTGGAAGAATTACGACGACGCATTGTTGAAGAATGCCGTCTAATAACTCCACAAATGCTCCAGAATGTCAGAGCTCGTTTTGAACAAAATTTGTACGTTTGTATGGAAACTGGTGGTCAACAATTTGAACACTTACTTAACTGAATAAACATTTTTAAACGTATGGTTTTTTTTTAAGTTTTTTTTTAACGAAAAATGGACTAATTAGTGCATTTCTTATCACAATGAATAAAATACGTTCTTGCAACTCCAACTGTGAATAATTTTTAAACGAGTTGATGAAACTTCCAAAAAAATTAGTGTGCTGAATTCAGAAAAGAAAGAGCTTTCAAATGATGTAATACTCGACCCATGTTCCCTATTTAAAATATAAAAGTTTGTTATCACCAACAAATCGGTCTGTTTCGTTTTCAATCCGCCACCCGGTATAAATGTTTCAGCTTTAATATTCCATGCCCGAAAGCATCAAGATTGGCTGCTTGATTCACCTTAGATACTACTCAAAAGTGTTAAAATGTAAGCAGATAGCGGTTCGTAATTATCGCAGAACACCAAATTTATTAACTTACAACAATTAAAAAAAACTTGGATCCTTTGTAAATACAGGATGTCCCACGTAGACCTTCCGTTAGCCGTTTCTGGAGTACGGCTCACAATTGAATTCCGAAAATTCACGCACGTGGGTTTCTCAACATTTCTAGCTCACTGAAAATATTGACGTTAATATGGGACTTCCAGTTATACAGAAAGTAGACGTCAACTTTCTTATTTCAAATGGAAGATGGTATTTTTTATCTGAATTGCTCATGAAATTTTATGGTAGGTTTCACTAACATGTTATGTCATCTTTCTCGACCGTTTTAGAGATATTTGCCTTTTTTCAAAAATTTCTCAAAAAACATTGTCACATTTACACACCTATATCTCTCTTACTTTTCAACCTGAAGAGTTGAAATTTTAAAGTGAAAATTATAAAATGCCACAAAATATTTGAAATTTACTATAGCTAGTACAAGTTACACAGGGTGTCCTAAATAGACCTGTCAATCGTGACAACTTTAAAACCTAATAACTATCTTATTTTAAATAGAACACCCTATATTTTATAACGTTAGTTCATGTACTTTTTATTGTTCTTTCGATTGGTTTCAGCGTTCCCTATACATAAGTCCCACCGATTTGAATATATTTGAGATATTTAAACATTATTTACGATAATAAATAATTATTAGTCAGTTTATCAGGTTGCCTAGGAGATGAAAAATTTAAACGTCATCTTCCGACATAAATAAAATATGCGACGACTTTTGAACATAACTTTAATTTACGAGGAGTATAATCGAATTATTAACAGAAGATGTCGTGTGGTTGCATAGAGATTTCCACATAAACACAAATCAACTCGTTACATGATCAGAATGCTACTAAAAAATTTCTAAGAATGGAGTGTTTCGTCCAAAATTTAATAAGAGTAAAGCATTATTAGGGAACAAAGAGATTTTTGTGTTATCACTTCACAGTAAATGTTCGAAATTTGCACCGTTCAGTTCAAGGCATTTGATGGCTCTTTTAATGATAGGACCCGTGGCTCGAGAAAGGTAATCTTGCTCCACTGCGTTGAAGACCTCTAATACTCTAGCTATCATATATTGTCTTGTAGTAGATGGTTCCTGGTAAACTTTGTTCTTAATGCAGGCCCAAATACTAACATCTAGTGGAGTCAAGTCTGGTGAGCGGGCCGCTCAACGATGAGGACCACCGTTAGCTATCCATCTGTCTTCAAATGTTTCCTGGAGTAGGTCGCTTACTATCTGTGAGTTGTGTGGTGGAGCTCCATCTTGTTGATACCAAACTTCTGCAGCTTCGTGTTCATGCAAGGAGTTCAGCGCTGGTATTATTACTTGCTGCAGAATGCGACAATATCCAGGACCTTCGTTCTTACCTTTTTTTTTAATCTTACCATTATTACTGATATGAATAAAAGGGTAATCTTTTCAAATTCAGTTTCGGTGAATCTAATAAATATTTTAATAACATAATGTACTAATACGCAAATGAAATTTACTATTGCTTAATATGATTGGTACCAACCTGTTAAGTTCTCATCATAAAAGTTAAGGGTAAAAATTCTATTGTATTTTACTGCGCAAAATACATTGAAACTCCAACAGTCCTGAAAATTTTGTTCTCTAGTAATGTGACCAATGGTGACTGTTGTGACGATTGAACATGCCCATGCCCCTCTTTGAAAATTTTGACTCATTGCACCATAAAATCCCCAGGTTCTAAATGGTATATTAAAGTAAACAAAAATGTCCATTTGTTAATTTAATTTTTAGAATTCTGTGAATAGTTTCTCTAGAAAGATGCAAATTTCTACTGCAGTTTCTGATTTACGCATGGTGATAAGCAGTAAAAAATGCTAAAATATTTATTTGTGGCTCTGCATTGTCCAATAGCAGTTTCCTCAGTTTCCACGTATAATATCAAAGAATTAAAGTACATTAAAAACGTGGCCGAATATAACGGACACACTGCTTGTCTAGTGAAGAAATTAATTAACAAACAAAAAACAAAGAAAATGTTAGCAGAATCAACCTGTAACATGTCACACGTGTTACCACTCTTTTCCAAACTATGAGGTTTCTGAATCAGTCCCACTAGTGACGTCAGAATCCTTGACCCTGCATACACAGTTCGTAGTCCGTTGCTCTACCGCATTATGACTCAATGAGAACGAGTCTGCGAACGCGACAGCTCGACTGATCAAATATGTTTCAAGATAAGAAGTCTTTAAAAGACGGTCTAGACACGGACGCGGCCTCTTCTACCTTGAAAAATCAATCTAACAATATGCCAATACGTAATTAAATTAACCAGAAAGAGCAGCATGTCTATATAGGTAAGAGTAAAGATATAATGCTCGCTTATTTTATGATTGCTTGTAAATTTCCTGAATTATAATTGGTTTTTATTGCCTGTTGTTTTACTGTACTAAATGTACTTTCAATAATTGCTCTGTTCATTGTAAATGCTATATTGTTCTATGGTGGCTTGTGGTAGCGTTCCAAAAAAAGAAAAAACAAATATTAAATGATTGCTTGCTATTATACCGTACTAACTGTACTTTCAACAGAGTCAATTAAATTTTATTAAGTATTAACATGCAGATAAATTTTGTACTCCTACGGAACGTGCTACCGCCTGCCTTATGCAAATAATAAAGAACTAAACCGACACTTATCCACCTGAATTGTTATAGCCACCCCGTTGTTTTGGGACTCGTCGTTTTGGGGCCAACGTTTTTGGACCAGTCTTTTGGGACCCGTCGTTTTATGGGCATCGTTTTGGAGGAGATTCAAACGTCGTTATGTCACTCGTCGTTTAATAGGCGACTCGTCATTTAATGGGCAACACATCGTTATGGAGAAGAACATCCGTCGTTATGGACACGATAGTCACTTCTGGAGGAGACGAATACACAGCTTAAATTCCACATCCGTCCCCAGGAGGAATATCCAGTGTGTCATGTCACTGAAGCTGCCCCTGTAAGAAACATCACTCAAGCTGCTCCTGTAAGAAACGTCACT
Organism: Tillus elongatus; assembly: GCA_964006375.1. Classification (NCBI taxonomy): domain Eukaryota; kingdom Metazoa; phylum Arthropoda; class Insecta; order Coleoptera; family Cleridae; genus Tillus; species Tillus elongatus. The sequence goes on along the minus strand of OZ023265.1, from coordinate 19,339,548 downwards.
CAAGCTGCTCCTGTTAGAAGATGCATATGAACAGTGAGGCCCCCATAATATCTTGGCCTAGACAGATCTGACTTATCACCTCAAGGGCAGCAATCCGAACCACCTCGACCAAACTAGCAAGCTAAGTACATTATTTATCTGTAAAACCTTCTCTTCAAGACGATAATATTTTGACCACAATTCATCTGAACAATTTCAAATATCAATTTAGAGTAATTAATCATTTTATATCTGTTTAAGGAGTGGAGGATATTTGGGGAATAACTTGTCGAACTAGGCGTTTGTAGACTTAGTAACGATATAATAAAACTTTAATAAAATCACTAAACTTTAACAATGCTTACAAACTAAATTAACTGAATGAATTTTAAAGCCGAAATCTTTACATACTGGATGTTAATTGAAAAGTCTCTACTTATCTCTACATAATTAAATCACAAGTGTCGCGTCTTTACATCTTAAGAATGTAAACTAAAAGTCTTGCTAATGTTTATCAACAATACTACTTATAGTCTTAATTGGTCTACATAATACATAATTGCAGACCTCAGCAGTCAGCATTCCTTGTACTGTACGCTGCAATTTCAACTTGTTTATTATTTAGATAAATATGTAATAATTTCAATGCCAATGTTATTGATACATACTACTATATGAAATATTCACGTTACTTGTTGTAGAAAATTTTCCTATAACTAATTTTTAATTATAAATTGAATGATCTTAATTATATTTCCACGCCTACGACTGCCCTTCTGCATACCTTATTGTTCTCTGAACAATATCTTTTATTTAAATTTGGTCAATTCAAAGCAAGCGGCATTATATAACTTCAATAATTTTAAATAAATCGATTTTTATTGCATTCTTGATTTTATTTTCACATTTTACATCCTGCCAAGTGTAAGTACTGAAGCCCATGCCCTGTGTTTAATTTGTATCAGAGCTCGTGCCTCTGACTGAGCAGCCAATTCAAATCTTATCTATTATATGAATTTTATTCTTCATTAATTTAAATTCAATAAACAGTTATAAAAATCATTATACTGCCTACCGAACAGTGGGGCTATTTATTAAGTTATACTAGCTTTAATTAGTCAAATATAATAATTTTCATTATACTTGCGCCCAACGTTCAGGCAACAATAATCATTATAAACCACTTTTAGAAGAGAGAAAGCCGAAAGAACTTTGTTTGCTTACCATTTGAACCTCGAGTCACGTGGAGTCTAGATGGCATTTTTAAATAATCCAATTTGTTTTCGACAAAAAATACTTTAAAAAACTTGCTAGGTAACCCAAAAGACAAGGATAGTACGACCAAAATGTGGGGAATTTATGAAATAAGGTGTAAAGATTGTGATCTTAGATAAGTCGAACAAACAAAAATATCTATTGGAATTAGATTTAAAGAACACTTAGCACAACTACAATACGGTACTATAAATAGATCTTCCAGCGCCCGACATATTTGGGATAATGAGGAGGAAAATCTAAAATTAACAAAAATCTTAGACAACCAGGACAGCTAAACGCCTTCGAAAGTGTATATATATATATATATATATATATATATATATATATATATATATATATATATATATATATATATATATATATATATATATATATATATATTTATTTATTTATTTGTTTATTTATTTTAAGCAATCTTTCAGGAAACTGCTCATAGGTGACGGAGCCAGATTTAGCAATATATATAATGAAAAATTATGAATCTGGCTCTGTCACTATGAGCAGTTTCCTGAAAGATTGCTTAAAATAAATATCGGCATAGCACGTTCGATAAGAAAAGAATACAGATATTTCCGCCAAACGAAATATGTTAATTTTGGTGTTGTTAAACCTCCATAAATAGAGTTGTGGATATAGGATATTTAAAATTATTCATCTTCTGATGACGTAACTTGGTTAGTGAAACGATCGTCAGGTTTTTTCAAATGTTTTGTTGCGATGTGGGTTCTCCAAGTGTGCTTATCAACATAACAGTGCGGTAAATCGAATATTTTCACAATGGTGTAAAAATTATTTCAAATAATGATTAGCGCAAGAGAGACTGCTAGCCTGTAGTGCATTCGCAACAAATTCGTAGACAGCCATGGAAAAATATGGAATTGATTTTATGTAACATGGTTTTATACTTACATGGTATTCTATAAGATTCTTTCTTAGCTTAGATAATGCTTCAGATCTATCTTTGCCCCAGACAACCAGTTTTGCTATCATTGGATCATAATGCACGGAAACTTCGTCTCCTTCCCTGACGCCTAAATAATGAAATATTTATAAAACAATACATTTTAGAGTAAATGATGTACCTGTTTCTATTCGAACATCCACTTCCGATTTTGGAGCAGAAAGATGCAAAAGAGGTCCTGCTCCTGGCAGAAAACCACCACGCGGATCTTCGGCATAGATACGTGCTTCAAAAGCGTGGCCGTTTCTTTTAAGTTCATTTTGCGAGACCGGTAACGCCTCTCCAGAAGCGATTTTAATTTGCCACTCGACGAGATCGGTACCTGTATTTTGAAAAATATAACAATAAGAGCATCTAATATTTTTACACATAAAGACAGGACTTAATTACTAATGCTGCGACTTTAAGGTTGCAAATTTTCGTTTCAATCACTTAAAGAATTTGAGAGATGTTGCGTTTTAAGAAATATTTTTTAATTTTTTGTTAAGAAAAATTGAGCGTTAAGATCTAGATAAGGGTAATTCCCAAATTTGGTCCAAATCAGTGAAGTATTTTTTGATTTATGGGTTACATATATATATATATATATATATATATATATATATATATATATATATATATATATATATATATATATATATATATATATATAGGGCGATTCATAAGTGGTGACCAAAAATAAAACCCCATGTTCTTTAAACAATTTTAGAGAGGGTATGTCCTATAAAAATTTTTCCTATAATGCTTCATTAAAAAGATACAGGGTGTTAAAGTTGAATTTCAAAAATAAAATTTCCCAATTTTTTAAAAAGTAATACATATATTTTGCTGAAACTTCGCATGTGTAGGCTGTTATGGAAGGCGCGTATTCTACCATAACAATTGAATCGGCTAATCCAGCAGTGGTGCGCGTACCCACATGTCATTGGTTATCCCTCAAGAAAAAAACGTGTACGCCAATGATGTTTTTTTTTATTGTTTTTTTTTTTAATCTTACTTTCATTCGTGAACAAAATGACTCTCTTGATAATTTTCTGTGCGACGCTTATTTGTCGAGTAAGCAATGAATCAGGTAAGTGTTTTAGAGCACAGTTCATGATTTTTAACCAGTCGTTTGGTAGAAAATCGCAATGATACACTTTTATGCCTGCATTGGCCTGAATACACGCACGACATCTTTTTGATATGGAAAATTTAATGTCTTGATAATTTTTTGTACGACGATTATCTTTGTTGTATTTTAGTAAGTAGTAGTCTGGTTTGCCAAAGTTGTCATTAAGTGTCACTTGACGTTTAGGTTAACAAGTTATTATTTTGAATAGGTGTAAGTGGTAAACGTTATAAAATTGCAAAATTTTCTACTCTTATACTTCTTATAATGGAGTACACCTCAGAAGAGTATGCAGATATAATTTTTATCTACGGATATGCTGATGGAAATGCTCTAGCTGCTTGTCGGGAATATCAGCGTAGGTTTCCCACTCGCCGTCAACCTACACCAAGGGTTTTTTCTCGATCGTTTTCAAGACTTCGGCAGTGCGGTATTGGACAACGTCCTGACGCTAGAACTAATGGTAGAAGACAACATCAACTTGAAGACGAAGAGAGAGCGGTGGATGCAGTGATGGATCAACCTTCTACAAGTACTCGGAGGATTTCCACGCAGTTACAATATTCTCAAAGCTTTGTTTGGAGAACTTTACATCGAGAAGCCTTACATCCATATCATCGACACAATGTTCATTGCCTTCTACCTGGAGATAATGTGCATCGACGAGTCTTTTGTGAATGGATGTTGGAAATGAACAAACAAAATATCTTATTCCCTAATCTAATCTTCTGGTCTGATGAATCAACATTTACAAGAAATGGTATTTATAATTCTCATAATGAGCATGTCTGGTCATTGGAAAATCCACATGCAACAAGGATTCGCACATTTCAACATAGATTTTCCATTAATTTATGGTGTGGTATTTTTAACAGCTCTCTGTTCATGGTAGTCCTGCCACAACGTTTAAATGGATCTTCGTACTTAGCGCTCCTAGAAAATCGTGTAGAAAACATTCTAGATGACATTCCACTAGCAACAAGAGATACAATGTGGTACCAGCATGACGGTTCATCAGCGCATCATAGTCGAAACGTTGTTGCATGGCTACATGAACATTATAATGAAAGATGGATTGGCAGAACTGGACCAATACATTGTCCTGCAAGATCACCGGACTTAAACCCACTTGACTTCTATCTTTGGGATGATTTTAAGCGACTGGTCTACAGTGAACAAATAAATACACCAGAGCAGCTACAACAACTGATAAATAATGCTTTTCGTCATATTCAAGCAACAATTAATCCTAAAGACATTAAATTTTCCATATTAAAAAGATATCGTGCGTGTATTCAGGTCAATGGAGGCATTTTTGAACATTTATTGTAATAAATAAATTACTATAAGCCTGATAAAAGGGTATCATTGCGATTTTCTACCAAACAACGACTGGTTAAAAATCATAAACTGTGCTCTAAAACACTTACCTGATTCATTGCTTACTCGTAAAATAAGCGTCGTACAGAAAATTATCAAGAGGGTTATTTTGTTCACGAATTAAAGCAAGATTCAAAAAATAAAAAATTAAAAAAAATATCATTGGCGTACCCGTTTTTTTCTTGAGGGATAACCAATGACATGTAAGTACGCGCGCCACTGCTGGATTAGCCGATTCAATTGTTATGGTAGAATACGCGCCTTCCATAGCAGCCTACACATACGAAGTTTCAGCAAAATATATGTGCTACTTTTTAAAAAATTGGGAAATTTTATTGTTTGAAATTCAACTTCAACACCCTGTTTTTTTTAATGAAGCATTATAGGAAAAATTTTTATAGGACATACCCTCTCTAAAATTGTTCAAATAATATGGGGTTTCATTTTTGGTCACCACTTATGAATCAGCCTGAATATATATATATATATATATATATATATATATATATATATATATATATATATATATATATATATATATATATATATATATATATATATATATATATATATATATATATATATATATAGGTATATATAGGTCGCGGGTTCGAGTACCGTATTCGGACAGTCGGCCTTTCCACATTCGAATGAAAAAGAGTGTGCTAGTGAGAGACTACCTTAAATTACGAGTAGAATTGAAAATTGTATTAAAAAGTCATATTGTATTTAAAATAACGAAGTTGAACGACACTTCCGGTAGAACAGGATGTGTCACGTGAGCAAAAATATTTTGGTTAAATTGGGCTTGGCCGAAAACCTAGGAATCGAAATTTTCCGAATTAAAATCGGTTCGCTTATTGAAAAACTCTTAACAGAAACGCTTTTTCACTCGAATGTGGAAAGGCCGACTGTCCGAATACGGGACTCGAACCCGCGACCTCCTAATCCGAATAGAGGTTATTCACCTCGCGAACTGAGCTATTCGGCCTGTAATGTTTTCACATACATTTTAAGAATATTTAAACCTAAAGTGTGCAACATGGAATTATCATTCTTTGTATTCCCGATAACAGCTTTACTATTCCTCATTTTGCGAACCAAATGTGTAAAACGGTGAACTAATTTATCGAAATATAGATTTTGTCTTTGAGTCAAAAATTAAGTGTAGATACCTGTGATCATTTCGGTTACCGGATGTTCGACCTGTAGACGAGTATTCATCTCCATAAAATGAAAGCTATGAGTCTTTCTGTCCAAGATGAATTCAACTGTGCCAGCCCCAACATATCCGACAGCTTTGGCAGCCCTCACTGCAGCTGAACCGAGTGCATTTCTCACTTCTTCAGATAAACCTGGCTAAATGAATTAAGTATAAACATTTTATGGATTATATAATTTGCTTAAGTTAAATCAATGTTATGTTTACAAGTCTGGTATATAATCTATTATATTATAAATGATAAGAACTATCGTCTATTTACCGCTGGAGCTTCCTCTATGATCTTCTGATGCCTCCTCTGGACCGAGCAATCTCTTTCAAACAAATGGACAGCATTTCCATGTGTATCTGCGAAAACTTGCACCTCAACATGCCTAGGTTCACCAACGAATTTTTCTAATAACACCACATCATCTCCAAAGGCTTTCTGAGACTCGATCTTTGCACTATCTAAGGCTTGGTGAAATTCGGATTCACTCAGAGCTATTCTCATTCCTTTACCCCCACCTCCTCTAACGGCTTTAATCATTACAGGAAAACCAATGCTTTTAGCTTCTTCTAGAAGCCTTTGTACACTTTGGTCTTCTCCATGATAACCTTCGATAATTGGCACGCCTGCTTTAGACATTATAGCTTTTGAAGTACTGTAAGATTCAAAAAATATATAGTAGGTAGGTTATAATATGAACTTTCTAATAGAAGGTATAAAAAGGATATTTATTGGTAAGAGTCGTACTAGACTTCGCCGTGTCATGGGTGTCCTACCAGGCCATTTTAGTCTTAGAAGACACCTCACATTAGTGGGTATTGAGAGCGACCCCATTTGCGGTGATACGGAAGAGACTTACTTTAAATTGGTCCCAGCGGTTTGACAAACTCATCCAAACTATTAGTAAAAGTAAAACATGTTCCAAGTTTCATCAAAATCGGTTAATATTTTTTTAATAGCTATGGTATCGCACTTTTAATTGTTGAGCATGAGAATTTTAATTATTATGGGTTTTCCTCTTTCTTATAAAGTACTTATTTTTATTGCCCAGAAGACTACAATTTTGGGAACAATTACTGGACATGTTACGTAAAAATGTTATTTATTCTGCTGACGTTCTGTTTTCTGATAAAGCAACATTTCTTTTGAATGTGATGTAAACCGGCAAAATTTCAGATACTGGGCTTCCGAAAACCCCCACTGGATGCGACAAACACCAACTCAGCGTCCTCAGAAGTTGAACGTTTGGGCTGGTATCATTGGTGATCACGTAGTTGGACCTGTTTTTATAGAAAATCTAAACGGTCCAATATATTTAGAAATGCTAAGAGAACAGGTTGTCCCAATGTTAGCAGAATTGCATCCAAATGTAATGGAACCTAATATTCCCCATGAAAGAATATGGTTTTAACAAGACGGTTGTAAATACGGGAGTTTTTACATGAAGTCTTTCCACAAAGGTGGATTGGACGAAGAGGTTTCGTAGAATGGCCCGCTAGATCACCAGATCTTACACCTCTTGATATCTTTTTATAGGGATACCTTAAAAACAGAGTGTATAAAACGCAACCTGCTGATTTAGATGATTTAAAAATGAAAATAACAACAGAAATTAGAAACGTAACACCTGACGTGCTGTACAGAGTTAGGGAAGAATTCCAAAGCAGACTATTTCGTTGTGTGCAAGTGAATGGAGAACATTTTGAACATTTATTATAAGAAAGGGGCGTTTTTATTAAGTTTATTTTCGAAATTTGAATTTCAAGGTAAACTGTTTAGTTTTAATATTCCGGTATTAAATTTCCGCCCTGTATTGAAAACTGTAATATTAGACCATACATATATGGGGTATCTCCGCATTCCGAAAAATGTGATCCATCGAACTGTGGTGACAAAATGTAAGGTCGCTATTTAAAAAAAAATGATAAAGTGGTGGGGATAAAATGGTTAGAGTTTAATTTTTAGTGAATTTTCTTTAAAAAAATTCACTAATGAAGAGATCCCAACTTTTGAATTTTGAAAAAATTTCTTTAAATGAGCGCTAATTAGGCCCCCTAGAACACATATCCGTTGTTAGTTTCGATGTTTATATATATATATATATATATATATATATATATATATATATATATATATATATATATATATATATATATATATATATATATATATATATATATATATATATATGTATCACACCGACAACTCAAAAAAATAATTGGCCGATTTTGACTAAATTTAGTGAATACCTTCCTTTTGTAAAGTTATAAAAAAGTTATAGCATTTAAAGAAAAATAAATTGGGGTTTTCCTAAAAACGTCAAAGTCGCGATTTAAAACGTCAAAATTGGTAACATTTAGGAAAATAACTTGAATCTAATACGGGCTATGGAAAGAAAATGTCTCAAGAAGAATATTTTACAAACCCTGAAGTCTTAGTTTCAACCGTCATTGTCCTTAATTTCACTAAAATGTTTCCAGAAAATTCATTTCAAATAGACCCTTTCTCTGATGCTTGGCAGTAGCCTTAGCTATAGAGTTTATCGTTTAATGGTATTTAATTTTTGTCGAATCTTCGTAAAAAATCAATAAGGCTCAATATATTTGGTATTATACAAGATATGAAAAAAATTATATACATTAATTATAGGGTGTCTGGAGCTACATCTTAAAAAAATATTTCAACAATCACAGGCTGGCCCATAAGACGTTGGTGATACAATTTTCTTTTTATTGTCGAACATGTCTTATGTTATGGCATTTTTGCATTTTCCATCGAAATATAATGCATGTTTGTGAGAACAAATTCTGGACGCAGCAAGTGCGTTATGGTAGCGATTTTTAATTAAATGATTCATATTTGAAAAGCTCAATTTGGTATTAACCTATTAGGTTGATCAAGAAACGGTTTTTTCGGGAACACTTTAAGTTAACTTTCGGAAATTTTTGTACATTTTCAAACAGTAAAGTTATTTTCATGAAATATGACACATTGTTTTTACTATATAGGTTATACTGGTAACCTAATTTGATGCCTGCTTGCTTAAAAAAAACACACATATTTGCTATTAAAAGCATTTTAATGAAAATTCACTACCATAATGCACTTGCTGCGTCCAGACTTTTTTAACTATGATTATAAGATAATGTTCGACAAATTAAAGTTCACGTGTCTCAGCGTTTTCCACAAAAACTATTTTTTGCTGAATAATGAATTTTATTCCATAAGTGTGTTTCACACTGTATATATATATATATATATATATATATATATATATATATATATATATATATATATATATATATATATATATATATATATATATATATTTGGATTTCAATTCTCTATCAAATGCAACCTATTTCAATGATCTGAGGATCAAAAAGTTGCTTTGCTCAGCAACGCCATCTACATGTGTGACAATAAAAATAAATTTGTTCATCAAGGTTCAAGCCTTTCGCGCCTTAATCTAACAAATTGAACAATTTTCAAAAATCCGATTTAGTTTTGAAGAAAATGACGTATGGTGTTTTAAATGGCACACCATATATATATATATATATATATATATATATATATATATATATATATATATATATATATATATATATTAAACAGACCTGGTTTTGAGTTCCAGGGGCGCCTAATTCGCTAAAATCACTTAAATTCCACTGACGATGACTTTTTCTATCAGTTCAAAAGAATTGTAAGTCTGACGTACCTTTTTATACCCATATCCCTGATAGCGGAAGCTGGGGGTCCAATAAATATAACATCATTTTTCTCGCAACTTTCTGCAAATTCCACATTTTCTGATAAAAATCCATATCCAGGATGTATTGCGTGACATTTTGAGAGTTTGGCAATTTCAATAATTTTGTCGCCTTTTAGGTAACTCTGCGACACTGGTGGTGGACCAATTTTATATGCCTCGTCTGCCTAATAAAAGAACAATATTAACAAAAATGTTCGGGACGCAGCAAGTAATTTTTTTTTTTTTTGGATTAGAGTTTTGACTTTGAGAACTGGCTCATTCAGTCACTGTCAATCTTCAAAATGAACAAGGATGCATCTGACCTTGCTTTTCATTATGGAAAAACCTGCCTTAAATATGTTAATCTAACAAGCTCTTTAACTTTTTCCTTTTAACTTCTATTATCTCCCTATACGCTTGCTGTTTACTAAAAATATATCTTAAAATTAAAACTTACATACTCCACTCACACACATACGCGAGCGCATATACACTCATGTATACACACTCACGTCAATAGGCTTTATACGTCCAGTACTTAACACTATGTGCAGGACAGAAAATGCACATTATCTCTTCATAAAAATATATTATAGTGCTTTAGCCTTATATTAAAAGTTATAAAACATTACTTTATTTACTTAGGAACAGCAAAAAATAAGGCAAAGAAAGGCAAGCAAAAACGTGATATATATCGTAAATATTCATACAGTAGTTTGGATACAAAACTCAAACAAAGAAATTGATAAACAGGAAATATACTCAACAAAAAAATACACTAGAAAGCTGAACATAAAAACAAATTACCATTGCTCATGCATTAAGGGTGATTGTATGCATGCAGAATGGGAAGAAGAACCCCCAGGTCGAAGCGGGTTTCTGCCCCTTCACCCAAAAAGACAGGTGGTTCTCCTTCCCCTTGTGCATGCATACAACTACCTGCAAAGCATAAAGCAAGACAAATATCTTGGGAGCAACCCCAAAGAAGCCGAAATGTACGCCATCCTGCACTGTGTGCGAGAGAACAAGAGGAGGGGCTACACCAACAAGCGGATCCTCATAGCCACAGACAGCCAGGCAGCCCTTAAGTAGCCCACGGGTAAATTCCTGGCTGGTGAGTAAGTGCCGAGGCGAGACGTGCGACCTGGCTGGGCAGAATGAGGTGACCCTCAACTGGATGCCGGGTCACTTGGGGGTCAAAGGCAATGAAGAAGCTAACAGTCTCGCGAAGAGAGGGTCAGCAGAACGATTTATGGGAGCAGAACCGGCTCTGGACGTGAAAAAGAGCACTGCCAGGGGAGCCATTAAGTCCTGGGTCAGAAACCAACACAAGGTGTACTGGGCGGACTGTACAGGGCTCAGACATGGGAAGTCAATAATTGACGGACCCAGTTCAAAGAGAGCTGTGGAGCTGCTAAATCTTAGCAGAGGACAGCTCAGAAACACAACAGGTCTCTTGACGGGACACATGGCCGTCAAGAAACACCTACATAAAATAGGGCGGTTCGAAGGGGACCTCGCATGCAGACTCTACAGCGAGGGGGAGGAATCAGTCCAGCACATCTTGTGCGAGTGTAAAGCTCTGGACCGCAAAAGATAACTGATCTACGGTCAGTCTTGACCGGAGACAGAGCAATATAAAACTTCACCCTAGCGATCGCTGTGCAGACTAGTTCAAGGCACAGTGATTTTAAAATGGGTAGAGTGAGACTAAGGGTATGCACAATCAACCATATGTTGCAGTGCTATCGGGGCGGCAAGGCCGCGGACGAGCCCTGAGCGAAAAAAAAAACAAAGAAATTTACTGGACCTGGGCGAATATGGATGCGGTGTGGGGTAGACAGGCTTTAATGGAGGTATTGCTGCAAAATGTGGAAAACACATCTTTTCAAAGTCCGACTAAATAAATTTTTTTTGGAATTTTCTACTCATATTTCCTCCCCGCCCAGCACCCCTACTCATTCTTGGTGCCTTAACTTTCTTGTGGTTTTTTTCCAACGAATTTGCCTTGTGGCTTCCGCATCCAAGGAGGGTTCTAAGCATGTTTCTAAAAAAATTCTAAAAACCATCCATGCAGTAAACTGTAAATTTACAGAAATTACATCCCCCACGTCGCCTATAACGCATTTTTCAAATAATATCGAATACAGCACTAAAGTAAATAAATTCCCCTGCTGTTTCACTTCTTTTTTATGTTTATATTACATATATAAGCACAAGATAGGTATAATAAAGGGTGGCCCTTAATTAACATCGGGGCTGCACAAACTTAAAAATAGAGACGACATTTAGATCGTGTGTTAAGAGCCATAAGTTTGATTAAAAATCACTTTAACTGTATGCACACCAAAATTAGTAAAACACATTTATAAAATCTAATAAAAAACAACAGTTTTACGATATTATTTTAAATAAGCCAATAGGAATACGTTTCGCGGCGATTTCACAATTCGCGAGTGTATGAACCTAGATTTTATCTAAGACTACACTGGACTACTAGGTCTTGATACTTGCAAAGAACATTGACGCCCGTGGTACTAAATTTAACACAACGAACCTAACAAATATTGTCTTTCGCACGGAGACAAACTATAAAAATGCCTATAGTGTTGCTATTACGACATAATGTATTAGTTATTTCCCCCGGTTATACAATAATAATAATGTCTGAAGGGGTCCTGTCGTGGCTCAATTAAGAAACATTAAAAACCAAGTGTTAACACTGGTCCTCGAATATGATTTACTGATATACAGATTTTCTATTTTACGCAAAATTGTATTGTTTTAAGTCATTACCTCACAATTTTCATTTATAACCATCGTCCAATATTTATGTCCAAGTATTAAATATGTCAGGTTATTTAAAAGCCAGTTACTGCTACCTACCAGTCGTACATCCTCTCAATGTTCTACATGCTGACATGTTCCAATAATGTAACTTCCATTGTTTTCTATCTACGATTTATTTAAATAACATAGCAGTACAGGTAACGTCATCTGTCTTTGTCTAGCATTGTAAACATTGCATTTACAAAATCTGAAGTGATGTCGAGGATTATTTTAATATTAATTTAGAATAACTTTATTTTTCTTTGATCAAAATACTCGAAAATTGGTACACAGCCACGTCTGTCTATGTTCTTTTAAGTTGTAAATTTTTGTTTCAATCACTTAAGCAGTTTGGGAGATATTGCGTTTAAAAAAAATTAAGACAACGAGAGACAGGAGGCTCGAGAAAAATTGATATACCTTTATTGCTTTGTTATACCTGCAAAAATCACTGGATAATGTGGATTGGAAAATATTGTTTTATATAATGAAAAAAGCTGGGCTGGGTTGGATTAGAAGGGCAGATGCATTATTATCAAAATTTGTTGAACAGTTTCGAGACCTAATAACATTCTGGCTATTTAAAGAACACATATTTGAAGAAAAATAAGAAAGTAGACTAAGAGAAAAACTTCTCGAGAACGAAACTAAATGAAATAAAAGATCTGATGGAGACAGACGTCGCCTCTAAGCTGTGATAATGATGATGGTCGAAAAATTGCAACACACATTGGCTATTCACATATTATAGTTACTTCTTGGAAACTATTATAGAGTATTGGTGCTACCTACTGTAGAAATTTTTGCCTAAAATTAGCTTTAAAAAATCCTAATACTCTTATGTTTCAAAATCTATTATTCTCTTTTAAGTCATTTTTTTGGTAAATTTGCAGTTTAATCCACGGAGGGTTTTCAGAGAAAAATTCAGAAACATGTTTGGAATTCCTCCGGGATGCACAAACCACAAGAAAAATTTCCTGCAAGCAACGCACAAGAAAGTGACATGATCAGGAGTGGGTGGGGCTGGGCGGGGAGGAATAAAAAGGAAATATGACCGGAAAATACGAAAGAAACAGCTTAGCAAATCTCTCTTAAAATCCGTCTACCCTGCACAGCATCCTATTCGCCTCAGGTCCCGTAACTGTCTTGGGGGTTGTTCCCAAGATATTTTTCTTATTGTTTGTACATGGAGAGTGGTTGTAGGCATGCATGAGGGGAAGGAGAGTACACCGTGAACTCAGCCTATAATTATAGTTCAGTTGACTGCCTGTAACCACTTTTTAAGTGACTTTGGACACATCACACAAACACAATCCTAGTTTTAATCAACACATGGCTCCTTGTAAAACAAACTGAGGATCACATTTGATGTGATTTAAAAAAAATCATGCAATTAAAAAAGTAATAAATTTTCTGCGAGTGTAATAAGGAATAGATATTTTCAAAAAGTAATAGATCTGTTACAATCAAATTGTAATAGGCAAAACAACACTGATTGTGTTAAATGAAACGTCCGAATGATGTCCCGACTGCCAATTCTGTTGGTACCTATATTAGACACTTTTATAGAGATAATTGAAACGCTCAAATGTTGTCCGGATTCTGTTGGTGCATGAGGCATACCTTACATACAGAATATTTCTGATCTTTCTGCATTAAGAAGGTATATTTTTTTACTAAGAATTATTTCTCCTGTTATTAGCGAATGTTTGTTAAGAAAATTAGGAATCGATTAAATCGCTGGACTTATTTAGGGCAGGTATAGGTACCTATGTTATAAGATATTTTCATGCAAAGGTGGCTAGTGACAGTATCTTGGAAACTACAAAGGAGGAGTAAAATTGCCACATGAGTCATAAAACAGCCTATTATGGACCGTAAAATTAAATAACAGTCGAGGGAACGCGAATCATATTTGCTCGATTGCCGATTTTATAAATAATGTACATGTTTGGTTTGTTTATCGTAAGCAATTAACAAGCCTATGACCTGACCTGACCTAACCTATTATGGTTATGGCTACATCGAATTATAACCTTGAACTGGAAGGAAACCCGCATGAACCGCAGGCTAGGCAAATTTTCCAACAGAAAGAGGTGGGGCATAAGAAGTGTTGCTGTATTTTAATTGTACCCATTTATTTTTTTATTACGGCTCATTTTTTTTTTTAAATCATTTTGTTATTACGAATGCGTAACATCATTTTCTTGTCATCTAAATATAAAAATAGATGTTTGAAACAAATTAAGTACACTGCTTGGAGAACCCAAATCACCACAATACATATTCTTAAAGACCAGACGCTCAAACGATTAACTTTGTTAGTGAAACAATCGTTAGCTCTTTAAAAATATGCGTTGTGGTGATTTGGTTTCTCCAAATGTACTTATCAGTGCTCATCACAGGTTCCAATCTTCACTTAGTGAAACAAGTTACTTGCAAAATAATTAGTAATTGAAACAGGGTTCCCACTCGTCTGGAAAACCGGGAAAATCGGGAAAAGTCAGGGAATTTGTAAAAGACAAAATTTTCTCAGAGAAAAAAATTGGAAAAATTGTGAAAATATTAACTAAGAGTCAGGGAATTTTTGTCCCTGTCAAGGAAAATTTGTTTGTTTCCTTTTTATGTTAAATAATTGAAACAATGTGTTTGCTTTTTGTGAAATTCTGAACCATTTATTTAATTATTTATTTTTCCACAAAACCACAGTGTTTTTTTATTTTGCATTCATTGGTCGCTTTGTTATTGAAATGGGGAAGTGTGTTTTCCGTCATGACGCGAAGATGTACTGTATTCTGTAGCAGTGTGTTACACATGTTGGGGGTAAATTGTAGGAGACCCAAGTCAGCTCCCCCTCAGTCAAAAACACGACGGAGTGCCATCTGAGAAATATATAGTGATAGGTATATGCAGGGAAAGGGGTGTAACGGGAAAGGAGCCTATATATTTTCAGAAACATGCTTAGAACCCCCTCTGGATGCAGAAACAACAAGAATATTTTCTTGCAAACAACCTCTAAGAAAGTTACGGGACCAGAAGAAAAATGCGAAAAAAGTAGCTTAGTCGGACCACTAAAAGCTGCTTTTTTTACATTTTACAGCCACACCTCCATTAAACCGTGTCTGCCCCGAATTCACCCCAGGTTCCATAACTTTCTTGGGGGTTGTTCCCAAGCAATTTTTCATGTGGTTTATGCTTCAATAGCGTTTTTACGCATGCAGCAAGACAAGGAAAACCCCCACGGCGAAGTAGCGAACCACAACCCCTCACCTCACCCCGCTTGCCAAAAACACGGGGAGTGTAATCTTAGAAATGAGTAGTTATAGGTAACTGCAGGGAAAGGGGTGTAACGGGAAGGGAGCATGTCTGTAGCAAGCGAAAAAAGAAATTGTGAAAAATAAAATTCATTTTTGACTTACCGTACCAATAAGTGAAGATTGGAACCTGTGATGAGCACTGATAAGTACACTTGGAGAACCCAAATGGCGAAATTATAGTTCCGCCAAAGGAAACTATGTTAATTTAGTTGTTGAACCTTCCCAAAATTATTAGAGATGGACACCTTTTAGACAATACACTGTAGAATTTGCCTGCGATTAGTTTCCCATCTCAGTTCGGTCTCTTTACCGAAGATCCGGTATATAAGGTGATGTTACTTTTAAAGTAGTTAGAATTTTTCATCATCTGATGACGCTAACTTGGTTAGTAAAACGATCGTCAGGTCTTCTTTAAAATGTGTTGTGGTGATTTGGGTTCTCCAAGTGTACTTACCGTACCAATTTTAAATGTAAATAACTCAACAAAGACAAGGAAGCAAATGTAAAAATAATGTCAACGGGCATGTAAGATGATAAAATGTATCTATCAGCAGTCGATTTATCAAAAGTTGTGCGTGGACTAAACTGCAAATTAACCAATTTTTTAAAGCAATTCAATTTTTTAAATAATTTTTCAATATATTTTGCCTACCATAGAAACATGTAAGGCATTCCCATCAGCCTCACTATAAACGGCTACGGTCCTGACCCCTAAACGCCGAGCTGTACGAATAACACGACATGCTATCTCTCCTCGGTTTGCAATAAGTAATTTCTCTATTCTCTTTACTGTGCTTCTCCATCTTCTTGGATAATTCACGCTGGACTTTACACTGAAAAAAAGATTGAAAACAAAAAAGCATTACGACGCCGTCGGTTTCTCAAATAAAAAAATATGAAAAGTTGTATTCGTAACTTGTTTACAGCAACAGGTGAGGATAGTATAACCTCGAATGTTATTGTTTAAATTAATATATAGGTACATTGCCGTTAAAAAATACGAAATGAAATAAAAACAGTCGAGTAATACATACCTTGACAAAACGAAGGAAAACCTCCACAAACCCATTTTTTTAAACTTGAGTCTTATTGTTTGTGTGGTTATAAATGACGAATCATTTTCGTGAACTGTACAAATAAGCGTCAGCAAATTGTTATCTGAACATTTCTACATTATGATAATGAAGAAACGAGTAGCCTATGAATGGCCTGCCGCGACCTAATTATTGTATCACAGAATCGAACTCGATACCACAGCGAGATTTTTATATTTATTACAACTATGAAAATGGAAGGATTCATTAAATATGTCGCTAACTTTGTGAATAAAAAGAACGTATTCATTTTAAACCGTTTTTATTAAATTTCAACTTGTTTCCATAGTCATCGCTATAAGTAGGGCCTAGGTATAGATTTCTTTCGGTTTGGAAATAATATGGAGCCCATATATTATCACCAAGAAAACATCATTTTTTCATTTATTTGACGTAAACATTGATTTATAAAAATGTTATCCATAAGACGCGGAATGTATTAATCATCATCACAGTCTACAGGCGATGTCGCCTGGTCACCCAACTTAGATCACCTGTCTCCTGCAGCTATTTTCATTGTAGCTTTCGCACATCATCAACTGGGCTAGGTTTTCCAGAGGCTTCTCTCCTGTGGCGGTTTCTCTAAGGAGGGTGAGCCTCCCTAGTCAGAATTAGTTAGATCCTCCCTATTCAAGTAGTCAGTTAGTTATGAGATACAAATTTTTTTCGAATAAAAACTCAAAATTTTCCCGGAAAACCTCGTCCGATTTTCCTGACTAACGAAATTATCCAATACATTTACAGAAGGAAGGTACATGCCAAATTTTATCAAAATCGGCCGATTATATTTTGAGTTATCGGTGTGATACCTATGTATATATCAGTGGCGATTTCTCCTAGTGAGCTAGGTGTGCGCCGCACACCCTAAAATATAATTAAAATGTGCACAGTTAAATATGTTTTATTTCTTTTTCCCTTAGTCTTAATACACTACATATGTTATGCCAATCGATTTAATTTACTTATTTGATTTCATAAATAGTCGGTTAATAGTGACTTGGAATGAAGTCGGCACCACGTCTTCATTCGGAAATATGAGTAGGTCAATAGCAACTGGGAATGAATTCGGGTTAGGTGTGCGTTGTTATTTCCGAACAACTTCACTCGACAGAGCTGTATTGGTATACAATACAGTCCCCCACCCATGTGTTTAAAATAGTAAGGAAATACCATTCGTTTTAACACTGCAGTGAGCGGTAAAAATACCGCTCAAGACAAATGAATGGAACGACGGTTTAACAAACGTTGTGATAGCATTATTTACAAACATTACAACTGCGCTTGCCTGGACCACAGTATTCTAGAATCAAAGACTATAATACATTTTAGTAAATTTTCGTAGAAAAAATTCACTAATGGGGAGATCTCGACTTTTGAATTTTGAAAAATTGTTTGCAAATGAGCGCGAACTAGGACCCCTAGAACCCATATCCGGGGTCAGTTTCAATTTTTATATATAAGAATTTAATTTGAGTCAAGTTTTAAAATATAGAAATTTTTGATTGAAATGAAGAAACTGATTTCAAGTACCATCCATATTTCTAGAAATTGTAATGGTACATAATGAGGTGAGGTAATTTTGGAGATTAGAAATCAGATGACAGAACTTTAGAACAATTGACATTTAGATTAAAATTTAGTCAAAATTTCATCATTTGCAGTCACAAGTTTAGATTTATTTGTAAGATGCTTTGTACTATTTATATAACAATAAACTATATATATATATATATATATATATATATATATATATATATATATATATATATATATATATATATATATATATATATATATATATATATATATATATATATATATATATATACATAGGTATCACACCGATAACTCAAAATATAATCGGCCGATTTTGATAAAATTTGGCATGTACCTTCCTTCTGTAAATGTATTGGATAATTTCGTTAGTCAGGAAAATCGGACGAGGTTTTCCGGGAAAATTTTGAGTTTTTATTCGAAAAAAATTTGTATCTCAAAAAATAAAAAAGATAAGATAACCAAATTTGGTAGGTAGGTTTACGATATAAAAATTAAACTATACAGCAAAATTTAGATTTCTATGTTGCAAGATAAAAAAGTTATAATAAAATATTTTGTGCCAGATCATTTCTATGAAAATTCACTACCATAACGCACTTGCTGCATCCAGGATTTTTACACATTTTATTATTTAGTACCATATTAACATTGAACTACTTTTAATGTTTACAGTTTTCACCCCGTTCCGGACAGTGCTAACGCTAACACAAATTTGTGTGAAGAGAAGAGCTTGATAGTAATTCCATGTTCTTTTCGTGTTGTAAAGTTTTAAGTGACTTTTTAATTTGTTAGTGTTGCAGTGGGAAATTAATTTATTTATCTACGTATCATTCCCATATAGGTCGAATATATATATATATATATATATATATATATATATATATATATATATATATATATATATATATATATATATATATATATATATATATGTACATTTAGTGTTAATAATTTTTAAAACCACCACTAACAGCAACTCGTTACCGCACACCCGAACATTTTGGTCAGGAGACGCCACTGGTTAGTTACATATAACTTTAATCCAATATCCAATATTAAAGTCATACTTATTCTACCTATTCATATTATTAATTATTATTCAAACCATATTCGTATAAAAATTCTCCAAATCTGCAATTACAATTACAACCGGCAACGCTGCTGGGAAGTATATTACCAAAACGGCGCCATCTTCTTGTGTGCTTGTGTGACGTTATGGAGGCCCGGCTCCGATGGTTTGGACTTTGGACCATATTTTACACATTGATTTGAATTAGCCCTGGCAAACCAATTGAAACCGCGCTTAAAATCACGTGCTCGGAGGCCAGGCTCCTCTACAAGTGTGAGCCTATGTAAGGTGTGTGTGTGTTTTGTTTACTTAGCGTCGGCCTATTTCCGCGACTATGGCGAATCACCGACGCCAGGGAGCAGTTTCACCTCACTTTCCTGGAAATTTTGCCGAACCGCTGCCTCTCTGTAAGGAGGGTAGGGATCTTAAACGTGCCCAACAGCGCATAGATACGGGACCGACGGCTTTACGCCCCCTCCGAAGGGCGGAACGTGCAGACATTCAACTTGCTCAAATACAATGCCAGAACCTCGGTTGATCTTAATGTTACAGTTTGTACTGAAAAAGTGAAAGGAGTACCCTGGGATCGAACCCAGTACCCTTCGGTTCAGAGGCACACGTTCTTACCCCTGAACCACCGAGGTTATATGTAAGGGGGAATTTTACTTCTAGGATAGTTTCTACAGTGTTGTCAAACAGAAACAAATTAATAGAAGTTTTTGATTATATTTTGAATCACGATGATTTCAAACAAGATCAACAAACTCTGAGAGAATCTATTGGCCTAAAACGACATCTTAACGATCTCCATTTTCTTTTTCTTTTACACACTTTTAAATTTATATTTAAACATACCGATGTTGTATTTTGAATTTTACAAAATAAAAGCACAGATATTTCTTACGCTAAGAAACGTCTGATTGTATTAACTACTACATTGCAAGATTTTAGAAACTACTACTTGCAAGTAAGATTTTCGGACTTAAACAAACTAGAATTTTTCGATTTAATAAAGAAAGACAATTTTGTTTCGTGTTCAAAAGACTTTCCAAAGGATATATTTGAAATATTATATTAAAAGAATATCCTTTGTTTGATTCAATTGCATTAAAAAACGAACTGACCACTGTATACACAGACACACAACTGTTCCAAGATTGCCATACGCCTATCGAAATGATTTCATTTATTTACAAAAACGACTTAATTTCTTGTCTAACCGAGTTTTACAAACTGCTTGCGTTAATAGTCACAATTCCTGTCACATCTGCTTCGGTAGAAAGAAGTTTTTCTGTACTTACACGCAGCAAAACATTTTTCAGAAATAGTATCAGTCAAGGCAGGTTAAAAAACATATAAATGATTTCTATAGAAAAAAGGCTTGTTAAAGAACTGACACAGCGGACTTCATTTTACGATAAAGTAATCGATATTTTTGTCGAGCAAACAGATAGACGGATTCCATTAATTTATTAAAATATTTAGCAACGTATTAGTTTATCAGTTAAATTCAGTAACAGATGCTCAACACGTCCTATTTTCTTGTTTTCGTTTTATTTGTTTATTTTTATTTTCGTTATTGTTATTTAGAATTTACTGTTTAGTTATTTTTGTAAATATGTAAATAATCATCGAATTCAATTTTCCCGGATTCCTGACACCGCGCCCCACCCCTTGGCAAGTTATACTCTATACCTCCGCATTGGTTCTTGCTCGGCAACAGCGACACGCATTACTTGGTGGCGACAAGTGAAATATAATACATAATATTATTAATTATTATGCTTACATTTATGTTCTTATTTTTTATTAACAATAAGACAATGCGTTTCGCTGGCTAAGTAGAGTTAGGTAGGCAAAAGAACGTGTACTTATTGACTGTCTCTGTACTGTGAATTAGATGTCCTGCCCCGGATCCCGGACTTAAACGTATAAATCCCCAACCACCCCCCCCACCCCCACCCCCCGGAATATATATTTAAAAAATCAAAATACAGGGAGTAAATTAAAATTCGTTGATCGTAAATTTCACAAACGACTGCAATTGGCAACACTGCCTCTGCGTTTTGCATCTCGTCATAGACCACTCATTGGATTGGATCAGTCATTTAAATTTATTTATTTATTGAACTATGTATAATGTATATTATATATAAGATTTCTATTGAAATTTATTTTTGGTCTATCAACAATACTTAACAATTTAATAAACCTTATGTGTTTATTCCTGTTTATTTATACTATCACACTATCAGTAATTCTTGAATAAATTATTTGAAAAAGGTATCAAATTTTAAAAATTATTCTTGTGAAAGTCTACATTCTTGTATTAATTGATTTTTCACTGAAATTCTGAAGTGCCAGGAAAACGTGTTACCTTGAAAATTTAAAAAATTACTGCCTCCTCTGCCGCGACACTCACGAGCCGCCACTGATTCTCTCTTGGTCTACCTCTTGCCTTTTAGTGAATTTTTATTTAAAAAAATTAACTAATATTTTACATGTGCCCTTCAAATAAAATAAAGTGGTTAGAAAATTCTTACGTCTCAAATTTTGCCTTCTGTCAATATAGGTACACTTGGAGATCCCAAATCACCACAAATACATTCTTGAAGAACTGACGACGTTTCACTAACAAGGTTAGCGTCATCAGATGATGAAAAATTCTGAAAACGCATGCTCTAATGACGCTAACCTTGTTAGTGAAAGGTCAGGTATTTAAAAAGATTTGTTTGTGGTGCTTTAGATTCTCCAAATGTACTTATCAGTGCTCATCGCAGGTTCCAATCTTCACTTATTTCTCTCAATATATTTCAGCAAGCATCTTTTCACATGTTCTAACACACTTTTATTTGTCTTTCTATCAGTGTACAGTATCTTTCTCTCTATTTTAGCGAATTTTCGTAGAAAAAATTCGCCAGTGAGGAGAGCCTGACTTTTGAATTTAAAAAAATACATTAACTATTCCGCGCTGCTTAATAAACTTCCGGCCTATGGCCTACCACCAAAACTCTGTACCTGGACAGCAAATGTCCTCTCCAACCGGAGCATTTCTGTTGTCGTGGATGGCCATTCCTCTAAACTGTATCCAGTTAATGCAGGAGTTCCTCAAGGCTCAGCTTTAGCCCCTACTTTCTTTCTTCTCCACATCAATGACCTCTCTAGCACATCAAACCCAGTTCAGTTACGCGGACGACAGCACCCTCCACTCAAATATACAATATTCTAAGCCTGTCTCTTTAGCCCAATTAGATGAGGATCGCAGACTCATGAAGGGTTCTGGCTCCGTGGATCTCCAAAAAATATTAGACTGGGGAAGCAGAAATCTTGTACAATTCAACCCCACCAAATCTTAATCTTTCTATCTTTCTCATAAGAGATACACCAGCCCTAGATCCATCACAATGAACAACCAAGTTATTCAAAGTAATGAGTCCTTTTTTCTTGTTGGCATTTCTGTGGATCGAAATCTCAATTGGCACCAACATGTCACATCAATTGCAGATTCGGCTGCTAATAGATTAGGTTTCCTCTTCCGGGCTCGCAAATACTTTTCACCAGCTAATCTCTATACCTTATATACTCCACAAATAAGACCAAACCTCGAATACTGCTCCCACATCTGGGGTGCAGCTGCCGCTTCTACACTCGCTAACCTGAACTCTATTCAAAAGAGACCTATGCACCCTTTTACTGTCCAGGTTACCACACATAGAACATCTTGTCATACCCGCTCTTTTGTCCCAAGGATTTCCAAGTTGTTGAATTTCTTGCCGGCACATGTTTTTCCTTCTCCTCTGAACCTCCAAACCTTCAAGTCTAGAATTAACAAGTTGCCTTTTTCCTCCTTGTTGACACCCACAGTACGATAGTATTTAGGCTGTAAGCCCTCGTGGTGTGTTGTTGAAATAAAAAAAATCATTGTTTCTGAGTTTACAAATTCCAGAAAGTTTATGCACATGTTTTGTTTTTTCATTTACTGAAAATGTTAAGCAGTCATGTCCTTGCGATGTATTGTCAATGTTGACAGTCGCTGACATTTCCGCGCTCTGGTAACTAGCATAGACCTTACAAAGTACATCTCTGTGATGTTCAATGTCAGACTGTTACATGCAAAATATGTGATTGTTATGTAGTTGTGTTACCTGGGTATGTAGTACAATATTTTGTTAAATATTGCACCCTATTTATCCTCGACTTTGCCCCCTCCGACCTTTTTATTTGCCTGAATACAAAGAGACATGAAAGGATTTTGCCGATGTTGCTGAGGTGAAGAAAAAAGCGACGAAGCTGTCGCTCATCACAAAAGATGAATTTCAAAAATGTTTTGAATAATGGAATAAAAGATTAAAGCCTACTAGTGCGAGCGGAGAATACTTTGAAAGGAATTGGATGTTTTTTGTTTAAAAGTCGAATAAACAAATTTTTTTAAAAGTTCAGTTTCTTTTAGGTACCCTGTCCTATGTGGATGGAATTCATAGTTTTTAATAAAAAAGATGCTTTCCCTTTTACAGTGTCAAGAGTAAATAAGGTTAAAAATAAAAACAATCTGGTTTAAAATGCATTTATTGTGAATAGCTGATGGTTGTACAAAATTACAGCTCAAAAAAGATTCACTTAAAAAATTAAATTGTAAACGTAAGTATCTTTAATTCGTAAGTACAAGTTCTGTTTTGCGTCGTAAAGTATGTTTGGTCTTCTAACTCGCTAAAATTTTATATGTTAAAATGTTTAGTATCTATAATGATCTGGTTTAAAAGGGCCATTCACTGGAATTCCTAAATATTTAGCTTGTTCGGGAGACAACTTTGTCAGTTTCACTCTTAAATGATCTAAATGTAATCTAGCTACTTCCTCATCCAAAGACTTTGGTAGCACATGCACTCCTATCGCATACTGTCCAGGTTTCGTCCACAGTTCTATTTGTGCTAAAGTTTGATTTGTGAATGAATTTGACATCACAAATGACGGATGTCCCATAGCACAACCAAGATTCACCAATCTCCCTTCGGCAAGTACAATGACATGATTACCATTCGCCAATTCATATCTATCCACTTGAGGCTTGATATTGACTTTATTCTTTGCGTTCTTCTCCAACCACTGCACGTCAATTTCACAATCGAAGTGCCCAATATTACAAACTATACTGTCGTTCCTCATATTCATGAAATGTTCCCCTTTGATGATGTCTTTGCAGCCTGTCGTTGTGACGTAGATCTGACCTTCCTTGCTGGCTTCATCCATTGTTGTCACTTCATAACCTTCCATGGAAGCCTGTAATGCGTTTATTGGGTCTATTTCTGTGATGATGACCCTACCTCCGAAAGCTCTGAGAGATTGGGCACATCCCTTACCAACATCTCCATAACCAGCGACGACACACACTTTTCCAGCGAGCATTACGTCAGTGGCACGTTTTATTCCATCAATCAAGGATTCACGGCACCCATAGAGGTTGTCGAACTTGCTCTGGAAATAAAAAAATCATTTGGGCTCAAAAAATATTTATTCATTGTTTCAAAAACTGCCTAGAAAGCTATCGAAGTGCATATTTAAGAGATTTTTAATAAATAAACCTTCTATGTATAACATATTAACAACTATGACTTTAAATACATAATAGAAGGTTATGAGTTCCTCCTGTTCAACTAATCAAATGATTTCATAGACATCTTCTCACGTTTAATTCCCTGGAGATGGAAGTCAGCTCCTATTTTGTTTTTAACTTTTTGTTTTACATATTTATATTAATCATAGAAATTATTGTAGCACAATTATGTCATTGCCTCTGTATATTGACACGCTTTTTACTCTGTGGTTTGAACTGTGTACTTGAACAGTTCTGATAAAAAATTTCTTTTATGATTAAGTTAACATCTAAAGTGCACTAGTAACAAAATGATGATGTAGGTAAAGTCTTTGTTTCATTAGGCCATCCAGTTACTTCGGGTCCCACGTTGGGCGCCAGTGTAACTAAAATTGAAACCCTGTAAAATAAGTTTTTTACTTTTACTGAATAAATAAATGAATAAACAGGTAGTGTGTGAGTTTTCGCCGTTCATATTTGTATGTGCAATATCATTGTACTATAATAATTTCTATGTTTAATGGAAACGTGTAACGTTTATCTCTTAATTTTATCTTTAGTAATAAATAACGTTTTTAATTAATATATTTTTTTAGACTTAACATATACTGGGCAAAGTGTATATATTTTCAAGAAACTCAAAACGTTTTGTTTATTAGTGAATTTTTATTAAAAAAATTCACTAATAGAGAGGTATCGATGGTGAGACTTTGCAAAAATTCTTTCAAATGAGCGCGAATTAGGACCCCTAGAACCCATATCCGGGGTCAGTTTGAATTTTTATGTTTATATATATATATATATATATATATATATATATATATATATATATATATATATATATATATATATATATATATATATATATATATATATGTATCCCTCTGATAACTCAAAAAATAATTAACCGATTTAGATGAAACTCGGCAAGTGCCTTTCTTTTATTAATGGCTTGGATGAGTTCGTTGGCCAGGAAAATCGGACGGGGTTTTCCGGGAATTTTTTGAGTTTTCTTTCAAAAAAAATTTTTTTTCCGAAAATTTCGATAAAATTTGGTCTACATATTGCTTTGGGAAATACCTAACTAGGTGCCAAAATTCAGCTTTCTAGGGTTACAGAAAATTGAGCTATTCAAATTTGAAACATTTATGTTTAAATAAGTATGTGGTTGCTGTTGGTTAGTCAATGCTTCTATTATTGACTCATGAAATTCATTTGTAAGCTTCCGAGAAATGTCAATAATACTGAATTCACTGATTGTTAATCATTGGAAGCATTTACGATTATATATAACCCTATTGTAATTTATTATCATTTATCACCTCTGTAGTATAATTATTTTTTCCTGACAACTCGCAGCGTTTTTAGTCAATTGTTGTTATTAATAATCAATAGTTTCTTTCCGAATACACACACCTTCCATTGACTTCTGCTTCTGCCGCTGTTACAGTCCTTTTATTTAGAGGTAGAGTTGTAACCACTCATACAAACAGTGTTTTTTAACCACGTGGCTGGGGAACTGACCGAATTCATTCCCAGTTGCTGTTGATTTACTCATATTCTCTTAATACGTTTGAAGATGTGGTGTCTACTTCATTCCAAGTCACTATTAACCGACTATTTATGAAATCAAATAAGTAAATTAAATCGATTGTCATAAAATATGTAGTGTATTAAGACAAGGGAAAAAGAAATAAAACATATATAACTGTGCACATTTTGATTATATTTTGGGGGCTTGAGAGAGGTATTGTCACAGCATAATATCTTATTAAAGTTCATTTGTAAATAGGTTTAATTTTTATATGTTTATATATATATATATATATATATATATATATATATATATATATATATATATATATATATATATATATACAAGATAACTCAAAAAATAATTAACCGATTTCGATGAAACTTGGCAAGTGCCTGTCTTTTATTAATGTCTTGGATGAGTTCGTTATCCAGAAAAATCAAACGGGGTTTTCCGGAAAAATTTTGAGTTTTCTTTCGAAAAAAATTTTTTTCTCCGAAAGTAACAAAGCTGTTTCAATGAAATTTACTATATATGTTGCCTCAACCTTACTACGTACCAAAATTCAAGTTTCTAAGTTTAGAGAAAATTGAGTTATTCAAATTTTAAATTTTCTTTCGAAAAAATTTTTTTTCTCCGAAAATTACAAAGTTATTTTAATGAAATTTTGTGGATATCTTGCCTTAGGAAAACCTTACTACGTATTGAAATTAAACTCTCTAAGTTTATAGAAAATTGAGTTATTTAAATTTGAAGCATTTAATAAAAATTCACTACCATAACGCACTTGCTGCGTCCCGAGTTTTTTTTCTTTGTAAAAGTTTTGTTAAACTTGCCTGTTTATATTTGACCTGTGTAAATACATGTTGTGTAAAACATCAATAAAAGGGGAAAAAATACAATTTTCGAACACCAGATACTTACTAAACTTAAACAAAAATTACCTTTGTAACAGAATCATTAACGTTAATGGCAGGCACTTTGAGTGCACCCTCTCTAAACATCCTGTACAGATTATGCACCCCAGTTGTGGTTTCTTCACTGATTCCCCTTATGTCGCTCAGGAACTGTGGATATTTAGTATGGACGAGATTCGTAAGATCACCACCATCATCTAAGATCATGTTCAGGGGTTGGCCGTCTGGGAAAACCAATGTTTGTTCAATGCACCAGACATACTCTTCATCCGTCTCTCCCTTCCATGCATAAACTGGGATGCCTCTTTTAGCCATCGCAGCTGCAGCATGGTCTTGGGTACTGAAGATGTTACAACTTGACCACTGAACCTGTAAGAAGAAAATGCTATTGTCATTTCAAATCTTTATAAGATAAAGCGACACCTTTGATAAGCAGTAGGGATTGCAATGCCTGAGTCCCGACCTTGGGAATCCCAAAATTGTGTTTGAAAAAACTTGCCTGCACCAAGTGAGATGTAAGACAGGAGTCGCCAGCTCCTTGCGGAACCAAGTAATATGTTGTCACGACAGCTCCAAATAACACAAAATGTGATAAAATAGGGACTATGTACAACCAACTAACAATATTCTAAATTGTCAGCCCTGTCCCATTTCTTCCCTAATATAGGGACACTGTATGTAAGGATAGATGTATTCAGACCGGTTTCGCTCTAATTAGAGCTTGTCATTAGAGAAGAAATGGGCCAGGGCTGACAATTAACAAAATTGTTACTTGGTTCTACATTGTAACCTCCCGAGAATTTTTAAATGAAAAAAAAAGTAGTAATAGTAATATGTGACGGACCTCAAGTGAACTCAAATCTGGTTGGTAGTGAGGTCACCATTTCCTGTAAATCCTACCCTAAAAAGTTTCTGTCTATCAGATTTACAATTAGCAGGATTAGAAATACTTTATAAGGCTGGAAGATCTTAATATTGTTTACTACTTACGCTTTTGTTGTGTTGTTGCACTGCCTGAAGTCTCATATTTGTCAGAGCTCCAAACTAGTGCCTGGTTACGATGATTCTTCTACAAATTTACTACGATATCTCTAAATGCGATATTTAGAATTTTAAAATGTGCAGTCACAAAAGTCAAGAGGGTTTAAGGAGGAATTATTCTTCAATCAAACATATATATAGAAAAATAAATATTTAAATTTATTGACAAGCATCGCAATTAAAATAAATTTTGTCATACGTTTGGTAAAGTTGAAATAAATATTACCGTAAAGAAAATGAAATAAAGCAATTATTACATGTCTGAGAAAAGAAATTGGCTATTGCAAACGTCAAGATTCAAAAGTTAATATCAATGTAAATAAACATAAATATTTCATACTGAATGAAACCAAATAAATATAAAGTTTGATAAAGAT
Organism: Tillus elongatus; assembly: GCA_964006375.1. Lineage (NCBI taxonomy): Eukaryota > Metazoa > Arthropoda > Insecta > Coleoptera > Cleridae > Tillus > Tillus elongatus. Next base: position 19,310,549 of record OZ023265.1, on the reverse strand, counting down.
GAAAATAAACATTCAATGGTGAAGTTTTGTTTTTCATTCATTACCCTTGGTATTTTCCAAATTTTACATGAGAGTTAAATGAAATACCCAGATGCTTAATTGGCCAGTTTACTTAATTACTTAATTAAAACAGGTAAATTTAAGTTAAGCTAAAAAAAAAATCTCGGGACGCAGCAAGTGCGTTATGGTAGTGAATTTTCATAAAAATGTTTTTATTGCAAATATGTGTGTTTTCTTTTTAAGAAAGCAGACATCAATTTTGGTTACCAGTATAACCTATATAGAAAAAGCAGGCATCAAATTTGATTACCAGTATAACATATATAGTAAAAACAATGTGCCATGTTTCATCAAAATAACTTGATTGTTTGAAAACGTACAGAAATTTCCAAAAGTAAACCAAAAGTGTTACTGAAAAAATCCGTTTCTTGGTCAACCTTATAGGTTAATAGCAAATTGAGCTTTTCAAATATGAAGCATTTAATCAAAATTCGCAACCACAACGCACTTGCTGCCTCCAGAATTTCTTAACTTACAAACATGCATTATATTTCGATGGAAAATGCAAAAAAAAATAAGGCGTTTTCGACAAAAAATTTTTATTTGTATCACCAACGACATATGGGCCACCCTGTGATTGTCGCAATAATTTTTTAAGATGTAGCTCAAAACACCGTATAATTAATGTATACAATATTTTTTCATATCTTGTATAATAACGAATATATTGTACTTTATTGATTTTTTACGAAAATTCGACAAAAATTATATACCATTAAACAATAAACTCTATAGCTAAGGCTACTGCCAAGCATCAGAGAAAGGGTCTATTAGAAATGAATTTTCTGGAAATATTTTAGTAAAATGAAGGACAATGACGGTTGAAACTAAGAGTTCGGTGTATGTAAAACATTCTTCTTGAGACATTTTCTTTCCATAGATCGTATTAGATTCAAGTTATTTGCCTAAATGTTGCGAATTTTGACGTTTTCAATTGTCACTTTGACGTTTTGAGGAAACCCCCAATTTATTTTTCTTTAAATGCCCATAACTTTTTTCTCTTTTGACCTGCAGAGCTAAATTTTGGTAGGTGGCACACCTATAACGATATAAACCAGCTTACCAAATTTGGTTGCCCTTACTTTGTTAATTTTGGAGATATAAATATTTTGCGAATGAAAACACAAATTTTTCCGGGAAAACCTCGGCGGATTTTCCTGGCTAACAAAATTATCCAAGCGACTTGCGAAAGGAATGTACTCACCAATTTTGACGTTTAAAATCGCAATTTTGACGTTTTGAGGAAAATCCAAATTTATTTTTCTTTGAATGCCTGTAACTTTTTTATCCTTTAACCTACGGAGCTAAATTTTGGTAGGTAACTTGCCTATAATGAAATTAATCCGCATATGAAATTTGGTTGCCCTTACTTTGTTAATTCCGGAGATATAATTTTTTTTCGAAAGAAAACACAAAATTTTCTGGGAAAACCTGGACCGATTTTCCTGGCTAACGAACTTATCCAAGCCATTTGCAAAAGGAATTTATTCACCAAATTTAATCAAAATCGGTCCATTATTTTTTGAGTTATCGGTGTGATACATATATATATATATATATATATATATATATATATATATATATATATATATATATATATATATATATATATATATATATATATATATATATAAACATATAAAAATTTAAACCGACCCCGAATATGTGTTCTGGGGGGCCTAATTAGCGCTCATTTGAAGAAATTTTTTCAAAATTCAAAAGTCGGGATCTCCTCATTAGTGAATTTTTTTTAAGAAAATTCACTAAAAGAAGGTAAGATTAAATTTCTAAATTACAAGTGAAATATCCAAAATATTTTGCTGGATAGATGACTGATAAACTACATTAATTAATATGAATTTGCAAAGTAACACATCTGAATTTGCATTATTGACAGAATGTTAAGACATAGATATTAAATTACAGTAAATTTAAACACACATCCCACTGATATGTTAAAGTTCTAATTTAGTTAGGATACTACAAAGATTCGAAAGTTAAATGCCAAACCAAAATTTGATGTTCAGCCCACAGATGAAATTTAAGAAGAAAAAGGCTCACCAAGACTGAGCTGTGTGAAGTAATTCAGTACTCCAGAGTCACCTGTTGATTACTCAATGATACTCAAAGGCAGATACTAACTATCAGTGCTCGCCACAGGTTCAATCTCTCACAGGAGAAAGAAAATCGGGAAGAACGCTACACACTCCCATAGGTTATAAGCAGACCAAATGTACATACCATGCCTTGTTAGGTGGACGGTAAAATCATATTGTAGACAGACGGCTCTGGGGATGATGTCACTCCTCGGGTGGTTTAATCGAGATTTTCTTTGCAGTTTTAAAGTGCAAATAACGGTATCGAATTCAAAACATGTGGTTCAGGACCCGGAAAGTTGAAATTAGCATTTGTGATAACCTTAAGAGACGTTACAATTTCAGAAACAAAAGCGTCACTCTTATTTCGCGGTTTTTACTAAAAAGCATAATTAATTTCAGATTAGGTAGGACTCAAAACACTTTTACCAACTACTAAGATCATAATCAAACGATACTTGAAGCCAGAAATAAGATATTAGACATTTTTAGTTACACTAAAAATGTCTCGATAATTAAAACATGTTGACTGCTCTGCTGTTCAAACCCGACTCAGATGATCATGGATCTGGGACTTTGACAGCTGCTGCACGAAAAATTCTTAAAGTGGCTGTGCGCGAGCTCTTTCTAGCTTCCTCTCTTCGAATGAGATAAAACGAGACCTCCAATCGGTGGCGAAGTCATGACGTCTTCTATACCACCTCAAACAATAATGGACTCGCCCGTCCGTTTTGTAACTGTTTTTCTAGATTTCATCATAATTACGTCAGCTTCTGTTATTATTATATATATATATATATATATATATATATATATATATATATATATATATATATATATATATATATATATATATATATATATATATATATATATATATATATATATATATATATATATATATATATATATATATATATATATATATATATATATATGTATCCAATCGCTAACTAAAAAAATAGTTAAACGATTTTGATGAAACTCGACAAGTACCTTTCTTTTGTTAATGGCTTGGATGAGTTCGTTAGGCAGGAAAATCGGAAAAGGTTTTCCCGGAAAATTTTGAGTTTTCTTTCGAAAAACAGTTTTTTCTTCAAAAATTACAAAGCTGTTCTAATGAAATTTTGTGGATATATTGTCTTGGGTAAGGTGTTGTTACCTACCAAAATTCGATTTTCTACGTTTATAGAAAATTGAGTTATTCGAATTTTGATTATTTTTTTTAATTTTTTTTCTCCGAAAATTAGAAAGCTTTTTTAATGAAATTTGGTGAATATATTTCAATGGGACAGGTCTTACTAAATACCAAAATTCAACTTTCTAGGTTTATATAAAGTTGAGTTATTCAAATTTGAAACATTTAATAAAAATTCACTACCATAAAGCACCTGCTGCATGCCGAACTTTTTTTTAATACTACTAAAATGCTATGAAGCAATTGCCTGCAGCATTTACTGAAAAAATAAGACTATTTTAAAATATAGTATAGATAATAATTCTTGATGTTCATTACTTTACATGGATTATGATTCGCTTTTATCATATATTTGGAAACTGATAAAGCAAAAGTACATTACATATATGTAAATGCAAGGTCATTGTAACATACTAACACAATAAAAAAAAACAAATAGAATTAAGATACAGTTTTGAAAGAAAATTTGCATTTCAAAAGTGTATTTTGTAAGTACTTATCTTTAGAGATATAAGGTCAACAAATAATGAGGGATCAAATAACTATTGTGTACATTTATTTCTATTAAGTAGTGTTTCTCACAAACATGCTACATTGATCATTTGCACAAATAAGAACTAGAAAAAAATACTTTTTATATAAGAAAAAATAAGTCTTTTGGACAAATTAAAATTGTTGTATTTAAAGGGAAAAACTGTAATACTTATTTCACAGCAAAACTCAAAAGAAAAACATTATATGTAGCAAAGACAGACTTTTATACCTTCAGTAAAATTTAAAAAAAATCAACTATTTTCAAACACATTAGAAACTATTTTCCATATTAAATACTTATGCTATGATGAGGCTCCTTGTAAGATATCAACGTACTAAATGTATGAACTCAACAGAATATAAATGTTTACTTACTTCTGCTCCCAATTCTATAAGTGTTTCCATAAGTACAGCTGTCTGAACGGTCATATGAAGACACCCTGCAATTCTGGCGCCTTTTAGGGGCTTCGTTTGGCCATACTTCTGACGGAGACTCATCAATCCCGGCATCTCATTTTCGGCTAGTGATATCTCTTTTCGGCCCCATTCCGCTAATTTTAGATCCGCTAAAACAAGAATTAATACTTAATTTGGAATAACCTAACACCAACATGTGATTAAGGTAATTCATTAAAGTAACAATAAATATACAATTATTATGATACTTACCGACTTTAAATGCTGGTTTTTCTGTCATATTGATTGGTTTAATTGACAATTCAAAGTTAACCTGGCTGGTTAAGAATATTCACTTAACAAACTGTAAATTCAGATTCCAGCCTAAAAGTGATTTTTTTAAAGGCTTCGCCAAAATATAATATACTGCATTTGCACTACCAACGATAAATAACGAAATTTCTCTAGAGCTTCACTATTTTTATCTCTTATAGTGTCTTTTGTCGCTATATATTGACGATAATATGACATTTATACAACTGCTGTCGAGTGCCATGCTTAAGTCCAAGGCAGCCAAGTTTTTGCAACCGACACTGCTAAAGTTTAGCAGGAACAAGCTGCTTACAAGTCAAAGAAGCGCTTTTTATTTGCGCTTGCTATATAGCTTTGTTAACATATTACACCTTAATACAGACTTATTATCTAGCTTCACAAGTTTGTTGTTTTCTTCTCTGCAAGTGGTTTCGATATTTAAGGCATCGTCTGGTGATACCGTAAGAAACCATTTCAGGAAATAACCAAAAGCACTAAATCATTACACATAAAAAGCGGGGTTGACACTTGGTTTTTAATATTTCCTAATTTAAGCGATGAGAACTAGGCATTATTAGACATTCGATAAAAATAATTTCAATGCTTACATTTAATGTGCTATAAACTCAATAAATGTCCATATTTGAAACGAGTACGCATTGTCTAGTCCTGCATAATTATTTCCACAATAATAACAGGGGAACATAACTAATGCGTTTTGCAGTAACCGTATTAGGATATTCACCGTCAGGTCAAACCTGGCACTGGGACTCCTACTGCATAATTAGAACCAAGCATTGTTTAATCTATTTGTAACACATTACTATATATACATTTTATTTATCTGCTCTCCTTTATATGTCAGATCTTAAACTGCTCTGTGTGTGAAACTACTGCCAAAGCTCCAGAGAAAGGGTCTATTTGAAATTCATTTACTGCAAATGTTTAGGTAAAATAAAGGACAATGACGGCTGAAGCTAAAACTTAAGGCTTTATAGAACACACTTCTTGGGATATTTCTTCTACGTGTGCCGTATTAGTTTTAGGTTCTTTATCTAGAACATGTCAATTTTGACGTTTCTAATCGCGACTTTGACGTTTTAAGGAGAAAAAGTATAATGCTTATAACTTGTTTTCTTTTGACGTACAGCTCGAAATTTTGGTACATGGTTTGCTTTTTATGATATAAACCTTGGTGCCAAACTCGGTTTCCATAGCTTTACTATTTACGAGTATATAAAATTTTTCGAAGAAAAACATTCTGTCAATGTATATAATGATTTTATAATTTCATAAGTAATAATTTTTTTTTTAAATCCTTTTCAAGGTAAGCCAATTAATTGAATACATTAATTTTAAATCGATTAATATGTCGAAAGTTACTAGACAACCTATCTAATCTATAAACCTTGCAAATGAGTAACAAACACAGTTATTTTTTCTTTGGGCTGTGATCTTATTAAATGACACCGGTTAATTATCCCCAGTAGTAATTATTTACCGGTTAATTATTCGGATAATTAACCAGTGTTAATAACCGAACCTACTCACATCACTATTTTAAACAGACACGGTATCCCGCTAAAAAGCTGGACAAACACGTTTGTTAACCGTCGAAGCTTATCGAAGGGAATTTGAAAGCTGCTTGCATGAGATCCATCGCAATTCAGGGTCACGTTGGACAAAAGCAACGCACATTATATCATATCACTTGTCTGTCAATTTCTATTTAAGGTTAGAAATATTCTAAATCCCAATGACATATGTCAATCTCAAATAAAGTAAAATAGTTTATTGTGAAAGTAATGTATTATATTATTAAATATTGACAAACATAATTAGCTACCGACAAAATTAGAATAAGAGAACATGTCGAAGGGTACAGTTGATAAAGCCTTAAGTTTGTTACGATATTTGCCAAGAGTATCTTTAGGTAATATCAGGGATAATCCAGGTGCACGAACGGTAAGCTTTAACGCTCCATGTGTTAAAAATTTATTATAAAAAAAACATTGTAGAGAAACAAGCGAGGTAGGGGTCAACATGGTGGAGACAAACATGGTTGTGGTAACAAGGGCTCCGGACAAAGACAAAACTTCATGAGAGTTGGTTACGAAACTGGAAATAATCCGTTTTACTTGCGTTTTTCGTGTGAGCCCTATTACAAGGGACATCAGTGAGTTTTACTAACTTATTAAAATATTGCATTCCTAAACCCGAGTTATTTTTTTAGCTTAAAAAGGCAGTATCCACCACTGTCTATGATGGACTTACAAAAATTAATTGATACCAATCGCTTAGATATTTCTAAACCCATAGATTTAGTTGCTATACTAAATACAGGATTATACAAGTTAAGTCCAGATCAACATCAGTTTGGAGTGCATTTAATAGATGAAGGAGTTGATATGTTTAAAGCTAAAGTTAATATCGAAGTGCAATGGGCTACTGAACCAATCATTGCAGCTGTTGAGAAAGCTGGTGGTATAATAACCACAGCTTACTATGATCAACATAGTCTACAAGCTATGCTGAATACCAAGAAATTCTTTGAAAGAGGTAACATTTACATTAAAAATTATTATGTAGAACGCAATTATTTATTTTTAAGATGGTCACCACTATGTTAAAATGTGTACACAACTGGTTAACCAGTAACGTTAGTATTTAATAAACTCACAATCTTTTTAGATAAATATGTTTTCAGTTGACAATAATAATAATAATTTATTAGTGCCAGGATTACACACAGCAATATGCACAGGTCACAAACAATACAGATAAAATCAAAAAGCTGCACACATAAAATCATAATAAAGGCTAAACATAAAATCATCCAGCAACCCTGGAAAACTTCACATCTAAATTCTAAAACTCGAACCTCAAGAACTCTTCCACTGAATAGAAGGAATTTCTCAACAGTATTTCCCTCACTCTGTTCCTAAACTTCTGCAACGGCAAGTCTCTGATATAAGCAGGTATTTTATTGTATAACTTAATTGCCCAGTAGCCGGTCCCACTCCGACACCTCTCCAGTCACCAATAGATGGGCACAATGTTCTTCCCCTGTCTCATCATAGGTATGGATATCCCGGTGACTCTGTTATTCACCCACATTCTCCTTGATGTACATCAAATTTTCAAAGATATAGAGTGCTGGTAATGTAAGTATTCTCATGCGTCCAAAGAGCGCTCTACAGTCATCCCTGTAACCTGCACCACACATCACACGTATAGCCTTACGCTGGAGCCCAAAGAGACGCTTAGCACCAGCAGCATGACCCCAAACCAAGATAGCATAAGAAAGATGCGAGTGAAAAGCGGCGAAATATGCTGTCCTCAGAACAGGAACCGAAACACTGCCAACCAGGCCCCGAAGCAAGAACAGGCCCCTCGAGAGTTTACCAGCCACTGAGTCTACATGTTTATCGCACAGAAGCCTTGAGTCAATGACAACACACAGAAATTTTGTGCTCTCCAACAGTGCCCCTGTCTCGCTAAGTTGCCTCATAGAGAACACCATTCTGTTCGTCTTTTCTCTGTTAAGCAGCAGTTCATTTGCTGCAAACTATTGCTCGGCTTCACTCTGAGCCGCAACCGAGCCCCCCCAAGGAACCCTCAAAGCTATCAGCGTTGACAGATATCGTTGTATTATCGGCGAACAGCGTGAACTCGCTAGATCTGCTACACTTTGGCAGATCGTTTATATATATAAAATGGGTCCCAGGACGGACCCTGCGGTACACCTGCAGAAATCTCACCCCTCCCCGATGTCACTCCAGCACACCGCACTGACTGACACCTATGCTCCAGATAGGATCGCACCAGAGCGACACTACCAGCACAAAAATTGTAAGCCTCAAGTTTTGCAAGGAGAGTCCCGTGGCCGACACAATCAAAGGCCTTACTTAAGTCACAGAATAATACAGTCTCATATCTGTTATTATGGTATGCATCTAAAATATGGGAGACCAAGTCCAGAATGCTCAGCGTAGTGCCCTTGTTTTGTCTGAAACCAAATTGACATGCGCTGAACAAGTTGTTTTCTTCAAAATATTTTACCATTTGTTTTGCCATGCATTTTTCTATTATTTTTGACACTACTGGTAGTAAAGATATAGGCCGGTAGTTATCTATTTCATCAGGATCACCTTTTTTGAAGAGTGGTACCACCAAAGCATTTTTAAGATGTCTGGAAAGATATTCTCCCTGAAACACTGGTTTATCAGCTTCGTAAGTGGTCACATTCTTAACGTACTTAATAATGTTCACGCTCAAGCCAAAAATGTCCCTGCTCCTCTTGCTTTTCAGTTCATGTATAGTATCACGCACAGTATTAAAGCTCACCTCGGTAAATGTGAAGCTCTTGTGTGATGCTTGATTCCGTTGCAGGTATATCAAAGGGTCAATGTTTGACTTGGAAATTTTGCTTCTTATGTTATCAGCAACATTCAGGAAATACTGCTAATATAACAGAAGAAAGGTTAAAAATATGTTTTTGTTTGTTCTTTTATGGTTGTGAAGAGATTTTTTACATGTTGACCAGTGGCGGCTCGCGGGTGGAAAACAGTGAAGAGTTTAGTGGGAATAAAAAGCATTTTTTTAACTAAACATATTTACCTAATTTCTATTTTTGTACAGCAAGTCGATTCTTCTATCTTTAAGTGAAGCGAATTTGTCAATGATGTCTTCATAAAATGGTTGCTTCCTTGTTAGTTCTAACATAAGTTCCTTTTGTATAGAAATATTCGCCTAAGAAGAAAGCCTTTCTTGATATATTCTATTTCTTGAATAAGTTTTAATCCTCTTGAGGCAAGAAAAACTTCTCTCAACTGATGGACTTGTTGACAGAATAGTTAAAATAAGGCAAAACAGTTTGTATGCTTCAGTAAAAATGTTTTTATTGTCATCGACCTTTTTGAACAGTGCTTGCAACGATATGTTTCTGTAGCCTTTATCGGAATATAAAAGAGAAAGTTCATTTTTCAGTCGATTTTTTTTTGTAAATATTTTTGAGTAAAATTGTTGTAGATTTTCAAATGGATCAGAAGGAAAACGTAAGTTATATTGTTCTGATTTCGTGGTGACAAACAAATTTTAGATCTTTACAGTCCTGAAATTATACGTCCATTTCAATCAAAATGTGGTCTATGATCTCATAAAAAAGAGCTCTATATTTTACCCTAATTCCTTCCTGGCTAAGACCAGCATATTGTCGTTTAGAAATTCTTATTTCTGTAATCGCATTTGCTTTCTCAAACATAGCCTTAAAAAAATTGTCGGTCCTTTTATTGGCCAATATTTCACGTGTCCCATTTATTTGAGTTATGCAGAAATTAATGCCTGATGATTTTTTTTGGAGAACGTCGAATAAGATATCTGTAGCACCGAAAATGTCGTTTAATATCAATCCCAAAAATGTAAACTGAAAATCGTTCATGTCATTCAGAAAACCTCAAGCAAGTTGAATTGCTTTCTGATCTGATTCTTCAGATATTGTTACAAACTCAAACACTTCTTTTAATTTATCCCAGTCTTGAATAAGTACGCTAAGTAATTTAGAATTGGACGAGCATCGAGTTTCCGTGATAGTTGGTATGCGTCTTGCAGATGTTGACGTTGACGTAAGAGTATAGAAATGCTTTGCTGGGTGATGAAAGAATGAATGAATTCCAATGAGGCTTGCAAAGAAAATACGACATTTCGATATTTCCTTAAGGCTTCGTTGCAATACAAGGTTGAGTCGATGCGACAGTGTACAAATACGGCTTGGGGCGCATTTTCTTAAAAAGTCCGTTTAAAGTGTCCCGACATGACACTAGCTCCATCGTAACATTGCCCCACTAATTTGTTGTAATCAAAATTTTTTAGAATAGCGTCCAACATTAGATATAATGTGCCTGCTGTTCTATCTACACTCACATCCTGAAATCCTAGAAAACGTTCCACAATTGTGCCTTCCGAATTTACAAATCCCAGTATAAGTGAACACTCTGACGTCTGTGTTATATTGGTAGTGTCATCGACTTGAATGTCAAAGAACTCAGCGTTTTAAATTTCCGCCTCAAAATGGTCATTTAAATAAACAGATATACAGTCAATAATCCCATTTTAAATAGTTTTAAAGTCACCAGTGAAAATATGTTTATTTTTTTCATACTGATTTTTAATTTCTAAATGAATTCTGGATATCAGTAACAGTAAAAACTCTTTGAAGTTTTCACAATTTACGGAATCACTGCTTTCATCCTGGCCGTGAAATGCTAGCTCTTGCTTGCTAAGGTAGATAGAACTGTGTCGATAACTGTTTGAAGAAAAAGTCTATTTAACCTCACGTTTGCTGGAGGACAGGAGAGTGTCGCTGACCTTGGGGGGCTGAGGGCTGGACGTTGGGGTGACGGACGGCTGTCCTCAGGGCAGCTGCCTTTCGCCTCATCTATGGTGTCTGGTCATGGACGGCCTCTTGGAGCGACTCTCTGAGATTGGCTTCAACGCCCAGGCGTACGCTGATGATGGGCTGGTCTTAGTCACCGGCAAATTCGTTGGCGTCGTCTGTGAGTGTATGCAGGCTGCCTGTAGCATAATGTGGTGTGGTGTGGTGCGCAGGGACTCTCCGTAAACCCAGCGAAGACGGAGATGATCCTATTTACCAAGAAGAGGAAGGTAGAGGGGTTCAGGGCGCCCGTGATGTTTGGAAAACCTTAAGCTTTAGTGTGTGAGGTCAAATATCTGGGGGTGATCCTGGACCTCGAACCTCGCAAATAGAATGAGTAATGAGGAAGGGAATAGCGACCCTCTGGCAGTTGTGTCGTGTGATAGGGAGGACCTGCGGACTTAATCCTCGGATCCTTCATTGGATCTACACTGTGATCGTCAGGCCGAGAATCCTCTATGCGGCGTTGGTCTGGTGGTGTGGTGCGAACCAAACTACCAGCAGGAAGCTGGCCAAACTCCAAAGGCTGGTAATCCTGGGTCACAGGCGCTATGAGGACGACACCCTCAGCCGTGCTAGAGGTTCTGTTGATGCTGCCACCGCTTCCCATCTGTATCAGAAGGGAAGCTATGGCGTCGCATTTTAGAATGCGGGACTCAGGAAACTGGTGCGGAGAGGGAGCAGTAATAGGGCATGCAAGAGTCGCCAAGGAGGTGGAAAAGGAAATTCCGATTTCCGCCATAAAGGTGCGGGATGCCGAGGACGATATTAGGTTGACTAGGCCATACACCCTCAGGATTCCCAGTAGGCATCAGTGGAGGGAAAATGAGGTTGCATTCCAGCCCGCAAGCCTGGTCTGTTTCACCAACGGATCGCGGCTGGAGGACCAACAATTCTCCGGGGCAGGAATATACATCGAGGGCCTGGGGATGCACGACAGCTATGCTCTTGGCGCATATACCACGGCATTCTAAATAGAGGTGTATGCTATCCTGTCTGTGGCCAATAGACAGGATGTGAAGAGAAGTCCTGAGAAATGTGTGTACATCTGCTCAGATAGCCAGGCGGTCCTCCGGGCAGTCTGCACGGCCAGAATCAGGTCACCACTGGTTCAGGAGTGCGCTGACGCCCTCAGAGGACTAGCCAGGACAAAGGAGGTGCAACTGGTGTGGGTTCCGGGACACTGTGGCGTAGCGGGAATGAGGTGGCGAATAATCTCGCAAGACTCGGTTCCCGGCGGCCGTTCTGTGGCCCGGAGCGTGCGATAGGCATAAGTAGGAAGACAGTCTCTGTTGCCTTAGATAGGTGGATCGAGGAAGCAATGGAGATGCACTGGGGGTCGGTTGGTGGCTGCAGGCAGGCGAGGGACTTCGTGGAGGGGCCGGACAGAAGTAAAGCTGTCTGGCTACTCGGAAGGAGTCGACCTACGTTTCGCCGTATCCTTGGGGTGCTGACAGGCCACTGCGCCCTTAGAAGACACCTCACATTGATAGGCGTAGAGAGGGATCCCATTTGCCAGGAATGCGGCGAGGATGAAGAAACGTCCTACCACTACCTGTGTGAATGCGAGGCTTTTGGGAGTCTTCGAGCAGAATTGTTCGGATCGAGGACTCTGCAGAGGAATCAGGTAAGTACCGTCACGGCCTTCATCTCGAGGTCGAGGCGGTTTGGCGACGGAACCGAGGAAGAGTAGAGCATGGTTGCTGGGGTTGGCAAAAAGGGCCCATTGTGGCCTACTTGCTTGGCGTTGGCCTTCCCACAACTGCTACTACTACTACTAACCTCACGTTTTTATTAAACTGAATCTGATAGTCTGGCGTTTTCTTTCAGTGCATCGGCAATGGTGTAATGTTTTTCAAAATTTCTTAACATCACTTCATATTTCAAATGTTCCCCAGAATCCATGTTTATGCAACTCCCTCGTAATATTTAATAGGTCTGTGAATCCGTCCTTATTCCAAACTGAATCTTTGTTAGAAAATAGCAAGCATGGCCAGCAAAACAATTTTTGCAGAATTGGACTGCTACACAACCATTTGTAATGCATAAACCAATGAGATTTGCAATGTATGTTATATGACTTGCCACCTTTTTTGAGATCGTTTCTTGCAGAAATGGTCAGAATAGTTGTTTGTCGCCAATGAATTATTGCATCCCTTTTGTCCTCGTTTTTCAAGCGAATGAATGGAGTTTCCAATAAATTACAAACAATATCATTAATTGGATTCATTGTCTCAAACACAAGAAACCACAACTGTCAACAATTAGGCTACGTTGGGTATTATGTCACAGACGGTCTCCTTTCAAACAGGCACAGTCGCATAAATTATCCCGAACTGCAAAGAACAATCAAGTCAAACAGGCACTTGGTAATCCAGCGATTTAGTATTAGTACAGTTTTGAAACAATATACGACTGAACTCTTCACTACCGCTAAAGTAGCGTTTATGCTTGACTCTTCGACTAGAGAAGACAGAAACAAGCCGTTTAGTATCGATTTGCCGGAGACGAGTCCTTCTGTCCCTGTCACGCACCAATATGATGGTATTCACATTATTCCTGTGTCAAGAGCTGAATACAGTGTTGTTTCGGAAAGCCTGCTTTCACACCCATAACGGCAATTACATTTTTGAAATAAAAGAGGATAAGCTCTAAAGCTGTAAGGAGTGACTTATGGAGAAATGTTTGGTGAAGAGGCACTTCACCTACTTCACCTGACGGGCCGCCACTGATGTTGACCAATGTTTATTTATTACATTATATTCTAGCAAACTTTTTTGTTTTATGTAGCTTGAATAATTTATTTTTTATATTTTAGGTGTTCCTATTCCTAGAAGAATGATGCCACCACCTGATGCCATTGAATACTACTCAGATCCGACAAAAAGAGGATATTTAGCAGATCCAGAAAAAGTGTCTGAAGATCGATTAGTACTTGCGCAAAAATATGGTTATAAGCTTCCCAAAATTGAAGACGATAAAAACTATGAAATGTTAACTGAGAGAAAAGATCCTAGACAGATATTTTATGGGCTGCATCCTGGTTGGGTTGTCAATCTTAAAGATAAAGTGATACTCAAACCAAAAGATGAAGAACTTTTAAGGTTTTATGCTTCATAGTGCTATTGATAGTTCATTTTTAACAATTCTTATGAAAAATGTTTATTGTGCCAGTGTGGTAGGAATTTTTGTTAGTCACCATTAAAAATACCATTGTTAATTTATATTTTTATTTCTTTTTAACCTAGTAACGTGGTTTAAAAAAAAAAGATCACTTATCTAACCAAATGCCTGATATCAGCAAGCAAAGTTAAGACTCTTAGTTATTCAACTAAATAAAGTATTTATGTTTATGAGAACACTGTGGATAGTATGTACATCAGCGAAAAATATTTTGTAATTCGCACTATCTTGATAATACAAAAATATACCTACGTTAATACCTAATAATAAAGCGTACCTAGCAACTACAGGCCTATTTCTCTCCTTTCGGTCGTCTCTAAAGTGATGGAAAAGTATATAAACACCAAATTACTAAAATTTCTTGAAAAACACAATCTAATCCACGACAGGCAGTATGGATTCCGTCAGCGCAAATCAACTGCCGACCTCCTTTCCTTTGTCACCCATTCTTAGAACAAGTCTATGGAACTACACGGTGAACCCCAGATTGTCGCTCTAGACATATCCAAAAGATTCGACCAGGTCTGGCACGCAGCGCTGCTAAATCAACTTCTGGCCTATGGCCTACCAACAACACTCTGTACCTGGACAGCAAATTTCCTCTCCAACCGGAGCATTTCTGTTGTTGTGGATGGCCATTCATCTAAACTGTAGCCAATTAGTGCAGGAGTCCCTCAAGGTTCAGCTTTAGCCCCTACTTTTGTTTCTTCTGACCTGCTCTCTAGCACATCCAACCCAGTTCACAGTTACACGGACGACAGCACCCTCCACTCAAATATACAATATTCTAAGCCTGTCTCTTTAGCCCAATTAGATGAGGATCGCAGACTCATGGAGGGTTCTGTCTCTGTGGATCTACAAAAAATATTAGACTGAGGAAGTAGAAATCTTGTACAATTCAACTCCACCAAATCTCAGTCTTGCTTTCTATCTCATAAGAGATACACCATTCCTAGACCCATCACAATGAAAAACAAAATTATTCAAAGTAATGAGTCCTTTTCAATTGTTGGCATTTCTGTGGATTGAAATCCCAATTGGCACCAACATGTCACATCAATTGCAGAAGCGGCTGCTAAGAAATTAGGTTTCCTCTTCCCGGCTCGCAAATACTTTTCACCAGCTAATCTCTATACCTTATATACTTCACAAATAAGGCCAAACCTCGATTACTGCTCCCACATCTGGGGTGCCGCTGCCGCTTCCACACTCGCTATCCTGGACTCCATTCAGAAGAGAGCTCGATGTCTCATCGGTGACCCTACCCTTACCCAAAGGCTGCCATCCCTTGCCCACCGACGTGCCGTTGGTGACCTCTCTCTCTCTCTCTCTCTCTCTCTCTCTCTCTCTCTCTCTTTTTTATAGATATCTGCATGGACGCTGCTCAGAGGAGCTTTCTTCCATAGTTCCTTCACCTGCTGCCCCTAATAGAGCTACCAGGGGAACAGAGCGATTGCACCCTTTTACTGTACAGGTCACCTGACATAGAACATCTTGTTATGCCCGCTCTTTTGTCCCGAGGACTTCCAAGTTGTGGAATTCGTTGCCGGCACCCGTTTTTCCTTCTCCTCCGAACCTCCAAATCTTCAAGCCCAAAATTCACCAGTTGCCTCTTTCCTCCTTGTCGACACCCATGATAGTATTTAGACTGTGAGCCTTCGTGGTGTGTTGTTGAAATTTAAAAAAAAACCTGTGAAACAGAATAGGCAACGTTATAAAAATGCTCGCATGCTCAGTCCATGTGAATACAAGATGTGACAGTAGTCCAATCAGCTACCTGAAAAGTATGGTACAGTCCATGAAAATTTACCTTTTTAAAATTATATTTAGGTACAGAATTCAGCGAAAGGATGTTTGGTCTAGAACAAGGAACACTGAAGAAAATGTGGAGGCATGGATGGTAGGCGTTTTTCAGCTGAACTATGATAAATAAATGTGCATTGAGCATCATTTTCATAATCGAAATTCTATCAACAAGATAAGCACATAGTGGAGACAGTGTTTTTTGAATGGATTGCTGTCCTGCTTTGTGACATGTAGAAAGTTGGTACCAATGTGCTTCCACTCAAGCAAAACGTAATTGGTTTCTGTTGTCTTAAAAAGCAATGAAGTGTTTGTTTTAATTTTGCATATCGAAAGTAAATTATATTGAGTTATTATTCACCCTCAGTGAACAGTTTTGTGAGTTTTTTCGATTCTAAACATCCCTATAAAAAACCCGTAGGAGTGATATCAGGAGACCTTAGTCGCCATTCTATAGATCCTCTTCTTCCAGCCTACCTGTTCAGAAACACCTGATCTAAGTCCAAACTGGGATTACATAATGTGGTAATGCTCCATCTTGCTGGAAAGCAGGTGGTTAGCTGTAAGAACCGATTGTCCTTGATCAGGGTATGTGACTGCCAGGTGTGGAATTACATCTACCTGCAGAAAATTTACTTTAATATCTTTTGCCTGTCAGCGTCTGATCAAAAAATAAGGACCTATGATTGTTTTTAAAGCATGAGTGTGTACTTCCATCATCCACCTCGGATTTTCTGTAGCCCGGTGTCAGCAGTTTTGTCTATTGACTATAGTGTTGGTGAAAAATGGCTTTATCTGAAAAAAAATATTTTTTCCAAAATTCGGAACTGCCAATACACATCTACTGCTGTATTTGTTTATAGAACTGATTCCCACGATCGAAGCTGTCCTTAGAGAATTCTTGTAACAAGCAAACTTTGTACGGCCGACACCTTTGTTTATTTTGCTGTTGACATACTACACTTTCATAGATAAGTAAACCTGTGATGATGTGGATGTAATATCCATATTGAATTATTATTCATCTTTAGAGAACACAGTTTCGTTACGTTTTTTCTTAGATTCTAGATATTCTTACAAGATAAAATCCATATATGGTTACCTTGACCACCACTCTAATAGATCCTCTTTTTCCAGTCCACCAGAAACACCTAATCTAAGTTAAGTTTCGACCAGGGCTGCATAGTGTGGAGGTTCTCCATCCTGCTGAAAAAAGGTGGGTGACTGAAATCAGCATTTCCTTATCCTATCTTATTATTATGCAAGGTGGTTAATTTTGATGTCATACATTGATTCAATCTATTTAAGTGCAGAATGTGGATTATCTTGCAGCAACAATAAAACATTCAACTTATCCCCTTAGGTTTGCGAAGGCCTTGCCGATTTAGGTAAATCTCGGATATGTCCGAAATATTGATAAGGTTAATCACGCCTTATTATTGTCAAAACTTGCAATGTTGGGTTTTAATGCCAATTTGTTGTCTTGGGTAGGCCGCTTCCTTACGGGTAGGTCCCAGAGTGTAAAGATCAGAAATTTCATTTCTGATAGTATTACTGTTTCTTCAGGAGTTCCTCAGGGTCCACATTGTGGACCAGTCCTCTTTAATCTTTTTATCAATGATGTCATACATTCACTTAAGCATAGTCCGATTTTGATGTTTGCTGATGATATCAAAATTTTCAAGATTGTTCGTTCTAGACAGGACACTTTACTTTTACAGGAGGACTTAAATCGTTTTGCTCGGTGGTGTGGTGACAATCTTCTGACTCTGAATGTTGATAAGTGTTTCTGCATTACATTCACTAGAGCTCAGTTTCCCATTGACTTTGTGTACTTCATAGGCTCTAATGCTTTACAGAGGAAGGAAATGATTAAAGTCTTGGGCATTGTATTGGAAAGGGAATTATCTTTTAAGGATCACATAGAATACATAGTATCTAAAGCATATAAAATGTTAGGATTTATTCATAGGTCAACTCTGGATTTTTCATGCAATAGCTTGAGAAGAGTGTATTGTGGTCTGGTTCGCTCTTTGTTGGAATGCTCTTCTGTAGTCTGGAGTCCGAATTACAATATTTATATCAATCAGATTGAGGCCATACAAAATAGATTCTTGAGAATTTGTGCTTACAGAATGGACTTGCAGAGAAATGATCTTAACTTTTATTATTTGCGGAAACGGCTGCACTTGCAGTCACTCAGTGGTAGAAGGATTGTCAGTGATGTTTGTTTTCTGCATAAATTATTAGTCTATAAATTTGATAGTCCTTCTTTGCTTGAGTTAGTCTCTCTAAGGATTCTGGACCGCACGAGCGCAAGGGAGGTTTTCGTGGTTCCCTTACATCGAACCAATTATGACTTTTTCAGTCCGATTTCGAGAGTGGCGAGAGCTGCAAATGAGTATTCGGAGCAGTTGGATATGTTTAATGATTCTATCCGTTCAATTAGAGGCATTTTGAGAGGTGTTATTGATTAAATGGTCATACATACGATGTACTGGTTATGTTTTACTTTTTTGTTATGTTCTCATATTGAGATAGGTTATTTAAGACTAATGTAGTTTTAGATGTTCTTATTATTATTGTAAATGGTTGATCCATTGAATAAATAAATAAAATAAAATAAATTTATTTTTTGAATATTTTCCTTAATTTTAAGTAACCGTTTTCATAAAGTGTTCTCATCAAATTCAAACCAAGCAAAATTTACATCTTTTATAACTAAAGTTCAGACTGTTTAACTTAAAACACTAGTCAACACTTGTCATCAGCTTCTTCAGTCTAACCGAGACACTTTGCATGACGATACAGAACGCAATGTCCGCCCACGTGCCCTGCCTCAAGCAAATATGTTCAGACCTTGGATTTGTGGCAGTCAGCATATTCTCATTTTTATATTATTTTCGATCTATAGTATGTTTCAGGGAAATTTTAGACCCAAACACGACTTGTTTGCTATAGTGTAAGTTGGAGATGAAGGTATTGTGCATACACTCAATCACGGTTTGTCAGTTTCTTTAACAATATCATCGATGCATATTTCCCTATCTAAATCTTCACTAATATATAGATCTTCACTTTCGTATTCATCTGATATTATGTGTTTCCATTTTCTGATATACGATAAAGTTGGCAAAGGGTATCCCCATTTTAAAAGTAAACAGTAAGCTTTTGGACCCGCATTGAATAAATCCAAAGCTTTTGTAACGTCTCCAGAATTCCAGGTGGCATCTAGTGAGTCATCCATAAGTTTCACTAACTGAGCAACTGAAAAAACTCTCCTAAGATTGCAGCTTAACTTTTTGTATTGGCTTAATTTCATTGTCATTGCTTTTAATTGTTGTTGGGATGATTTTAATAAAAATTCATTCGTCTTGAGGTCTCTTCTCAACTGAAGCATCTCTTCATCATTTTGGCGTAATTGGACATCATGCTTATTTGACCTAAAAAAATAAACAAGCATTAAACCATTTTAGAAGCTTCCTTAAGCTATCTAAGTAAGATTTTAAAATATCTGCAAAAATCATGAAATAATAATAACAGTCCGAGCCCAGCAAGTGTATTATGATAACGAATTTTCAAAATAACTTTTATATTCTAACGTGCCAAGCCTAGATTAAAGTTATTACCCGATTTATATATATATATATATATATATATATATATATATATATATATATATATATATATATATATATATATATATATATATATATATATATATATATATATATATATGACATAATTGGTTCTCGGGTTGAACCACGTCCAGAATTTATGAAAACTCGACGTTTTGGCTCCTGTTTTGGAGCCATTTTCAAGAGGTAAAGGAAGTATGTAAGGACACTCTAAGGCCTCAATCTGCCTACTCCTTAGAGTGGTGGACAAAGGTGGGTAAAGAAAATATGTAAGGACACTCTAAGGCCTCAATCTGCCTACTCCTTAGAGTGGTGGACAAAGGTGGGTAAAGGAAATATGTAAGGACACTCTAAGGCCTCAATCTGCCTACTCCTTAGAGCGGTGGACAAAGGTGGGTTGGGTTGTTATAGCTCGATTACGGGGCCCCAATCTGACTACTCCCCAAATCTCGCTAGTAACACGATCCCTTAGACTAACGGACAACAACAACAAACAGACAGAATTAAACTTTTTAAGGCAGACATTGCTAGAAAACGGATACGACAACAATCACATACTACGAAACATTAGAAACGCACAACAAACCACTACACCACAACAAGAACAAACAAAGTCCACACAACAACACACAGCGTTTTTACCATACATTAAAGGTGTCACCGACAAAATCAGCAGAATTTTTAGAACCCATAGTATCAAAACCGTATTCACAACAGAGCAAAAACTCTCAAATCTGATAAAAACTCATAAGGATATGATTCCAAACGAATCCCACGGAGTATACGAAATTCCTTGTTCCGACTGTTCCCGAACTTATGTAGGACAAACAGACGCATCCACAATAGAATATATGAACACACCCTCGCAGTTAGAAAATCCGACCCCTCATCGGCGCTGGCCATGCATCATATTCATACAGGGCACTAAACAGACTTCGATAATGCCAAAACAATAGCACCGCTTTACAACTTCAAAACGAGAATTATCCGCAAAGCAATCGAGATTGAAAAACGTCCCGATTGTTTAAATAAGAGTATATATCTTGTTTACAAACACACAAAAAGAAAATAAATTCCAGACAATTTTATTTCACCATTATCTTCCTCATCAAATGCCGGTGACCCTCTTAATCCTCCTCATCCTCTAAGTACTGTGACCGAAGCCACCCACTTAATTGACGGTGACCCCACTACTTTCACTGATAACGAAGCAGGTAGACGGAACGACATATATAAGGCAAGACTTGCAACGAACTGCCAGATCTCTCTGAGGCCTAGGGTTGAACACACTGTGACCTCACAGACGATCTCCGGCGAGATTTGGGGAGTAGGTAGATTGAGGCCCCGTAATCGAGCTACAACAACCCAACCCACCTTTGTCCACCTCTCTAAGGAGTAGGCAGATTGAGGCCTTAGAGTGTCCTTACATATTTCCTTTACCCACCTTTGTCCACCACTCTAAGGAGTAGGCAGATTGAGGCCTTAGAGTGTCCTTACATATTTCCTTTACCCACCTTTGTCCACCACTCTAAGGAGTAGGCAGATTGAGGCCTTAGAGTGTCCTTACATATTTCCTTTACCCACCTTTGTCCACCACTCTAAGGAGTAGGCAGATTGAGGCCTTAGAGTGTCCTTACATATTTCCTTGCAGATTGAGGCCTTAGAGTGTCCTTACATATTTCCTTTACCCACCTTTGTCCACCATTCTAAGGAGTAGGCAGATTGAGGCCTTAGAGTGTCCTTACATATTTCCTTTACCTCTTGAAAATGGCTACAAAACAGGAGCTGAAACGTCGAGTTTTCATAAATTCTGGACGTGTTTCAACCCGAGAACCAATTATGTCTATCATATATATATATATATATATATATATATATATATATATATATATATATATATATATATATATATATATATATATATATATATATATATATATATATATATATATATATATATATATATATATATATATATATATATATATATATATATATATATATATATATATTGAAATATGAAAGATAATGGACTCTTAAGGCCTCAACCTGCATATTCCTGTGAGCAGTTGATAATTGTTGTAATTTGATTACGGGGCCTCAATCTGTCTACTCCCCAAATCTCACAATCGTCGCTAAGGTTTGGGTGTTTTAGATTATTACTCGGATACATACAAAATTTGAACACCAATTATTCGTTTTTAATCGAGAAAATATTTTAAAAATCTGGAGCAGCAAGTGCATTATGGTAGTGAATTTTAATAAAAATGCTTTTAATAGCAAATGTGTGTTTTTTTTTAAAGAAAGCAGGCATTTGTCCTACCAGTATAACCTCTGTATGCGAAACAATGTACCATATTACATCAAAATAACTTAATTGTTTGAAAATGTACCAAAATTTTACAAAAATAAACTTTAAATGTTCCTGAAAAAACTGGTTTCCTGGCCAACAAACCCTATAGGTTAATAACAAATTGAGCTATTCAAATTTGAAGCATTTAAAGAAAATTCGCTACCATAACGCACTTGCTGTGTCCCGAATTTATTTTCTTACAAACATGCATTATATTTCGATAGAAAATGCAAAAAAGCAATAATATAAGGCATAATTAAAAAAAAAGAAAATTTGTATCACCAATGACT
Organism: Tillus elongatus; assembly: GCA_964006375.1. NCBI lineage: Eukaryota > Metazoa > Arthropoda > Insecta > Coleoptera > Cleridae > Tillus > Tillus elongatus. The sequence continues at coordinate 19,288,253 of OZ023265.1, read as the reverse complement.
TATGGGCCAGCCTGTGATTGTAGAAATAAATTTTTAGGATGTAGCTTAAGACACCCTATAATTAACGTATAAAATGTTTTTTTAGCTTTATTTATTTTTTTACAAAGATTCACTAAAAATTATATACCAATAAACGATAAGCTATATAGCCAAAACTACTGTCAAAGCATCAGAGAAAGGGTCTATTTGAAATGAATTTACTGGAAATATTTTAATAACATGAAGGACAATGACGGCTGAAGCTGACTTCAGGGTTTGTAAAACACTCTTTTTGTGACATTTTCTATGCATAACCCGTATTAGTTTCAGGTTCTTTATCTAAATGTTGCAAATTTTGACGTTCTAAATCGTGACTTTGGTGTGTTAAGAAGCATATAAAATTTTACTGACGTTTTGAGGAAAACTCCAATTGCTTTTAAATGCCTATAACTTTTGTCTTCAAACTTACAGATCTAAATTTTGGTACGTAATATACTTTTAGAGAATTTTTTTTTAATTCGCTAATGAGGAGATCTGTGTTTGTTTATATATATATATATATATATATATATATATATATATATATATATATATATATATATATATATATATATATATATATAAAGAGCGAAGCCTGTACCAAAATGTAGGTCTCTAGCTTTAAAGACAAAGAAGTTATGGGCAGTTAAAGACACAAATTTTGAAGTTTTCCTCAAAACGTCAAAATTGGCAATGTTTAGGCAAAGAACGTGAAACAAATACGGATTGTGAAAAGAAAATGTTGCAAGAAGAGTGTTCTAAGAACCCTTAAGTTTCAGATTCAACGGTCATTGCCCTTCATTTTACTAAAATGTTTACAGAAAATTCATTTCAAATAGACCCTTTCTCTGATACTTTGGCTGTCAGTTTAGTTCAGTTTATGCTTTCGCTGTAGGTTTAGTTAGGTTTATGGTTTAAGGTTCTATAATTTTTAGCTAATTTTCGTAGAACAAATTCGTTAATGCATTTTTGCATTTTTTATCGAAATATGATGCGTTTGTAAGAAAAAAATCTGGACGCAGTAAGTGCTTTTTGGTAGCGCATTTTCATTAAATCCTTCAAATTTCAATATTTCAATTTGCTATTAACGTAAGCTTTGTTGGTTAGGAAACCAACTTTTAAGTTTATTTTTGGAAAATTTTGTATATTTTCAAACCATAAGTAATTTTGATAAAATATAGTACATTGTTTCTACTACATAGGCTATACCGATAATCAGATTGATGCCTGCTCGCATTTGCTATTATACACATTTTTATGGAAATTCACTTCCATAACACACTTGCTGCATCCAACCTTTGAAAAACGTTTATATATTTTTAAACAATAAAGTTATTTTAATGAAATAATGTAGATTGTTTCTACTATAGAAAGACATTTGCTATTAAAAACATTTTAAAGAAAATTCGCTACCATAACGCACTTGCTGCGTCCAGACTTTTAATAATATAAACTCGCGTACCAAATTTGGTTGCCCTAGCTTTGTGATTCCCGGACATATACAAATTTTCAGAGACAACGCCAAATTTTCCAGGGAAAACTGTGCTGATTTCCCTGAGTATCCAAGTCATTTACAAAAGGAAGGTACTCACCAAATTTGATTAAAATCAGGCCATTATTTTTTGAGTTATCAATGTGATACATACATACATACATACATACATATATATATATATATATATATATATATATATATATATATATATATATATATATATATATATATATATATATATGCTTTAACTTAAAAAAACTAGCCAGATTTTAAATGCAGAACCTTCCTAGCTCAAAATTTCTAGAAAAGCATCATGTACAGGTGCTCTATCTGTTAGTGTATGTACTTTCTCAGCTGATTGATGATATTTTTAATCGGTATACAATTAAATGAGCTCCGTTTTTCTATGAACATTCATTAAACATAATGCAACTCCGCATATTTGAAAACACTTACCTTATAAGATGATATAGTGCTTTGTATATTAAAAGTAAGTATTACCCTACTTACTTTTTATCTGTGTCAAATGCTGTTTCTATTTTTGAGACTTCAATATTCAGTTTATTTTCTCTATCATTGCTGTCACATTCATCATCTTTGATAATTTCTATTATAATCCTAAAAAAGGCATTTAAAAAATCATTATAGATACTTTATGATTGGCTGGGCTAAATTTTAATGTAACCAATAAACAAAAATATACAGATTAAAAAAAATCAGTTTATAATAAGAAATGGTTTAGTGAATTTTTATTTTTAAAAAATCACTAATACAGAGGTATCGATGGTGAAAATTTTTAACTACACATAACTTCTTTGTCTTTAAAGCTGGAGACCTAAATTTTGGTACAGGGTTCACTCTTTTTAATCCAAACACGCGTACCAAATTTGGTTGCCCTTACTTGTTATTTCCGGAGATATTAATTGTTTTAGAAAGAAAACACAACATTTTCCGGGAAAACCTGGTCCGATTTTCCTGGCTAACAAACTTATCCAAGCCACTTGCAAAAGGAAGGTACTCACCAAATTTGAACAATATATATATATATATATATATATATATATATATATATATATATATATATATATATATATATATATATATATATATATATATATATATATATATATATATAAACACAGCTCTTCTCATTGGCGAGTTAAAAAAAAAAAAAATTTTGGTACAGAATTCACTCTTTTTAGTCGAGTTAAAAAAAAAACTCGCTAATAAGATTTTCTTTAACCAGTTAAGAACGTATTAAAGGTTTTGTTTAATCGGTTTTACTTACTCTTCAAGTTCACTAGTTGAATCATCTAATTGGAACACAATATCTGGAGCTTCTTTTGATTCTCTCTTTCCACGTCCAAGATAATCACTGAAAACATTAAATGCTCAGATTTTGAATGCAACTGTAGATCAAAATTATAAAAAACACTTGGTAAAAGCGTTACACTATCTACTGTGTTAAGCTTTGGCACAGAGTTTTCTTCTCACGACCATTATCTATGAGCATAAGATATATGTGAAATTTTACCATGTGTTTTTTTATTTTTTTGTTAAACTAGATGCTTCACCAAAAACCAAGCCATAAATAATCTTTCTTTCAGGAAGTTTAGAATATACTGTAAGGCTAAAAGAATAGATTAAACAAAAGGTAGCGATTACACATAATTATTAAGAGCGTAATACATTTTACAGCAGTTATTATACAGCATTTTAAAATTATGTAGCCTGAGTAACTGATAACCCATTTGAAGCATGATTTATGTAGCCAGAGTAATTGCTAACTCATTTTAAACTTAGTTAATAAATAATAGTGTTACAAAGCACTTCAATCGATGTAGGTGTGGTGTTGCCACATCTCCAAAACTTCCCAAACATCTGAGAATTCTTGCACAATCTGGCAACACCGCCTCCCCCACCTCCCTGTGGGTGCCTGGGGTGACCCCCCACAGGCGAAGTCCCCTTCGGAACGGATAACTGAGGTCTGCACATTCTGAACACCCTGTATACGCAGAGAGATCTTATAGTACAAGAAACACCTCTTGTGTAACAGGAGTGATGACCACATTTGGATCATCATGTATATACATCCCCCTGTATACACACGGGGCCAATCTGTATTCACAGAACCTTCTAGCAAAAGAAGGTCCTGGAACATTCTGGAATAGAACGCTCCCGAAACGAGGTGGAAGGTACGACGGGTATATAAAGGCAAAAGCAAGCCAGTTCAGTTGAGTTAGAGAATGTTGAAGACTTGAAGAAGCAGTTACCAGTGTGAAGTGTTAGAGAGTAGCGACTGTAGTTCCAGTATAGTGACTTGTGTACAGATTAGTGATTGTAAGGCCATATAAACTAAGTGTTTTGTGGGAGAGACATTCTAGAACTTCTATTGTATCCATATTTAGAGTACATAAAGTTGTTTTGTTAAAATTTAAGGTCTGGCTTATCCAGAACCCGGCGAAAACGCAACAATATATATAATAACCACATTCTGGGCATGACTTCAGACAGGGTAAAGGCAACCTATCGCACAACTATACTGTACGAGATAATTATCCCGAGTCGGGAAGACTGGATAGGGAGGAACCGCCCAAAACTCAATGGAGCTGTCTATTTCACGGACAGTGCCAAAAGATCAGACAGAGGCAACAGACCGGGATGCAGGGTAGCTGTCAGCCTGGGTCGGTATGCAACCGTATTCCAGGCAAAAACACTAGCCATAATGATGTGTGCCCAAATGGAGAGAGTGGAGAGATACAATTTGCTGTCTCCATGCCAATTTGGCTTTCGTGGGCAGCTGTCAACTCAGGATGCCGTGCTTAGCACTTACCTGACAGTCTTGGATTACATAAATAGTGGGTCCAAGTCCGCCAGGCTGTTCTTCGACATTTCGAAAGCGTTTGATGCGGTCAACCATTCCCTTTTATTGCAAAAATTGAAGCATTATGGCATGAGAGGAAATGCATATTTATGGCTAAAAAGCTACCTGTCTGGGAGAAGTCAGGCTGTCAGGATACGACAGGCATGTAAGAACTATATGTCTGGATTTTCATCCGTGTCGAGCGGCGTGCCGCAGGGCAGCATATTGGGCCCTGTTTTGTTTACAATTTTCCTTAACGATATTCTTTATGATCTCCAGCAATACCACTTAACTTTGTACGCAGATGACACCACTGCTGCAATCTCAGGGGAAAGTTTTGAAGAGCTTGGTGCTGCAGCTAATGTGTGTGTGTCTCAGGTTTCAGCCTGGTGTTCGCAAAATGGTCTGGTTCTTAACAAGCGGAAGACTGAAATGCTTCTTTTTTTCTCCGGTGGGTGTGCATCCGAATCTGAGCCTATACGTGAGATCTGATAACGGTTCAATAAGACAGGGCACGTCTGTAAAGTGTTTGGGGATCCATCTGGATTCTAACTTATCATGGGACGTCCATGTTGACCATGTGGTGGCCTCTCTTGCATCTAGGAATTACGTGTTGCTGCAGCTGAGGGATTCCTTGAGTACTCAGGCGTTGTTGACATGCTACTATGGTAGTGTCAACTGTCTCCTGGCATATGGTTTGCTGTGTTGGGGCGGCTCTGTGCATCTGGGGAGGGTGCTGTTGATGCAGAAGAGAATTGTCCGCACCATGTTTGGCCTGGCGTCTTCCGCATCTTGTAGACCATTATTTATACGGTATGGCATTTTAACAGTGACGTGCCTATATATGCTTGAGGCGATTTGTTATGTGAGAAAAAATATTGAAATTTTTAGTACCTGCGGTAATATTATAGCGTATGAAACAAGACAGGCTAAAGATTTGTATGTTCCCCCTTATAGGATCGAACAGATTAATCTGGCACCTCGCAACACTGCAATACACTTATATAATCATTTACCTGACAGCGTCAAAAATTTGGGCTGCCTCAAGCAATTTAAGTGTGCTTTAAAATCATTTTTTAGAGAGCATTCTTTTTATTCTGTGGACGAATATTTTAATTTTAAATTTTAGCATTGATAAGCTGTTTTTTGTATTTCGACTATTTCCTATATCTTGTAGAGATCTATGGAGCAGTTCTAATAAATAAATAAATAAAAATGCTACTGGATAAGAATTACAGATGCAAGAGAATCTTCATAGCTACTGATAAACAAGCAGTCCTAAAAGCGCTGGGGACAAAGGAAGCGCGGTCAAAGCTAGTACTTGATCCGCAACCTCAGGCAGCTGGCGGCATGCAACACCGTCAAGATGAACTGAGTACCGGCGCACGCCAATATAAAGGGCAACGAGGTAGCAGACCAGCTCGCAAAAGAACGGCGAGCAAGGCCTCTAAACCGGCCAGAACCATACTGCGGGGTTGCATATAAAACCGCAAGACTTGAAATGCAGACGATGCTGCAACAGTGGCATCTGGAATATTGTAACAAATCTCCTTGACAAAGGCAGGCAAAAGCCCTCCGCAGGGAGCCATCCAGCCAAAGAGCAAAAGATCTGCTCAAGCTGAGCAGGTAAGAGCTAAAACGATTGACAGAACTGATGACGGGTCACTGTCATATCAAGAAACACCTCTATACATTGGGGATTGAATCAGACCCAATGTGCAGAGGATGCGGGGAGGAGGAAGAAACTCCACTACATATAATGTACCACTGCGAGGCATTTAAAGAAGCACGGCGCAGGTTACTAGGGAACGAAAAGGTAAACTTAGAATCTATAAAGACTGCTCACCACAGGAAATTACTGGACTTTATCAAAGAAACGGGAATTCTGGGGGCACAATAGGCCAAAGAGGCCGCGGTGGAAGGACACAAAAAGTGGACCACACCTGTATAATAATAATAATAATAGTTAATAAAGTAGTCAATCTGATGTTCATGACTTTGCAAATTCCTAGTCCCTATTTACCTTTATTTAAATAAATACCGTAAAAAGAAGAATGAATCTAAATGGATGATGGTTTTAAATGGTTTGTTTTCCTGGAAGAAAAGGTAATGGTTGTTTGAAATTGAATAGACAAACAGTAGAAATAGTTAACTAACTTGGTATGTCAAGTTTGGTATGTTATGTAATCAATGCCACTTTGAAAATCTCAGAATATCTGGATCCAATCTGTGATAATGGCATCTTGGACAAGCACAAGTCCGAAACTTATTCGTTGTAATGCCATGTACAGTTATCATTAATAAATATTACGGTAATTTTGCAGATTACCTCACAGTAAGCTTTCTGTTAAAATTTTTCAGAAATAAAGTTATAACCACCACTATATGAATACACCACAAGAGAAATGTTGTGGTTTCAACACCCAAGAATGTTACGGGACCCAGAGCAAACACATAAATGCAAAATGTGTAAAAAGAGCAGCGTATAGAAACCCAAAGCAAGAAATAAACCTCTAGCATGTCTGCCCTCCAGCCATCACCTGTTTCTCACCAAAAGACTGTGTTCTCTCAATTAAAAACCTAGGGGAAAAGAAAAACCACATTACAATGCACCCCTTGCAGAAGTCAATTTTTTTCTCTACCTTAGGGCTCGTCTGCGTCTTTGCCGCCCCGATAGCACCGCAGCCTTTGGCTTATTGTGCATGCCCTTATCTTTTCTACTCCACCCATTCCAAAATCACTGTGCCTTGAACTAATCTGCACAGCAATTGGTAGGGTGAAGTTTTATATTGCTCTGTCTCCGGTCTAGGCTGTCCGTAGAGCAGTTGTCTAGTGCGATCCAGAGCTTTACACTCGCACAAGATGTGCTAGGCTGATTCCTCACCCTCGCCTCGAACCGCCCCATTTTATGCAGGTGTTTCTTGACAGCCAGGTGTCCCGTCAAGTTCTGATCTGTCCTCTGCAGATTTAGCAGCTCCACAGCTCTCTTTGAACTGGGTTCCCCAATTGGTGTTCTCCCATGTCTGAGCCCTGGACTATCTGACCCAGGACTTGATGGTTCCCTGGCCATGCCTTTCGATACGCCCAGGACCGGGTAGGGTCCCATAAATGGTTCTGCTGATCCTCTCTTCACGAGACTGTCAGCTTTTTCATTGCCTTTGACCCCCGAGTCAGCCGACACCCAGATGAGGGTGACCTCATTCTGCTCAGCCAGGTCGCTCGTCTCGTCTCGGTATTCACTTACCAGCCTGGAATTTACCTGTGGGCTACTTAGTGCCTTAGGACCTGCCTGGCTGTCTGTGGCTATGAGATTCCGCTTGTTGGTGTAGCCCCTCCTCTTGTTCTCTCGCACGCAGTGCAAGATGGCGTACATTTCGGCCTGAAAGACCGTTGCATCAGCTCCGAGGGAAATACTGTGACTTTCCCTCGGTCCTTCTGAATAAACACCTGCCCCCGTCCCACGCTCCCTGCCGGATCCGTCCGTGAACCAGACGAGCGCGTCCCGTGGTATCCCCGCGTATCCCCCCGCCATACCTCGCGGTCGGGGGTTATACGAGCCCTGCAGATTCGCTAGCCCGCGAAGTCTGACCTCATTCCAAGTATGGGCCCCTTCATGATCTCCTGAATTTTGCAGTGGCCACTGCAGCCTGGGTTGATCTTCAGTCTATCATTGCAGGCTAGTCTGTATAGTCCTAGCCTGGCCTCCCCCATGATAACTAAGTCGATGGGGGGCAGATCCAGCAACACCTCCATGGCGGCTGTTGGGGTTGAGGTCATGGACCCTGTGAAGTCGAGGTAATCCATCCTTTGGATCTTGCCCAGTTTGTGTTTGGCACTGGATTGTGTCACCTTAGGCCACCAAACCAGTGCCGCATATGTTAACGATGGTCTGACCACCCTTGTGTACAGCCAGTGGGCCATACTGGGTCTTAGTCCCCACGTTTTTCCATATAGCCGCCTAGTGACGGTGTTAAGGCGTCTCGTCTGGAGGATTACACCTTTCAAATTTACATATTTCTTAGTAGCCCTCTTTGTTATAATATTTACCATCTGTAAAATACAATTTTAAGGGCGATTAGGAATAACCCAGAAGGGTCATTTTCTGCTTACAATTGACCATAACTATGCTAACCTCTCTCAGGTAGAATTATGTGGCGGAGGAAAATTCGATATTTATTTAACTCAGTTCGTCTATAAACTCAAAACAAGCAACAAGCTTGTGCTAACATAATCACAATTCATTTTGTTGAGTTCTTATGGACTCTAAAGCATATCAAATAAGTAATTTTGTATAAGTTTACAGTTGTTATGAAACGTTTAATTTAACAAAACATAATCAGGTCCTTCGAGTTAACCAAAAAACATAAAATGTGGTACGTCAGTACAAAACGTAATTAAACAGATGGCTAGGGCCATAACTGCCTTACGCAGTATTTTTTCACCATGACCATTCGAGGTTAGCTTAGAGTCCAATACGACCCCAAATATTTTACCTCCCTAGCCATTGGAATGTTTCTACCATATAGAGTGAGAGTTCTGTGACTCTCCCACTTCCTTGCAAAACGCAATGGAAAGACTTCTGTAAAAAACGATGGGTAGACCTCCATGGGTGAGTAAGTTCTTAGTGGGGGAGATATTTCTCCTTCAGTACATGCTGATGTGATTTTTGCCTCCCCCAACTTAATTGAGAATGGGTGTCTTTTGGGGGGTGGGTTTGGTGGTATGTGTGGCTTTTTTCTTTCATTGTGCTCCTATAAGCTGATTTTTCAGACATTTTTTATTTTAAATACCCTGGAGGTGTCAAAACTCCTGAGATTGTAGGACATCTTCAACTATTTTTTATATGAACGCCATATTCGATGTTTATCCTATTGAACAGATCTTATCACGCTGATTTCATTTACGTACCACTTAACAGAAATTAAAAAAGCAAATGAACAACGTACTAGCCTTAACTACCAAAGTAGTGAATTTCAAATACATAAAGATATTGGAGAGTATGGTTCCTTCAAAAAATCACAAACGAATTATGGTCCAAAAATCACCCAGCACAAGTTATACGACAGGTATTTCTTAAGGGTCAAACAATTTAAATTTGAAATTCTGTCTTATAAGTTGTAACAATTCTTGGTAAAGTACACAGTTAACTGCAGAAAATGATTTTCAATAGATTCAAATTGAACAACGGTACTGTGGTTGAAATAAAAAAACACTAACAAAACTTTTCAAAAACTTTTATTCAAACAAAAACCAAACGTTCGACATTCCCATGAGCTCTTCTTACATTTCTTTTTCTTTGGGAAGTAAAGGCATGAATTAATTTTGTTCTTAAATCTTCAAAGTCACGGGCTTTCTGTATATTGAATCTTTCAAGAAACCCCATAAGAAGTAGCCTATGGGCGTGAGGCCTGTGCACCCTGCTAGCCATGGGACTACTTGTCCCTGCCCAATCCACTGGTTTGTGAATTTATTATTCAGGAAATGTATCCACTTCTCTTGAGCTGTGTGGAGGCGCTCCGTCTTGCTGAAACTAAAGTCGTGTTATTTTCATAAGTGAAAGTTCATCTGAATAATCCTGAAACTGACTTCAGTGAATTGTAAATCCATGTCTTCTTCATTTATTGATGATGAGATAATAATTATTATATTCCAGGAGTTAAATTCTTCATTAATTTATTCATCTTTATTTTCTTCTTGCCACCCTCAGATGATACCTTGCTTTTATTTTGTTGATGTATATACCATTTAAGTTTGTTCTGTTCTACTGTCAATTGTCTTCAGCATGAAAGTAAGAAGTTCTTACTGCTTCTCTCTCACGTTGTTTCTTTCTTGATAATTCTCCATATTATTTGATGCTGCTGCAGAATCCTCAGTGTTGCTTTGTAAAATACAGGGCTTCGATGATGTAGTTCTCTTGAATCAGTGCATGTATTACTTGTTGATCCAAATTGGACATGTGCAGCAGATATTCAGAAGCAATGAAATCCTTTTTGGTTGAAAGGAAGAATTCCTGCTGCTTTGAATCCATTAAAATTTTTACAACCGAACACACTTTCAGATATACTCGTCCAAACAACGCTGCAATTTCATATATGGTGATGCATTTCCCTAGATGCAATTTGATCCAAAATGCACATCATTTCTTCATTGGGTTTTTAAGTGGCACCAAAGAAAACTCAATCCAGTGATTGGGTTCTATGGCTGGTGTGTGAAGGCAAAGTTTTTCAATATATTGATCGACGAACATGGTGAATGAAGTCCTTCATCCATTTAATAAATATATAGCCATTGCCATCATTTGGACTTGCCAAAACTTTGCAAACAGCCTAGACGTTCTTTCTGAGTCGATCATTCAATAGGTTGCGTGAGAAGATGAGAAATGGAGGCACATACTTTCCTGCAGCTTTGCAGGAATGTCTTTTCATCATATCGGGATTTGTGATTTAAAAATTTGTTTGACTCATTTTTTTGCAATAATTTTTGAATGTCTATGTATTGCACGAAGGCCACTTCCCTTTACATTATATGCGTCATTTGACCTGTAATTATGCCTTTCATAGAGATAAGTTTGTAAAGGATCTTTCCATTTCGACTTTGTTGAAGTTTTATAACTAGACTAAGACCGTTCGCTTCTGGTGCCCTAAAGGAAATGGTAGGATGACGTTTCATGAATCCAATCCTAGCTCGCTAGGTTTTTTTTCATTTGTTGCTGAATATGTCCTGTACGTCCAGTTTTCCGTTATACTAACATGGAATTTTCCAGAATTCATTGATAGTCACTCCATAAAACTTTCACAAGAGTTTGATACAGTATTTCTACAAAACTGATGCGGGCTCATAAGTAAATACTTTCTCTGCCCCACTAATTCCATTCCTTCTTTCCTATGTTTCCTATTTTTCACAGGGTCTTTGGGAGTTGATGGGGGAGATAATGAAATCTCTGCTAGCGGGCATTTAAGACATAACTCATGTGCTAATCTACTCTAATGCCTTATGCAGATCATGAAGGCACCAGCTCGTTCTTAAATTTTTCTTTTTCCAAATAAAAACCAAGCTTAAACAATTAGGAAGATCAAAATTGTTGCAATCTATCTGGGGGTAATAACGTTAATCATGCTACTACCCCAGAGAGGATATGCTATTGCCCCATCGGTGTCTCACTATGTTTGCTTAGGAATTGACATTATAAAATGCTGTTTACAAAAATTGAATGATGGTTGATTAAAACACGATAAAACAGATACTTACTATTTCATACAATTTGAAAATATTCTCACTGAGTTACTTAAGACACAACAAATTTAAAAAATGTGTCACAAAGTCGATAGTGTGGATGTGCCAGCAAAATTGCAGGTAATAGCCTTAAAACGAAGCAATAATTCACCATGTGCGGTTCTGTAGATCACGTCATCTATTGTATTTTCTCAAAGACGTAATGAAGCGCTAATGCCCCAGTCTTTCCCAAGAGCGCAGGTCAATAAGTCCATGACTTTTTGAATGAAACAGGTTTTTTGACAAAAAATCATTTTATTTCTCAACATAGTCTCCTTTGAGCTCTATACACTTCGTCCAACGTTTCTCTTTTTTTTTATCCCTTCCAAAAAATAAGATTTGTGTAGGTCCTCAAAATAGGCATTTGTTTATGAGATGATTTCATCATTGGAGTCAAATCTCTTTCCGCCGAGCCATTTCTTTAAGTTTCAAAACAAGAAATAGTCACTATGTGCTAAATCTGGAGAATAGGGCGGATGAGGGAGCAATTCTTATGCAATTTCGCTATGGAGACTACACATGTGTGCACCCTTGCATTGTCTTGGTGGAAAAGAACTTTTTTCTTGGCCAAATGCGGTCGTTTTTTCTTCAAATCGTCATATAATCAGTCCAATAAGTTGGTATAATATTCGCCATTGATTGTTCTTCCCTTTTGAAGGTAATCAATGTGGATTATACCGCGTGCATCCAAAAAACGGGCGCCATGACTTTACTGGCTGACAAACTCACCTTGGCCTTCTTCGACGCCAATTCGCACGGACAAACTGCTGGTTGGTATCTGGTGTGTTGTGGTGATTGCATGTTTCGTGCACGGTTACGAAACGGCGCAAAAACTCATCTCTATTGCGGTTGAACAACGCCAAACACTCCTTCGAAGTTGTCACACGATTGCGTTTGTGGTCGATTGTGAGCAAACGCGGCACCCATCTTGCGGATAGCTTTCTAATACCCAAGTGATCATCCAAAATCGAAACCACTGAGCCATGTGATATGCCTATGGCTTCCACAATCTCTCTCACTTTCAATCTCCGATCGGCCAACATCATATCGTGAATTTTTTCAATTGTTTCGGGTGTAGCGACCTCAACTGGGCGTCCAGAACATTCTGCGTCATTTGTGCTTGTACGGCCGCAACAAAATACAGTAAACCACTTTTTTACCATGGCAATTAATGGTGCAGAGTGCCCACAGTATTTATCAAGCTTAGCCTTGGTTTGAGTGGTGGTTTTTTTCGGCAAAAAATAATGTTTGATGAGTAAACGAAATTCACTGTCTGCTTTCAATGGCTATCAAACACAAACTAAATGACGGAGCTTGTTAAAAATTTGACAGGAGTCAACTGACAGATGCTTGTTGAGAAGAGCAGTGTTGCCCTTCCTGTGAAGAGGCGGGAAATTCAAAAAGCCACGGACTTATTGACCCGCCCTCGTACTTATTTAATAAAACATGCCTGGTACTTTAGATTTACATTACAGATCATTACCAAGTTGATTAATCAAGTTTTACACATTGTTGATTATCCAGAAGTATTGAAGTAGACACTACTAGCACGGATTCAGAAACCAGGAGATTACCTGGTGGAGGAAAATATAAGACCTATTTTTCTAATGTTGATTTATGCAAAAATACAAAGGATCTTGAAGTCTAGAATTGTTGATTTTTTAACTAACTTTATAACTGATTGGCATCATATTGGGTTCTAGAAATAAGTAGTGCACAAATGACAGATTCTAAAGTGATAGAACTTATCATTACTTTGGGTATGTTTGTAGATTTAAAGAAAGCATTTGACACAGGGGATTATAGAAGATATATATAATATAGGAACACATGAGATTGCACATAATCTTATATCTAGTTAAGTATATCACAGGATGCAAACAACTATTGTGAATGGTAAAAAAAAAATCACATGCAAATTGTATATTCTGATATTCTTTTTTAAAGCACCTGTCCTACAAGACCTGTGCTTTAACGAATTATATTAGTTATATGTTATATATTATTATTAGCAAAATTAAAAGCTATATACATAATTTTTGCAGATAACACTGCTATTGATTAGCATGGCTATAAAGATTCTCTAGAAGTAATACGAGGGTTGATTTTTATATTCGTCAAAGTAATGGTCATGCTATACACACATATCCTTCTCGAATATATGTGGCCTAAATTCTAGCCTGAACTCCGTCCACCATTTCCTCCAGGCTAATAGGCCACAACTCCTCACCCCACACCGAAACCCAAATCAGTGCCAAAACAGCCACTAATCACCTTAATTTCCCGGGGTATTTTACTTCCTTTAGATTACATGGAGGCGTGTGCTCATACGTCCGTAGCAATCTACCCTGCACCAGACTCACAATTTAGAAGCTGGAAGAAAAGACATACTTTGGATGAAACTCTCTCTCAGGGCTCTAACTAAATTCATCTGTTGTATTTACCGGTCACCTTCTGACAACAACTTTGTCGAGCTCTTCGACTACCTTTCTGAAAAAACCAACCATCTGATTTCTGAATATCCTTCCTCCGAGATCACTATTCTTGGTGACTTCAATGTCCATAATAAGGAATGGCTAGGATCTTCAAAAACCGATCTACAAGGGAGGGCAGCGGAGGCCTTTGCAGTCAGCAATTTTTTAGCCAATATGGTTCAGCAACTTACTTACTTTCCTCGCATCCCAACACACAGCTCAAATCCTTTGGATCTCCTTCTTACTACAAAACCTGAATGCTATAAGACATCAGTCAACCCCCCCCCCCCCCCCTTGGTCGCTCAGACAACGGTATGGTCACTGCTTCCTGCACAATGCAACCCGAGGTGACACAGTCATCACACCCACTTATCGTTTGGCACTACAACTTCGCGAACTGGGACAAAATGCGGGATTACTTTTCCTCATTTCCATGAGCGTCTGTCTGCTTCTCTCATCCTGACGCCTCCACCTGCTGCCCCCAACAGATCTACCAGGGGAACAGAGCGAATGCACCCTTTTAGTCCAGGTCACCAGACATAGAACATCTTGTTACGCCCGCTCCTTTGTCCAAGTTATAGAATTCCTTGCCGGCACATGTTTTTCCTTCTCTGAACCGCCAAACCTTCAAGTCCAGAATTAACAAGTTGCCTCTTTCCTCCTTGTCGACACCCACGGTACGATAGTATTTAGGCTGTAAGCCCTCGTAGTGTGTTGTTGAAATATATAAAAAAATATAATGTAAAAAATGTCAACATTTACCATAGTATAGTATAGTTATATAACAGGCTGAATACCTCAGTTCGCGCGGTGAGTTACCTCTAGAAGGCTGCAGGCAGGCGAGGGACTTCATGGAGGGGCCGGAGATAAAGCTGTCTGGCTACGCGGTAGGAGTCGACCTACGCTTCGCCGCATCCTTGGGGTGCTGAGAGGCCACTGCGCCCTTAGAAGACACCTCACATTGATAGGCGTAGAAGGGGATCCCATTTGCCAGAAATGCGGCGAGGATGAGGAAACGCCCTACCACTACCTGCGCGAATGCGAGGCTTTTGGGAGTCTTCGAGCAGAATTGTTCGGATCAAGGACTCTAGAGGAATCAGGTAAGTACAGTCCAATTGAAGACCGTCACGGCCTTCACCTCGAGGTCGAGGCGGTTTGGCGACGGAACCGAGGAGGAGTAGAGCATGGTTGCTGGGGTTGGCAAAAAGGGCCCATGGTGGCCTACTTGCTTGACCTTGCCCCCCCCCCCCCCCCCCCACTGCTGCTGCTACTACCTTTAGAACCGGACTAGGAGGTCGCGGGTTTGAGACCCATATTCAGACAGTCTCTCTTTTTGACTCGAATGTGGAAGGGCCGACTTCTGATGAGATATGGGTGGTGTCCTTTGTCTATATATGTACGTAAGCTCCCCCCGCAGAAGCCTAAGACTTCTGGGTGCGGAGTTTGTGTACTGTGGTGTTGTTTATTATTATTATTATAGTATAGTATGTTTATTGATTTAAATTTTACAGTATGTTCCACAAATAAACATAAGCTTGTGCTTGCAGTTAACACAATTATGTTCAACGTATGTTTCTTTTTCAACATTTCTACCAATAACACTCCTGCAGCTGCCATTGGTATTCATCTAATAATGACGTCAGTTGGTCGATGGCAGCACTAGGTTTTTCCAATGCCGAAATATAAAAGTCAACCCTCGTATATGATAACTTAGACACATATTTGATGATTAACTTGGGTAAAACAGGGTATATATTAGCACAAAAAGGTACATGCATAAAAGATGTCACTGTAGACAACCAAAAATAAACCATGTAAATAGCTATAAATATCTTGGATTAACAATCAATAAGCAGTTAAATTTTAGTGATCAGTTAAATATTATAACAAAGTAAATATCTAGTCTTACGCAGTTAAATATTGTAACGAAGTCTGTCTTACTCTTGCAGAGTTTTCAAGTATGAATATTATTTGATGGAGAAATTAAAAAGACTAATATATAATTAATAAACAGAACAACACATATATTATCATGGTAATTTGGAGTTCTGTATCAAAAGTGGAGTTACAACACTTGCAGTGAACACAAAAATACGGACACGCTGAGGGGTCACGTGAAAAAAAAGTTTTTGGGTGAAATTCACTTTACCTTTCAGCGGAAACATGAAATTATTTTCTCGTTATCACAGCAAGTTGAAATTAATTTCACGTTAGCACTTACTGTTAACATGAACGATTTAGATACTAAATTGAGGTGTTAATTAACATGTAATTTGTAATAGGATAAGATTACACTGCTACTGCAATATTTTTTTGAGTCTCTCTTCGACTTTTTTTTGATAAAGGATAAACATAAAGGTAAATAAAGGCATGAAAGTAAAACATCGTTCGGTTCCGGCATATCCGTACATCCCACTCAGTAGTGCATATCCTGGATTTTGAGGATTTATGATTGGCTAATTTCGTCAGAATGCGAATAGAGAATAAATACGATGGGTATTGGATGTTGATGTTAAATGTTGAGTTAACATTTGCATTCGAATGAATGGGAGTGGCTGATTGTAATTTTATATAATAACAAATATTTGTAGAGATGTGCGAACATTCGAAATTTGGAACCGAACTCGAACCGAACCTTTGCTGGTGAATCCCAGATTGTCGCTCTAGACATATCCAAAGCATTCGACCAGATCTGGGACGCAGCGCTGCTTAATAAACTTCCGGCCTATGGCCTACCACCAAAACTCTGTACCTGGACAGCAAATCTCCTCTCCAACCGGAGCATATCTGTTTTCGTGGATGGCCATTCCTCTAAACTGTATCCAATTAATGCAGGAGTCCCTCAAGGTTCAGCTTTAGCCCCTACTTTGTTTCTTCTCCACATCAATGACCTCCTCTCTAGCACATTCAACCCAGTTCACAGTTACATACATGGATGACAGCACCCTCCACTCAAATATATAATATTCTAAGCCTGTCTCTTTAACCCAATTAGATGAGGATCACAGACTCATAGAGGGTTCTGTCTCTGTGGATCTCCAAAAAATTTTAGACTTGGGAGGTAGAAATCTTGTACAATTCAACTCCACCAAATCTCAGTCTTGCTTTCTATCTCATAAGAGATACACCAGCCCTAGACCCATCACAATGAACAACCAAGTTATTCAAAGTAATGAGTCCTTTTCACTTGTTGGCATTTCTGTAGATCGAAATCTCAATTGGCATCAATTGCAGAAGCGGCTGCTAAGAAATTAGGTTTCCCCTACCGGGCTCGCAAATACTTTTCACCAGCTAATCTCTATACCTTATATACTTCACAAATAAGGCCAAACCTCGAATACTGCTCCCACATCTGGGGTGCCGCTGCCACTTCTACACTCGCTATCGTGGACTCCATTCAGAAGAGAGCTATACGTCCCTACCAAAGGCTGCCATCCCTTGCCCACCGACGTGCCGTTGGTGACCTCTCTCTCTTTTATAGATATCTGCAGGGGTACTGCTCAGAGGAGCTTTCTTCCAAAGTTCCTCCACCTGCTGCCCCTAACACATCTACCAGGGGAACAGAGCAAATGCACACTTTTACTGTCCAGGTCACCAGACATAACATCTTGTTATGCCCGCTCTTTTGTCCCAAGGACTTCCAAGTTGTGGAATTCCTTGCCGGCACATGTTTTTCCTTCTCCCCCGAACCTCCAAAACTTCAAGTCCAGAATTAACAAGTTGCCTCTTTCCTCCTTGTCGACACCCACGGTACGAGAGTATTTAGACTGTAAGCCCTCGTGGTGTGTTTTTGAAATATATTTTTTGTTTAATGTTAAAGTAGTTCAAAATACGGAATTCTCCAAACTAGTTCAAAGTTCGTTTTTAAAAACTAGTTTGCAGTAGAACTTTACAGGCATTCAATGCTGCCAAAGGTAGCGAAGTTGTAACTCGGTAACGTTCCCGTTAACTCGATAGCGGCGCTTTAAACCCAGTACTGGTTCCATTGAGACTGTAGCGTCATTTCAAGAGATTTCACTCATGCCTATTTTGACAGTTGGTAGGTGATGAGTCCTGACAGAGGCATTTAACAATCACAGAATTCACTAAGTGAAGATTGGAACCTGTGATGAACACTGAGAACTGAGAAGTACACTTGAGGAACACAAATCACTGCAACACATTTAAAAAAAATCTGATGATCGTTTCACTAACCAAGTTAGTAGTAAGCAGATGACGCTAACTTGGTTAGTGAAACGATCGTCAGGTTTTTTTTTTAGAATCTGTTGTGGTGATTTGGGTTCTCCAAGTGTACTTATTACAGGATTATTTTTTTATATATATCCTAGCATCCCAACGCGTTTTTCGGTTACAACATTATGATGGCAGTGTTCAAAAGCGAAACCTGCAAATTATGTTGAACTTTTCCTTTTTCTTTTTAAGAATGGGGATCTTCTACATACCAAATATTGTATTCTACCATATACCTATATTTTTTATTTAAGGAAATTATATATGGACGTTAAAGAATTTTGGTTAGTTCAATGTTCGATTTTAAATTTTTAAATAGTTCGAGTTCGACTGTGAACCTTAGGCTTATTATTTCCGAAGTTCCAGGCAGCATATTTGCTTCGGTTCGTTCATAGTTTGGTTCGAAATAAACATGGGTTCGCACACCTCTAAATATTTGTTAGGATACGTGATATGTCCACACAAATAAGTTAGTTGTTAGTTTGCAACTTGATTTATTTCTATTAATTGTTATACTGCTACACTATTCTCTATTATGACAAACGGTGATGTGTTATGCACAATACAAATAATCCGCAAATTACACATAACGCCAATCCAGAAGAAAATGAAAATGTTGTATTCCGGATTAGGAGCTTAGTTATGAAATTTCGGCGAGGGTACCATATGGTTTTGTACAAAAGCTCTCTCCACATACTAAAGTTACTTGGAAAGTCTTAAGAAGGTTTCCAACTTATCGGAATGAAAATATATACCAACTTTGTTTGCACTGTCAACATATGCAGTTGAGAAAATAAGTAAGGGTGAAAGATCCTAAATGTACGCCATCCTGCACTGTGTGCGGGAGAACAAGAGGAGGGGCTACACCAACAAGCGGATCCTCATAGCCACAGACAGCCAGGCAGCCCTTAAGGCGCTAAGTAGCCCACAGGTAAATTCCTGGCTGGTGAGTGAGTGCCGAGACGAGACGAGCGACCTGGCTGGGCAGAATGAGGTCACCCTCGTCTGGGTGTCGGGTCACTCGGGGGTCAAAGGCAATGAAGAAGCTGACAGTCTCGCGAAGAGAGGGTCAGCAGAACCATTTATGGGACCAGAACCGGCTCTGGGCGTGTCAAAGAGCACTGCCAGGGGAACCATTAAGTCCTGGGTCAGAAACCAACACAAGGTGTACTGGGCAGACTGTCCAGGGTTTAGACATGGGAAGTCAATAATTGAGGAACCCAGTTCAAAGAGAGCTGTGGAGCTGCTAAAGTAATTTCAAGTTTCTGTGGTAACGTGAAAATAATTTCATGTTTCTGCTGTAAGGGGAAATTAATTTCACCCAAAAACTTTTTTCACTTGACCCTTTAGCACTTCTGTACAAAACTAAGCGTTAAAAATATATTATAGTCTAAAATGTTTGTATAAAACATTGAAAAGAATGTAAATGAATGTAAAAAATAAGTATGACACTGTAATGAGTTAATGAATGTTAATCCAATAAAATAGCAAGCCATCTAGAACTGATACATATCACCATCTAAATTACAAATGTATAATGATAAATTAACTAAAGTTTCAGTGGGTACATAAAAAAAGCATTTTATCAACAGACATGCATAAACAAAGTTCACAGATAAACATTTCTTGAAAAGAGCAACTAAACAAATGTCAAGAGAACAATATCAGTAAATAAAATACACAGTAGTCTCGTTCTTTTGAGTTAAAAATGGGACCAGAGGTAACTTGAATGGTAGGAAATTCCAATGATGTGGGGAAAATGTAAATCTGTATGAACCAATCATTCCTGGAGTTGTATCATATCGTCCACACCTTGATGTAATGAAATATGTGTCCAGCTTTTTGATTTTACTTATTAAATACAATATAACTACAATAGAATACGCTAGGTGGTCATAAATGTAAAAAACACTATATTGTTGGGATGAAACACATCAAATTGGTTTAAATTTCTCTTAAGTCGAGATCTAAGTGTACTAGTATTGAATTTTTGTGTTGTTTTACACTTGCATATAGATATGTAGGTATACATCACCATCATAATTATATATGTATTTTATGTACATATTAGGAGTAGTTGCATCAAGACCTGTTATTGCTCAAATGAAATGGAACCCAACAAATTTAACTCAGATGATATGGATTATGATGATTTACCGTTCAGCTTGAATGAAACAGAAGCTGGGATAAAAAAGACAAGAAAGAACAAGACTACTGTTATTACATGAAACATACCAGAGGCTACTTTGAATATAATTTGAAATGAACAGTCATAACAAGATGGTTAAGAAAAAGTAAAATAAAAACAAGGGTAAATTTGCCGAATAACTCCCGAACGATTTTTTAAATTTTTGCACAAAAAGCCTTTAAAACCCCCCTAGAGCAAGAATCCACAAGAAGAAAATCCTTTTTCACACCCCCCAGGGAAGTAACGGGACCAGGAGCGAAATGGGGTGCTGGGTGGGGAAGATAAATGAAAGGAGAACCGAGGCGGAAACCGCGAAAAAGGGGTATAGCGTGACCGCAAGAAGCAGCCAAACCGAATCCCCTTTACTCCCATCCCCCCAAACCCCGAAGAAAGAACCCAGTGGCCCAAGGTCGCCAAATCCCTTTGGAGAGGGCGTCCAGGAATACGTCCAGCCAGCCGGGGTAAGCAGACGGGGAAGGAAAACCAGCAACCCAAGCCGCCGCCCCACAAGTGTAACACCCCCCAACATAACCACCGCCCCCAGCCCATGCATCGCTGGAGCCGCATTACTGGACAGTGCTTATGGCTGTAGGGGCCAGCCTGACCTTCCCGACCTGCCCTTGAGGTACAGGAAGGTCAGCCCAGGCAGGCCACTTCCGGCAAGGCAGCTCTCCCAATGCATGAACGACAGAACGCGTCTACTTAAGGATCGCCGCCCCAACGCCACCCCCCCACAACAACCGCCCTACTCCCGGCGCCCAGGCGGAGAAATAACAGCGATAAAACTGCACAGAAAAAGAAAAGAAAATCAAAAATCGTAAACTTACCTTAGCCAGTTGAAGAGACAACATGAGGCGCGCATGGAGTCAGAGACGAACTACCGCAGAGGGTGCTACAGACCCGGGTAGAGCGCAGCAGCAGCCTGCCAAAAGAGGTGTAGTCGGACGGTGGTATTGGGGTAAAGCCTCCGGAACATAGCGTCAGCCAAATAACTATCGAAGTGAGCCTCCCTGAGTGCGGCTCTGGGCACATGGCACCTATCTTCCAGCCATAGGCGCTCTATGTTTTGTGTATGCGCGCCGGTTTCGGGATCCACAAAGTGAAGGCTGTGGTTCACAGTGAAATGGCGGAACCCCGCCGCCTCCAAATCGCTGTAGCCCCTCCAGCAGTCCGTCATGATGACGCTGCCAGGCAACACATGGTCCCGAATAACCCGCATTAATGTCCGCGCACTAAGATCAGCCACCGGAACCATAAATGCCTGGCCGCAAACAACCCGCGAAACCCCCCCCCAGGACCCATTGACCACGCCGATGACGCCCACGGTTGTATTTACACCGAGAAAATTTCGCCTCGTCTATCTCAACGACGACATCGGGGCCCCCAATCACCGACGTCATACCAGTGAAATGATCTACGAGCACCTCCCAGATGAAATTAAACCAATCCACAACCATGTGCACCGCCAACTCTGTCTCCGCCATAGCATAACACACCCGCGGTGGATTACGCGACAAGTATTTCATCACCAGGTGACACACCTGCTGTACGTTAATGTGAGCCCCGAAAAGAACGTCCCAGCCAGCGCAGACCCAGGTACCTGCATGTACCACAATGTCTTGGTGTGTATCGCCTGTCGCAATTGAAGACAGGCAACCCACCGTGGTACGTAAGTGGCACCTTGCACGAACACCTGGGGCAGCATGTGTGGCAGAGCAGTGCGCTGTGGGCCCTCAGATAATCAGTCAAGGCAACGTCGTTCCACAACACCGCGGAAAACTCAATGTCTTTCATTGTACAGAAACCGCACACGTTGTAACCGCACTCCTCCACCGTCGGCAACACAGGCACAGTTTGTCCAGCCATAACGACCACCTGGACAATCAAACAGGAACAAAGGAAAAACAAAAGTTAGCAAAAGAAAGGAACCCCGTGCAAGTTAAAACACAAAGAGCAAAAACGAACTGAGCACATAAAAGCGACCAAGGCAAAGAGGGAGACGAAAAGCAGCGGTGCGCGTAGGAATATCAACACCCGCCGACCAATGGGCAGCCAATTAGCCAGGACCTAACGAAGGGTACAAAGAATGTAAGGGAAAAGTAGACCCCCGGAGGAAGCAAAACGGCGTTCGAGGGGAAGCAACCGAAAACAGGGGCAATGGAATATTCTAGAAAACGGGATATCGTCAAGTTTTAGAACGAAATATGTGACATTTTGTCCCGTGACCGTGAAAAGAGACAGAGTTATTGAACAGCAAAGACAGCGTGAGTGACCGAGACAGAAAGATAGTGAAGCCGCGAGCTATGAAGAGTGACCCTATGAAGTAAGGCAGGGCCGCACTAAGGCAATTAGGTGAAAGTGCTGAAGTGATGGAAAAAGTTTGAAGGCTAATAACTCGGCTAATACAGGAGAACAAAGGGTAAGATTAGTGTTACCATGCATGTACGATAGCAAGCTGTATCTATCAGCAGTCGATATTTTTCAAATCGTTCGGGAGTTAAACTGCAAATTCACCAAAACAAGTGTGTTACATATATATATATATATATATATATATATATATATATATATATATATATATATATATATATATATATATATATCTATATATATATATATATATATATATATATATATATATATATATATATATAATATATATAATATATAACCTGTACATCTTTTCACTCAAACATACCTATTAAAACAGTCAGTTCTTCTATGCTTTCTCTTTGAATAATGTTTCCTGGACATACTGCTAAAATTACCATCAGTATGATCACTAGAATTATCAGTGTCACTATCTTTCAGAGACGTTTCACGTTTTATAGGCAAATTAAGTGAGGGAACGGCATCATCTTTTAATTTTATTTTCGTAGGTGGAATTCCCATAACTTCTTCCATATATCTGAATTGATAATCTTCTTTAGTAAAATGGTTCGAACAAACTCTAGCATCTCTTCTTATACACTTATTGCTATTGCATCTCATGATCCATTCATTACGTAGGTCTTCTTTTACAGGAAAACGAAAAAA
This sequence comes from Tillus elongatus, assembly GCA_964006375.1. Lineage (NCBI taxonomy): Eukaryota > Metazoa > Arthropoda > Insecta > Coleoptera > Cleridae > Tillus > Tillus elongatus. Next base: position 19,264,677 of record OZ023265.1, on the reverse strand, counting down.
ATGTACTTTATCATCTTCGGAACCTTGGTTGCGTTTTAGCTTTTTGTTGTTATTACTTTTACAGCCAAACACTGAACAATTTACCATTTTATTTAGCTGAAATTATTAAAATAGTAAACACATTACAAAGAGTACTATGAAATAGTAACCAGAACTAATAAGACATTTTATAACTTTGACCCCAACATTCTTTGTCACCATGTAAACTAGAAATTACTCATAACTATTACCAAATCAGTTTTAATGGAAAAGAAAATTGACCGTACATTAAAAAGCCACAAGTAACTTACCTGTAAAACGGAAGAAAAAACTATACAATATAAGCAGCGTAACACGTGCTCTCACAATAATATTTACTTATTATTTACAAATTAAATTACAAACAGAGCCCTCCTCCACAGGGTTGTGATAAAACTGTCATATGTCAAAGCAAAAATAGAAACGTTTAGTGACAAAACCGTTTCTTATGCTGTGACAAAACTACTAAACTTTCCCGTACTACCTGGATTTTACATAGAGAAGTTTTGATTTGTGATTGCTCTATGTAAGGTACTGTTAACATTTGATTTTTTTTATTTCTGTTCTTCGCTTTATTAGAAATTATAAATATAATTGTCTATCTGTCTTTCCATGCCCGTAATTTATAATCTTAATAAAGTGGAATTGGAGGATTAATATAGAAATGTGGAGACTACCTTCGACAAAATAACCTCCAAAAACTTATATCTGACCAAAGAGGTTGTATATGTCAACCTCTTTGTATCTGACCATTGACAATGAAAGTTACTTTATCTATTGATCTTGATCACGCACTCCATACTTCACCGCAGATAAGCCAACAACCATCTAAAACCAGGGTCATTTATGTGGCCCAAACAAGAGCAGACAAAACGTTGGACATTTGAGTGAATAAACAATATTAAATATTTTGTTCTGTGAACTTTACATCAACCAACAGCCAGCTTAAAACTGCCTGTTTTTGTCTCACGAACCTATTTGCCTCATGGTATCGCTACCATCTCTCTAGTACACAGGCTACACTCATACATATACTATAATACGGTAGTATACATTGACCTTTGTATATCCATTTTGTACACTTCCACACACACACACACACCTGCTTTTGTATTTGGTCACGTTTGCTAACGCAGCGCTGCTCAAGATACCGTATTTCGTGCCTCCCTTTTTACCTTGAATAATTCTGTGTTTCTCGCATATAAAGTAGATGAGAATTTACCAATGCGTAGGCAACAACAAGAACAAGTGATAAATCTTTTCGCAATTATTCTTCTGGTTATTTTACAATTTAATTTATTTTGATGGTTTTGTGTGTATGCATTGACTATTTAATGAGGAAGTTGCACATAATTTACTTTTGATGAAAAACGTATTTAAAGTACATCAAAATACTCTAAAAATATATGTCTACAAGTAAACCCCCCTTAAAGTGTAGTAATTAATTATTGAAATATTGAATATAATTCAAAAAGACAGGGTGGGCGAAAACGCGATCGGATTGGTGAAGAAGTTTGTGACGTCACGATCCGGTACATCTCCTTGTTTTCGTTTGTGTTTGCATCAAATTCTGAGCAGTTTAATCATAATTTTAAGTAGTTTTGGTGTTTAGTGTATAATATAGGTTCAAAGATAAAAGGTAGTAAGTTGTGTGTGATCTAGTTTAGTGCGAGTCTGTGTGATGGCTTTAGCAGACTCAGAGCCACAATACGAGAATGCGAAAGACACAGTTCCAGAACATAAATATTATAAGTGCTGTATAGTGCCCAAATGTACTTCCACAACAATAACTACCCCCAACAAATTATTCTATAATGTACCTAAGGATGAGAAAATCAGGAAGAAATGGTGTATATTTCTTGTAGATTATTTGAATGGAGAACATTTTGAGGTTATGCTTTTATTTATTATATTTTATATTACTACATAAAATTCAACAAAGATATTTACAGGATAAAATAAGGTTCATATCAGACACATACCTCCCAGCTTTCACTCCTTTTAACTTTAGCTCAGCACCCGTGAAATTCTTAAAAACGCAAACATTGCTAGTACATAAATTTTTGGTAAATTATAAGATTGTCCTTGGACAAATCCAACTTCTGTAGCTATACTATAAGGCTGTACAGTTTTTAAAATAATTAATAGGAGTATATAGATATTAACAATAATATAAGTTGATAACAATAACTACCCGGCACACGTAAGTCGCATAAACACTAATGATATGAGGATCTCTGTGTGAGTAAGCGAGACTCGTTTGGCCGATACCGGATCGTGACGTCACAGTAGGCCGTCTTTGTTTACGGCTGCGTTCTGGCGCGGAGACAAATATTTTGATTTTCTATATTTTTTTACAGGAAAACTATTAGTTAAAAATTTAAATTTTATATGTCAATTGATTTTATACAATGTGGGGAATTGAATAAGAGGAGAATAAAAAATGTGCAAATTCCTCATGGTATCTAAGCCATTTTTAAATTATAGTTAGTGGTTTCACCTTCCATGCTTTTAATGATCTTTGTTGAATGCTATCATTTTTTTTTATTTTTTTTTGATTCATGAACTCATCTTCTTTGTAGTGTTTTATAAAATTGATCTAGTAGTGTCCGTTTTCACATATAATGGCATTATGAATATTATATAACCTGCGAACACAATAAGGTTCTACCTTTTGCAGCATTTCATAGATATTCTTTCTTCTTTTTGTCATTTAGTTAGTAATCAGCCGAGTGCACCAATCACCATCACCTGAGTTTAAGCGCGCATCTGCTGGCTACCCACTGATGAACAGCAATATTTTGTGATGTTTGTCTGTCATTCCGCTTTGAAAAATCGGTAATAGTTGAGTTCCAACAGGAACGCAGCGGGACTGGTGTACGCATTCCTTGCCACAACTATTCAACAGTTGGTGCCTGATGAACTCTACCAATATAAATTTTCTTTTAATAATTCCATATCATTATTATTCTTCCATTCCTTCAGTCACACTACTGCGTATTAGGATCACTTCAATGCTATATTTTAAGATTTCATTATAATGCATATAAGGTATAATAAGGTAAATTAATAATATTTCTTAATATGTGCCAGGTGCTCACATCTCGCGCTACATTTCATTACTCTTATTACATAGATATATACTTTCTCTATTTTACAAATTATGATATATGACATTTGACAGATGTGACGATTACACCTACAACTTAAAAGATCTACTAAATTAGAAAACAGTCAATTTTTAAAAAAATTCGCTAAAAAAATGTACACTTGGAAAACAAAATGGCTGTGTTGACCAAGCGCCAACAGCTTAGGTTTAAGTTTCGAATATAAAACAATTACAGCAATGAGCATTATGAAACATAGTTGGATCCTAAAAGAAGTTGCAACTGTTATAATATGGCAGTTGCAGTGAGGTGTTCGTTGCTGAAAATGAAATTAACAAAACAATTAAGTATTATAATGCAAGACAAATCACAACTTAGGACTATTTCATACTAATTTCCCAAGAAACGCAAATGTTAGATATTCACTCGAAGGCACAAACCGCCAAAAATAAATCGTCAAAGATGAGGTTCAAGATCATGATACAAATAACGAGAGATATGATATTCCGACTACCTATTTTTAGACCTGTCACGCGCATGGTGTCAAGTGGTGAGTCCAATGCAACAATAATATGCTGTCATGCAGTGAGGTTTGACGTTTCATCACATCCTATTAACAAATTACGTATTTTACTAATATTTAAGTGCATACAGTTGGAAGTAATAAACATGAAAAAGATTAAATTTAGTGCTGCGATCTATATTATTTGAAAAAGACAATATAGGCGTAACTTCAACCGCATCAAACTGGCGTATAGAAACTTTTTGATTGCTAATGACTTTGTTTTAAATGTGTAGTTGGACTTCTATAACGTTACTCACCGCGTGACGTCATAGGAGGGGGCGGGGCATATGCGCAATATCATATCTCTTCTAAGTCATTATATCATGGTTCAAGATGACTGACACGTCGCACGTCCTTCTATAGTACACACATCATCTTATATACTGAGTTTTAGGTAGAGCCCGATACCGAGAGGGAGACTAAATCGCAGGCAAATTTTCTGCGTATTGTAGTTTTATTGCCAGACGAGGTTTTTGAACTCTCTTTATAACTTTACCTGGCACAGATAAAGCAAAATATTCCGAAACTTGCCAAGTAAAGTTATAAAGGAAGTTCGAAAACCCCGTCCGGCAATAAAACACAGTACACAGAAAATTTGCCTGCGATTTAGTCTCCCTCTCAACGTCAGTCTCTATCTAAAACTCAGTATATAAGGTGATGTTTGTTAGTAGGCGGTTTAGCATTTTTCACCCTCTGATGACGCTAACCTTGTTAGTGAAACGATTGTCAGATCTTTACAAAGATGTTATGTGTTGATTTGCGTTCTCCAAGTGTACTTATTCCGCTCTGACAAATCGGCAACAGTTGAATTCCCTCAGAAACTCAGTTGGGCTGGTGACCGCGAAGACAACCCAACTATTCAAGTACTGCCAACTATTGGCTCCTGAGTTGAGTTGAGTTGAGTTTTGAGATGGCCTTGAACTCTTCGTCCATCAGCCACAGACTTTTATTTTGTACTTTTGCAGCCGGAAATTGTCGGAGATAAAATATATCCCTACCATATACATATATGTACTTGCATAATAATCTTATAGTTACTAAAATTAGTACAACCCTTATACCTACATACACCTATATACACATACACATAATCACATAATATATTCTTTCCATATATTTTTTTTTGTTGGCATTTTTCATTTTTTTTTTTTTTTTTTTTTTTCAATTATAAGTGGGAATTGACTGGGACACTTATCGCCAAGGGACCCGTCATGGCTAATATAATAGGAGATCTAAATCTAATAACATATTTCACCTATATATACACACACATATATACATACATATACATATATATACACACATATATACACATATATAAGCCACTACAGTCTATAGTCAGATACCAATAATGCTACTTAACTATTACTTATACTACATTCACACCCTCATTCATACTTACATACTTGTTTCCACCATATACATTCCATAAGTTTACATAATTATAAATATCTATATTATATTATATTATAACTTTACAAAATAATGCTTATTTTATTAAAAAATGACCACAACAAAAAATACACCTCCTTGGTTTTCAAGTTTAAAAGGTAGCTTAAGTTTAAGGGATATTGTATTTCAGGAACATTTTGTTTCAATAACTGGAATAATGTGTTTCGTTGATTTTCATACAAGCAACAAGCAAACAAAATATGCTCCAAATCACACCTTGAGGTTCCATCGCAATTACAGTATGGTGTTGGTTCTATACCGATACGGTTTAAGTGATATCTGTATCTTCCGTGGTTTGTTTTCAATCTTGTAATGGTGGTTATTACTTTTCTGTCACTGTTATTGTGTAACGTTTCCAAGTCGTTCTTTTCTGGAAGTTGCGGATACAGCCATTTGTATCTGTTATTAGACTTTTGTGTGTATTTATCCCATTCGGCTCCTGATGCACTCGGAAATTTGTCTATGTATGAATATTAATCGTCTATGCAAACTTCTATGGTAATTTTATTGGAAGGGAATTTTATTTTTATTAAGATTGGACTGCTGGGTTTGAAGTTTGAATTGAAAATTGAAATTTCCGGAATTAATTCTGTCTAACCTTAAAATTTTTCGTTGTGTCTTGTCAAAGTAAAACAAAACAAAAAATTACATTTATACTTTATAGTGTATTTATATTCTAAAACAATACGTCAAATGTTATGAATTTTAGAGTACCTCTGTTTAATCACCTGAAAAAGCTTTTCCATTCATCAAAAATGGCTAAAAGCAAATTTGAATACGTAAAAGATTTCGAATCTGAAGATAAATTGTTACCCAACTGTTGGATTGTGGTTCGAATCGACGGAAGGGCATTCCACAAGTTTTCAGAAAAACACAAATTCAACAAGCCAAACGATGAACGAGCCCTGATTTTGATGAACAGAGCTGCATCTATTGTTATGGAAGAGTTCAAAGACATTTCCATATCCTATGGTCAAAGTGATGAGTATTCTTTCGTGTTGAGAAAAGACACTGCCCTTTATAACAGAAGGGGCACCAAGATAATGACATATATCAATAGCTTGTTCACTTCATCCTATGTGTACTTTTGGAAAATGTATTTTCAAGACGTTAAGTTAAAGTATCCACCAGCTTTTGATGCTAGAATAGTGCTGTATCCCACAGATGAAAATTTAAGAGATTATCTTAGTTGGAGGCAAGCAGACTGTCATATTAATAATTTATACAACACTACTTTCTGGGCTTTAGTCTTGAAAGGAGGTTTAACAAATGCTGAGGTGAGTAGCAAAGTATTTTTCACAATGTATTCACGTACGTTATTAGCTGAGATTAGTGTCATATTTTTACTTTTTTTTATGGTTATCTATTGTTTTCTTTTAAACCTTGTGATAATCTTAAAGATTGATACGACAAGAATGCGCGGATATTTGCGCGTGTGCTGAAACGTCGCTCGGCTGTTTGAATTTCACACAGCGTTGCCACGTCGTATTCCGGAATAAATAGTCGAGGAAAATAATGAAATATATCAGTTAATTGAAATGTTTATTTTTATTCATTAAATAAATAGTGAAATACTGCTGTATAAAATATATGGTAATCCTGTGTTTAAAGTGCCTCTTTAGTAAACATACAATTCGGGCGAAATCGGAACGTGAACTGGACGCGGGACGATGTGCACTGTTGCCAGATGAGTATAAGCAAGGGTGATTTTAAATATAGAAGGCAATCAAGGGGTTAACAAATGTTTTCAAAATGTAAATAAATGATAGTATTGCGTCATGTACATAGATCGATATTTGACATATTTTGCGCAAAGCAGTAGGAAAACGGAAATGTAAACAGTTAATTTTCAGCAATTGTGGTCTAGGGGGAAACACGTTATATAGAAGGAAATCAAGGGGTGAACAAATGTTTTTATAATTTTAATAAATTAAAATATGGCGTCATCTACATAAATCGATATTTGACATATTTTGCGGAAAGCAGTTGGAAAACGGAAATGTAAACAGTTAATTTTCAACCTCAGGGGGAAAAACGTGTGCCTCTCCCCCCTTTTTGGTACATCAGTAACATCAACAAAGGTTGTGCCATTGTGATTGAACAAGGTAATCTGCATGTTCCACCATTCCCAGGGGGCGTAAAGCCGTCGGTCCCGTGCCCATGCGATGTTGGGCACGTTAAAGACCCAAATTCCCCGGACAGTGAGGTGAATGAATGACACTCTAGTCAAGTCAATGAAGCAATTTCCGTTGCGAATTGCCGATGATAAATACAACTGTATATGCTAATAGCAAACGGTAACCAGTATATTATTTTGAAAAATCGCAATGTAATCGCATGGTAATGAAGCAATTTCTACCGACAAGTGCCGATGATAAACAAAACAGAGAAAATTGCTTACCTTCGAAGTGTCTGTTTATATTTTACTTTCCAACCTTAAATGAGTAAGAAAAGTCAATGAAGCAATTTCCGTTGTGAATGTCCGATGATAAATACAACTGTATATGCTAATATCAAACGGTAACCAGTAATTTTGATGTGTAGTGTACCTTTTCAATCGCAAACCTATCTACCACATTTGGTTGTCATAGCTTTTTTAATTTTTGACATAAAAATGTTTTCCTAATGAAAAGTTACAATTCTTTTGGAACACCTCGTCCGATTATCCTGACTAACAACCTTATCCAAGCCACATAGAAAAGGATGGTACATGGCAAACTTTTTCAAAATCGGCACAATAATTTTTTTGTTCTCGGTGTGATTCATACATACATACATACGTGTATATATATATATATATATATATATATATATATATATATATATATATATATATATATATATATATATATATATATATATATATATATGTTTATACATACATATAAAAAATGGAAATTGACCCCGGATATGGGTTCCTGGGGCCATAGTTCGCGCTTATTTGCAAAAACTTTTTCATAAATCAAAACTCGGGGTCTCCCCATTAGTAAATTTAAGGTTAGAAAGTAAAATATAAACAGACACTTCGAAGGTAAGCCCATTTTGAGCAATTTTCTCCGTTTTGTTTATCATCGACACTTGTCGGTAGAAATTGCTTCATTACCATGCGATTACATTGCGATTTTTCAAAATAATATACTGGTTACCGTTTGCTATTAGCATATACAGTTGTATTTATCATCGGCAATTCGAAACGGAAATTGCTTCATTGACTTTACTAAAGTGTCATTCATTCACCTCACTGTCCGGGGAATTTGGGTCTTTAACGTGCCCAACATCGCATGGGCACGGGACCGACGGCTTTACGCCCCCTGGGAATGGTGGAACATGCAGATTACCTTGCTCAATCACAATGGCACAACCTTTGTTGATGTTACTGATGTACCAAAAAGGGGGGAGAGGCACACGTTTTTCCCCCTGAGGTTGAAAATTAACTGTTTACATTTCCGTTTTCCAACTGCTTTCCGCAAAATATGTCAAATATCGATTTATGTAGATGACGCCATATTTTAATTTATTAAAATTATAAAAACATTTGTTCACCCCTTGATTTCCTTCTATATCACGTTTTCTGCTTTCCGCAAAATATGTCAAATATCGATCTATGTACATGACGCAATACTATCATTTATTTACATTATGAAAACATTTGTTCACCCCTTGATTGCCTTCTATATTTAAAATGACCCTTGCTTATACTCATCTGGCAACAGTGCACATCGTCCCGCGTCCAGTTCACGTTCCGATTTCGCCCGAATTGTATGTTTACTAAAGAGGCACTTTAAACACAGGATTACCTTACTTTTTTTATGGTTATCTATTGTTTTCTTTTAAACCTTGTGATAATCTTAAAGATTGATACGACAAGAATGCGCGGATATTTACGAGTGCTGAAACCTCGCTCGGCTGTTTGAATTTCACACAGCGTTGCCACATCGTATTCCGGAATCAATAGTCGAGGAAAATAATGAAATATATCAGTTAATTGAAATGTGTATTTTGATTCATTAAATAAATAGTGAAATACTGCTGTATAAAATATATTACTATTACAAATAATACATCCTTACATAATTTCTGTGCGTGTGTTTGTTTCCTTAACGCCAGTCTATTTTCGAGACTATGGCCAAACATCAACGCCAGTGAAATTTTCCCGAACGTATTTAAGTGTAGCATTTATTAATGTTACTTTTCTTTGTCATATGTTAAGTGTAAATATTATGCTATGAGGCACTTGTTAAGAGTTGTACATTGTTTTCCATAACTGTCTTGCGCCTTGGATGGTCCAGGGGTGAGCCAAGTGAAGATTGGAACCTGTGATAAGCATTGATAAGTACACTTGAAGAGCCCAGGTCCAGGGGCCAGAACGTGTGCTACTGTGCGTAAGGGTGCCTGTCAAATCCCAGGAAATGTTTAATACTGCTCACTTCGGAGGGGCTGTGTAGCGGTCGGGCCTCTGTAGCATGCGATATTGGGCACGTGCAGGATCCCAACCCTCCTTCCAGAAAGCAAGAGATTCGCCAAAATTTCCACCATAGTGAGGTTAACAAAATTTCCAGCATAGTGAGGTTAAACTGGTGATTGGCCATAGTTGCGGAAATAGAGCGACGTTAAAGACACAAAATACAAATGCAATCCAATAATACATTACTGTCGCAATGTTTTTCCCAATTCACAAAAGTAATTTCTGAAGTAGCAATTTAAAAAAAATCTAGTATTGTATCGCATTTCGTTTCTGTAAGTCAGTCTATGTTCGCAACTATGGAAAATCAGCTACGACAGGGAGCACTTCCTGCACAATCTCACAATTGTGCCACTTTTGCAGAATCCCTTTTCTTACGTAAGAAACGTGGTTATATTTAACGTGCCTAACATCACATAGTAAACATGAGCGATAGCTTTACGTTCCCTCTGAACTGCAGAACGCGAGAGGTGTATATAGCTGGCACCATTTTACATGACGCTGTTTCTTTCAGGATATTAATTCGCTAACCTGAACTATACTGCATTCTAATCATAGCTCTGGAGATACGATGGTACAGTACATTAGTTCTAAATTACACACCACGTGACATTGCTTTACCAATAAGAGCAGCAGCTCTGGTGGCGCATTGGTAATAGTGTGCCTGTGAAGCCAAGGGTTGCAACTTCAAATCACAGTAAAGCGAATATATGGCATTGTCTTTGAGCAAGTTTAATGTTGTTTGTTAGCGGGCGTAATGACGCCGGTCCCGTGTAATATGCGATCTTTGACACGTCAAATATCCGTATGCTCCTTATAGGATTAGGTCAAATGTACGAAATGGTACGCTGGAACTGTTAGCGTCGCTGATTGGCCATAGTTGAGGAAACAGGTCGAGGTGAAAATAAAAATACAAAGCAATAGAAACATCATAGAATAAGGGTTGTATTTCAAAGTACACAAAACGTATTATATTATATATCCATGAAGGGTTAGCAAGCTTAATGTTATTTGGTGGCGGACGTAATGACGCCGATCCCGTGTACTATGCAATGTTTGACACATTAAATATCTGTAAGCTCCTTATAGAATGGAAGTGATTAGGTAAAATGTACGAAATGGTAAGGTGGAACTGTTGGCGTCGCTTTGTATTGGCCATAGTCGTGAAAACACCATAGAATAAGGGTTATGTTTCAAAGTACACAAAACCTTATATATTATATATTCATGAAGGGTTAACAAGTTTAATGTTATTTGGTAGTGGGCGGAATGACATCGATCCCATGTATGATGCGATGTTTGACACGTTAAATATCCGTATGCGCCTTATAGAATGGAAGGGATTATAGGTAAAATGTACAAATGTAGGAAAACATTAAAATAAAAATACAAAGACATCAATAGAAACATCATGATAGATAGATAGGTGCTTTATTGTCCAAAGATAAAAATCTTATTGACAAGCAAAGTGTTAACATATAAAAGTAAAAGTTGTCAAAAGATAAAAACACAAAAATATAGGTTCACAACAAATAGTAATATAAGTGCATATGTAACTAGTATAACTATATATAAATAACAATATAAAAAACAATATAAACATAAATACACAGCTGACTAACAATATAATAAAAACACACAATATATAGAAAGCAGCTCAAATGAAAACAACCAATCGAATCTGTCACAGTAGTGCATCATTACAAAATTCATCTATTGAATAATAACATTTTTCAATTAAAAATTCCTTAAGCTCTTTCCTAAAAATTTCAATGTCACCAATCCTCCTCAAGTTTAGTGGTATCTGGTTAAATATCTTTTTACTATTATATATCAATGACCTCTTTAATAATGATGTGGACGGTATAGGAAGAGGAATGCAGTTCTTTTGTCTTGTATCACGAGAAGACACTGACCTGATTTCATCTTTATATTTTCCATGCATAAGGCATGCAGTCTCCAAAACAAACAGAGACGGTAGGGTCAATATCCGCTCAGAAACAAATAAAGGTCTACAAGAGTCATGGACACTAACCCCACACAAATATCTGATGGCTCTTTTCTGCAGAATAAATACAAAATTGAAAAGATAACCTGCACAAGAGCCCCAGTAACAAATGCCATGTCTTAGATGGGACTCCACAAGTGAGAAGTAAACACTTCTAGATGTACTCTTGTCCAAGCTTTTTGAAACAACTCTTAGTGCGTGACAACCTGATGAACGTTTCTTACATAGATGATTTATATGTGTTTCAAATTTTAACGATTGATCAATGTATAGTCCCAAAAACCTAACACAGCTCTCGTTTCCAAGTTCCTCAGCTGCTAGAGTCACAGCAGGCAGACTACATTGCAATGCATGATATTAGTCTTAGAGACATTCAAAGTTAACAGATTTGAAATAAACCAGTTTTCTATCATCTTCATATCCTCTGCTACAGTGCACTCCAGTGCTCCAACACTATCACTACTCCACAAGATGGTTATATCATCAGCATAGATAGTCATATGACCCTTAATTTTCAACATAGACAGGTCATTAATATAGAGTAAAAACAGCAGTGGGCCAAGAACAGACCCCTGCGGAACACCATGGTGAATATGTTGGTACCCAGAGCTAACATGACCAAGTTGAACACTCTGCTGACGATCAGATAAATAGGACCTCAACCATTCAAGCAAAGTCCCCCTAAAGCCATAAGTAGGAAGCTTGCGTAACAGTATCCCATGGTCAACACAATCAAATGCTTTAGTGAGATCACAGAACACTGCCGCAGCCACCTGATTGTTATTCAGTGAAAGGTACAGATTTTCAAGAAAAGAAAATATTGCATCATCTGTACCTTTTTTAGGTTGAAATCCAAACTGGGAAGGTGTTAGGATCTTGTGTTTACAAATAAATACCTGCATTCTATTTTTAATTAATTTCTCAACTATTTTAGAGATGGTAGGAAGTAGAGACAGAGCACGAAAACTATTTGGAGAATCTGTTTCACCTCCTTTATATGTAAGAACTACTCTAGCCATTTTCAGAGACGAAGGAAAAGATCCCGTTACAATCGAACTATTAATTGCATCTGCCAAGATTTCAAGAACCCAGTTAGGAAGGTGAAGAAGCAGTTTGACAGAGATACCATCCCACCCGATAGAGTCCTTGTTCTTAAAGTCATGGAGCACTCCATGAATCTCAGCAGAATCGACCGGCGTAAAAAAGAAGGTGTCAAGGATAAAAACATCATCCATGAAGCACAGTGGATCCGTCCAAGGGACCCTCCACTGTATCAGCCCAGAAGCAATAGAACAATAATAATCATTGAGATGATTAGGATCCAGTTCAGGAGTCACCCTATGCGAACCATGCCTTCCCGAAAGATCATTAACAATCGACCATGACTCTCTCTGCCTGTTTGAAGACCGCAGTATCCTTTGTCTATAATATTGTTGTTTTGCAACCTTTAAAACCCTTCTGTATATCCGTCGATAATTATTAAAATAGAATATGAAGGAGGCATTGTTACCAGCATATTTTCTAATTGTATGCAGGCAACGCATGTTTCTTGATGATACTTTCAATCCTTTAGTAATCCATGGTTTCTTTATTTTATTCTTTATGTCCTTCAAAGGAAATGCAATATTGAAGAAGTATATTAATCTATTATGGAACTCGCTTAAGGGATCTGAAGAATTCAATATACAATCCCAGCTGTTTGTTGCACATAGTTGTGAAAATATACTGTAGTTATGCGGAGCAAACACTCTTCCACGTTTTTTTTTCAATTTTTCTTTTGGAATCGGTTAAAGACAGCTTACATAAGCAAAACATTCACACCTACATTTGTACATATGTAGTCTATAATACTTCTGGAGTGCTGGGAACATCTAGTTGGTGAATCTATCAACATATGCAGATCAAAAGAATCCAACATACAAGACAGGTTGACAACATTAGAAGAGGCTTTATTTAAATAATCGAGATTAAAATCTCCTGTGAGAATCACAGTAGAATTTACAGGCAACACAGAGAGAATCATCTCCAACTTTTGAAGAAAAAAACTACTATTAGAAATAAGGGTCATGTTTCAAAGTACACAAATCCTACTATATTATTAACTCATTAAGTGTTATGCTTCAAAGTACAATAGTATTTTACTTGGTCAATAAAAATTATTTTATGTAATTCAATATAATTCTCGATTCTAGAATAGGATGTGGCAACGCTGTGTGACATTTGAACAGCCGAACGGAACTTGAGGATACGCCCAAATATGTGCAGAGTCTTGTCGTATCAATCTTGAAAATTACCAACCTTGTATAACTAGGTACAAGTTGGTAATGTTTGTGTATTGCTGGTCAGTAAGTTAATTATTATACCACAAATGGACATTTTTGGTTATCTATAACATTTTTGTTTTAGGCAGAAAAACGGTTGAGTGGCACTTTATCATCTGATAAAAATGAGATTTTATTCAGTGAATTTGAAACTAATTACAACAATGAACCAATAATGTACAGGAAAGGAACAACTTTATTACGGAAAAGATTAAAAAGCCCCAAACATGGTAAATTAAGGCAGGTGATTTATCCGCTGCATGAGGATATGATTCAAGATGATTTCTGGAAGAAACATCCTGAAGTATTATCCATAGGTTCCAATCCATCATACGATCCTGATGTAGACTCTTTACCAGAATTAGTCTTGTCTCAACTGCATATTATAGATAATAAGAATAAATGTCTGACTAAAACGGAAATTAAAAGTGAAGTGGATCTAGAAATTAAGATCAATTAGCTATGGGTATCTTAAGCATAAACCATATTTATATGTTTCATGTTATATAGAAAATTGATGAAGCTTTTTTATAGTACTTTGTGATTATTTAAAAACAAGATAAGTATAAAATCTGAACTAAAATTCTTGTTTTTTTTATATGATAGTAATAATAATTTATTTACTCATGACATAAAATTTAGTTTTTACAACAACAAAATCTCTGGACACAGCAAGTGCGTTATGGTAGCGAATTTTCTTTAACATATTTTTAATAGCAAATGTCTTTCTTTGATGAAAGCAGGCATCAAACTTGGTTGCCTATATAGTAGAAACAATGTACCATATTTCATCGAAATAACTTTATTCTTTGAAAATATATAAACATTTTTCAAAAGTCTAGATGCAGCAAATGTGTTATGGAAGTGAATTTCCATAAAAATGTTTTTAATATCAAATGCGAGCAGGCATCAATCTGATTACCGGTATAGCCTATGTGGTAGAAACAATGTACTATATTTTATAAAAATTACTTATGGTTTGAAAATATACAAAGGATTTAATAAAAATTCGGTAAATTTGCAGATTAGCTCCCGAACGCTTTTCAACAAATTAGTTTCAGAAACATTACTAGGACCCCACCTGGATGCACAAACCACAAGGAAAATTTCTTGTTCACACCCCCCAAGGAAGTTATGGGACTGGGAGTGAATAGGGGTGCTGTGTGGGGTAGGCAGGGTTTAAGGGGGATATGGCTTCAAGATGTGAAAAAGACAGCTTTCAAGCCCGCTTTATTCGAATTTTCTGCTCATATTTCCTTTTTACTACCTACCCCGCTCAGCACCCCTACTCACTCCTGGTCCCGTAACTACCTTGGGGGGTGTGATCAAGAAATTTTTCTTGGGGGTTTGTGGATTCAGGGGGGCCCTAGGCAAGTTTCTGAAAACAGTTTTTTGAAAAACGTTCGGGAGCTTAACTGCAAATTTACTGAAAATTCGCTACCAAAACGCACTTACTGCGTCCAGATTTTTTTCTTACAAACAACAAAAATTTCGACAAAAAATGCAAAAATGCATTAACGAATTTGTTCTACGAAATTTAGCTAAAAATAAATTATGCACCCCTATTCACTCATGGTCCCGTAACTTCCTTGGGGGGTGTGAACAAGAAAATTTTCTTGGGTTTTGTGGATCCAGGGGGGGTCTAGGCAGGTTTCTGAAAACAGTTTTTTGAAAAGCATTCGGGAGCTAATCTGCAAATTTACTGAAAATTGGGTACCAAACCGCACTTACTGCGTCCAGATTTTTTTCTTATAAACGCATCAAATTAGCTAAAAAAAAAAGTATAGACCATTAAACCATAAACTTCACTAAACCTAAAAATAAATATCCAAAAAGGCACCAACTTAACAGCCAAAGCATCAAAGAAAGGGTCTATTTGATCTGGATATATTTTAAATATTTTAGCAAAATGAAGGGCAATGACGGTTGAATCTGAAACTTAAGGGTTTGAAGAACAGTCTTCTTGCAACATTTTCTTTTCACAATTGGTATTTGGTTCACATTCTTTGCCTAAACATTGCTAGTTTTGACGTTTAAAATTGCGAATTTGACATCTTTTCATTAAGGTGAGTCAGGATTGAGTTTCATACATATTTACATATATAACAATTACCCATAAGTATGTTTATTTGTATCTAATAACTCAACATATTTTTTTACACAAATAACTTTATTACGTAAGCCATTTTAAACATATAAAGAGTGCATATTGCCCCGCGCGCATATAAATTGGCATTTTTATTTCAATTTTGCTTATATGTCATGTTTTGCAACTAAATATGAAGCAGAGATCAATATTAGGCTTCAGCCAGTCGGCGAGACAAATACTGAAAAAAGCTGTATTCTCAGTCGAATCGCAGCTCTATTGTAGTGATCTACCGGGGGAACAGAGCGAATGCCTCAGGTCCAGAATTAACAAGTTGCCTCTTTCCTCCTTGTCAACACCCACGGTACGATAGTATTTAGGCTGTAAGCCCTCGTGGTGTGTTGTTGAAGAAGAAAAAAAATGTGTCGACTTTACGATCTGTTGGCCGAAGGATATGCCACGCAGTTTTAGTGTCAAATCATTTAATTTTATCTTTACAAATATGTTATTTACATTGTTTGGTGTTAGTAGTAGTAGTAGCAGTGGTGGGGAGGCCAACGCCAAGCAAGTAGGCCACAATGTGCCCTTTTTGCCAACCCCGGCAACCATGATCTACTCTTCTTCGGTTCCGTCGCCAAACCGCCTCGACCTCGAGATGAAGGTCGTGACGGTCTTCAATTGGACGGTACTTACCTTATTCCTCTGCAGAGTCCTCGATCCGAACAATTCTGCTCGAAGACTCCCAAAAGCCTCACATTCACACAGGTAGTGGTAGGACGTTTCTTCATCCTCCCCGCATTCCTGGCAAATAGGATTGATAGGGGTAGCCCTATCAATGTGAGGCGTCTTCTAAGGGTGCAGTGGCCTGTCAGCACCCCAAGGATGCGGCGAATCGTAGGTCGACTCCTTCCGAGTAGCCAGACAGCTTTATCTCTGTTCGGCCTCTCCACGAGGTCCCTCACCTGCCTGCAGCCACCAACCGACCCCCAGTGCTAATGTGCTCTCCCCGTAGTGTAGGGCCCTTTCCACCTTCCGTGTCACAGCATGGAGCGCCGTTTTCGTCGACTTCCCCCCCTGGTATGCCTGCTCACCTTTATGGAAGGGATGATCCTTGAGGATCCCTCCCAACATAAACCTATCTACTAACTTTTCCAATGCCATAAGCAGGAATGATGTAAGGCTGATTAGCCTGTACACCTTGGCCAGTGTGTAGTCCTCCCTTCCCGGCAACTATGTTATTTACATTGTTTGGTGTTAAATTTGAGGTTTATTTGTTATTTTAATTTAGCTACATGTGTGTGTTTATGTGAAATATGAAACAATTATTTATACTGGATTTTCATAATAGGGATGTTCAATTTCAAAGCGGTTTTCGCAAGGATCGATTATTTGTGTTCTAAAATTTTGATTTTAAAATCGATTCACCAGCTCTCGATTTTTAGGAAAATTGATTCATTTTCCCAGAGATCGAATCGAAAAAATTACTTAATGCATAAATGATATTAATTTATTTTCAATCAAAAAATAGTACTTTTGTGCCACTATTTTAATATAGTATTACTTAATACCACAGAATATGATGTATATATTCTGTGGCGTGTGGGAAAAAATTAGGTGCAAATTAGAAATATGCAAATACAATACAGTGTCTTGGATTCTCATTTATCACCAATCCGTCAAATTGTTGATGTTTTTTTTTTAATTTTCCCTGATTTTGATGTTTGGATGGATGGTAGTATGGCGAGCCTTGAGTAGACGGGTTCAGACATTTCATGCATTGCGAGAGCGGCATTGCCGGACGGTACTTATTGCTCTAGGGGCCTGCCTGAACTGACCTACAGGACCCTAGAGCCATAAGCACCGGCCAGCAATGTCGCTCTCTCGATGCATGGGCGAGACCCGTCTACTTAAGGATCGCCTGCAAGTTGTATAATTGGAAATAGATTTTTCAAAAATCGATTTGTTGGGCTCAGATTTTTCTTGAAACGATATTTTAACAAATAATTTTTCAAGATTCAAAAATCGATTTTTTAAAAATGATACGAAAATCCCTGCTTCATAACGTAGTTTTCTTTGCTTCGTACTTTTCTGAGATATGTGCAATATTAGTTGTAGCATCTATTTGTGATCTGCTCTACAGGCTTGCTTTCTCACTGAGTAAATAATTCATTATTATATTATTATTATAAGCAATTAAAAAAAGAACTTTTTTACTATTTATACACATATTTTATTTAAGCCAACAAATTTACATGTTGCGCTAGACATAATTCTATGGACAAACAATGGATCTTTTAAATATCTATTTGTAGAATATGTACAACAAACAATACTTTAAAATAATAACAATTAGATAAATACAATGTGCTGTAACTTCATTTAATAAAAACAATATAATCATAGTCTTATCAAACTAATGATATTATATACTTGTTAAATATACAAGGGGCATGTGGAATGGATGTGGACTGCAAACGTAACAATGATTTTAGAAGATTGGTATGTAGTTATCAATTTTTGCTCTATGTTTCTGAGCGACACACTCTGCAATCCACACGATGTTACGGCACTCTTGTTCCTTTAGTTTCAAATAAGCATAGAAGACCCCAAAGTGGAACTGTTGCAAGAAGGCCATGACATTCAGACGAACCTAGAAAATAGATCAAATCATAAGTAGATTTTTTCTATGGAAAGAAAAACGTGGTCGATACACTTTTGCTAAAAATTAAATAAAATTCTACATTTTACACACACACATGGCAAAAAACTCGTTTAATAAGCACATCAAAAACAAAGTCCTCTCAAGCTCCAACGGCAGCAAACCGTTCTGGACTCTTGCCAAATCTATTGGGAATAATTTCTGCAACAGCATGTTCCCACCTCTTGTTTCAGGGCATGAAATTGTTTCTACCGCCCTGGGCACTACCGCCCTGGGCAAGGCTGAACTTTTTACCTCGTTCGCCGGCAATTCTACTCTCAACCCACCTCCAAATGTTCAACCACCAACAGTCCCCAGTCGCGCATAAAATGACTAATATCATTTTCAAAACTAAAAACGTACAAAAGATGCTCTCTTCTCTTAATACCAGGAAAGCCTCTGGCCTTGACGAGATCCCAGCAATTGTTCCCAAAACGCACCAGAACTTGCTCCTGTCTTGACACGTCTGTTTCAGACATCTTACAATAGAGGCATATTCCCTAGTAACTGGAAAACTGCTCGAGTACAACCCGTCCCCAAGAAAGGATCCAAAGCGCTTCCTAGCAACAACAGGCCAATTTCCCTCCTTTCAGTCTCTAAAGTGATATAAAAGTATATAAACACCGAATTACTAAAATTTCTTGAAAAACACAGTCTAATCCACAACAGGCAGTATGGATTCCGTCAGCACAGATCAACTGCCGACCTCCTTTCCTTTGTCACCCATTCTTGGAGCAAGTCTATGGAACTACACGATGAATCCCAGATTGTTGCTCTAGACATATCCAAAGCATTCGACCAGGTCTGGCACACAGTGCTGCTTAATAATCTTCCAGCCTATGGCCTATCACCAAAACTCTGTACCTGGACAGCAAATTTTCCTCCAACCGGAGCATTTCTGTTGTCGTGGATGGCCATTCCTCTAAACTGTATCCAATTAATGTAGGAGTCCCTCACGCTTCAGCTTTAGCCCCTACTTTGTTTCTTCTCCACATCAATGACCTCCTCTAGTACATTCAACCCAGTTCACAGTTACGCGGATGACAGCACCCTCCACTCAAATATACAATATTCTAAGCCTGTCTCTTTAGCCCAATTAGATGAGGATCGCAGACGTATGGAGGGTTCTGTCTCTGTGGATCTCCAAAAAATATTAGACTGGGGAAGTAGAAATCTTGTACAATTCAACTCCACCAAATCTCAGTATTGCTTTCTATCTCATAAGAGATACACCAGCCCTAGACCCGTCACAATGAACAACCAAGTTATTCAAAGTAATGAGTCCTTTTCACTTGTTGGCATTTCTGTGGATCGAAATCTCAATTAGCACCAACATGTCACATAAATTGCAGAAGCGGCTGCTAAGAAATTAGGTTTCCTCTCCGGGCTTGCAAATACTTTTCACCAGCTAATCTTTATACCTTATATACTTCACAAATAAGGCCAAACCTCAAATACTGCTCCCACATCTGGGGTGCTGCTGCCGTTTCTGCACTCGCTATCCTGGTCTCCATTTAGAAGAGAGCTATACGTTTCATCGGTGACCCTACCCTCACCCAAAGGCTGCCATCCCTTGCCCATCGACGTGCCGTTGGTGACCTCTCTCTCTTTTTTAGATATCTGCACAGGCACTGATCAGAGAAGCTTTCTTCCATAGTTCCTCCACCTGCTGACCCCAACAGATCTACCAGGGGAACAGACCGAATGAATCCTTTTACTGTCCAGGTCACCAGACACAGAACATCTTGTTATCCCGCTCTTTCATCCAGAGGACTTCCAAGTTGTGGAATTCCTTGCCAGCACATGTTTTTCCTTCTCAGAACCTCCAAACCTTCAAGTCCAGAATTAACAAGTTGCCTCTTTCCTCCTTGTCGACACCCACGGTACGATAGTATTTAGGCTGTAAGCCCTCGTGGTGTGTTGTTGAAATATTAAAAAAACATTTCAAAAATTTTAAATACCTGTACAAATACAAAGGTAGTTTTTAAATCTTACAAGACGTGTGATTTGCTTTTTAATGAGAAAGAAAAATCTTGTTTCTTGACAAAAGCTGGAGTTTATAAATTAGCTTGTACACATTGTAACGCAATCTACATAGGTCAAACTTCTAGACATTTTAACACCCGATACAAAGAACATATTTCTGCATTTAGAAATAACCACGCCGACAAATCTACATTTACAAAAATATTATTGATACTGAACATAGACCTACAGTAAATAATCGCATACAACCACTACATTTTTGTAATGACAGATGTAAACTAGACTTTTTGAAGCTTTAGAAGTCAAAAAGCACACACACGACAATAGCTGCCTTGTTTTAAATGAGCAAACTGATTTAATTAATTCCCCTTTCTTGGATATTCTTCTTGCTAATTAAATAAGTCAAAGAAAATAAATTTAACTATTCTTTCAAAAAAGTTGTAATAGATAATGAGTTGATGTATGTCGATACTTTCGTTGTATAGAGACTGCTTTATTATCTTTTTTCATTTTATTTTCAATCTGATGAATTTTTCGATCAAAACATTACATCATAACATAGCAACAGATTTTTATTTGTAGTTGTCATGATTTCATACTAATTAAATTTTTATCTGTCTGAGAATGCTGTCAAGCAGCGGAACTAGTCACAGAAACGTTGAAGAACATCTAGAATTCATAAGGGCCTCTTGCTCCAGTTAGCTTACGCGCTGGCTACACCCTTCACCTACAGAAACCCAACAGTGAAGCCAGAGAAGTAGTCTTCAAGTCTGTATGTACTATACTACTTACTATACAACGAGAGCAACAAGGAACGTGTTATTTTGTGAAATGAGAACGAGTTATAATGTTGCTGTAAAATAACGTTACGTTAATAACGACACATCTCTAGTTTGTGTTAGTATTCAAACTATTTGTATCTCTGAAACTTTTCCATTAAGATTTGTTCTGATCCAAATTCTTGTTTTTTGTTTGTGATTTAAGTTTGTAAATATGATTTAAAAACCCAAACAAAATAATAACAGAACATAGTTCGTGGCCACAGAATTGTACCTACGTATAACACTGAGAACCTCTGGCAAGAGAAAATTAAAAACCAACTTTAAATAGTTAAATTTAAAAGTCAAACATACACAAAATCAGGCACAACTAAATTCATGTACACTAAAAAAATTACCTCATGTTCAAAAAACTTGTCTTCCAAAGTCTTGTCGCCGGGATTAGTTCCGGAACCTTCAAATAATTTGGAGTATTCAGCATAGTACTCAGCTACAGCTTTGACCTGCTCATAATCTTCAGCACGAGCTAGAGCTGCTAAACCATCAGGATGCAATTTGCCGCAGCGAGGATAGAGCTTGGCACGATCATCTTTGCTTAATTCAGTTCCAAATGAATTAATGGTGATAATTATGGCTCGGCGGTCTGCCTCAAACTATAATTATATAAAAAATTAATTTCTATTTATTATAAACGATACAGTAATCTCTCATTATGAAAGTTGGTGTTTTACAAAAAGTGCTTTACAAAAAGCCCCCTATCTTTTAACAACACTTCTAACCTCTGGTACCAATGGTCAATTTGCTAATGCTAAACTTTCAGAAATTCGGAGATGGCTGTCATCATGAGACTACGAAGCAAAAGCTGATATATATATATATATATATATATATATATATATATATATATATATATATATATATATATATATATATATATATATATATGTATATATATATGTATATATATATATATATATATATATATATATATATATATATATATATATATATATATATATATATATATATGTATATATATATATATATATATATATATATATATATATTATATATATATATATATATATATATATATACAGGCTGGCCAATTAGTGCGACAAAGCTCAATATGTCCTGTACCATTAAAGTTAGGGGAAACTTTTCTGGGGAAGTTACTAAGGGTTAAGATATGCAACTTCTAAAATTACTTTAGACTATACAGGGTGCTCCAAAGAGGCGGTGTGGGAACAAATTCATGTTTTTTAAATGAGACACCCTGTATATTTTACATATTTCGATTCACTGTCAAATTATGTGCATAGCACCACAATTTTCATGACACATTTTTGCAACGTTGCCAAACAGATTGGAAAATTCTCATAATTTGTGAAAAAGCATGGTTCAATTAAACGTGTAATATTTCTCAACTTATAATAATTAGAAACAAGATATTTTTATAATGGAAAGAGGAACGATGACAGAAGTCCTCTGATGCAATACGGATTGATGTTTTTGTACAGGGGGTTTTCTATGGCCATGCCAAAATTACAATCTTTAAACCTAATTTTTGTAAGTTTTTTAAATGCAACACCCTGTATTTGATTACTTTATATTGTAGGGATTTTGATTCTCTTTAACTCTCGTCCAGGTCATTCTGTGTATATCTTTGCTACTTTTTGCGTTATTTCAATTCTAGCAACAAAAAAAAACTGGATGTTTTTCACCATTGTCATTTTTCTAGTCGCCTATGACACATAAAATAGAAAATACATAAAATGTCAGTTTGGTTGCTGTTCTATTTGACATAGTAGTCAGATGAGAATCCCCATGTTACCATGATCAATTATTTCCAAGACAGGTGGTCATTCAATGTGTTTTGTGCAATTAAGAACGATAAGATTTTTGGGATTAAAATATACGATGAAATCTCACTGGTGTGAGTTATAATGATATTCTGCACGAAATGATTCTAGTTTCTCTCAACACATTAAGTTTAGAAGAAGCTAGAACAAGCTGGTATCAGAAAGACGGAGCACTGCCCCACAGTTTCCATTTAGCTCATGATTTTTTGCATCAACATTTTGAAGACAGGTGGATTGCTAATAATGGCCCACATAGATGGCCACCATAAGCATCTGGGGCTACATCGAAAATAAAGTTTATTACGTACCTGCCACCACAAAAGAAGACATGGTAGGTAAAGTTTTACATGCCTTCAATTCACATTCGAGACAAATCAGAAAGGCTACGAACCATAACATTATGAGACAAATAACAAAATGCCTCCATGTCAGTGGGAGTAATTTTGAGCATTTGTTTATAAGTTCCACAATTTTTAATTTGTTTTTGTGTTTTAATTTTCCACTAGCTATTAGTTAAGTTCTGTACTCATTCATAATAAATAACTACCTACCGTGTTGAGTTGAATTTTGGTTTTACAAGTTAGTTGACGACACACTGATTTTACAGACTAAACAAGGGAAGTGCAGCGATTTGGATGCAAATACAGTGTTCTCTTTTTTTTACGCGAGAAGGTCCAACAAATGTTATGTTCTCATTTGTAAGAGGTGGGACTTGACATGTAGACATCAACAAGCATATTATCAAGTTCCAAAGCCTGCTTCAAATCTATTGTGACAATTTGAATTAAGTGAATTCAATAAAATTGAAATATTCGGGAAACGGTGGAATTTGGGTATAGGGAATTCTAATACACGTTGAAAGGGAAACCGGATACGAACTGAAATAGCTCATAAAATATAGGGTGTTCCATTTGAAATAAGCGAGTAATTGTGATTTGAATTTTACCAAATGGCACGGTTAATTCTTATCACCCTGTATATTTAAAAAAAAAACACTATCAAACGTGTCGTGTAGGTACCAATCTGTGGAAAAACTGAATCTTCTCAGTTGTATTTCCACAGAGAGATAGCGTGCAACATTCACCTTGGTTTTTGCAAGCATTTTCAAAAAAATCGAAACATTTTGAAAACGGTTGATTTTTCACTTATGGTATTTCGTAATAATTTATCTCAAATTCAATGTAGAATTCGAAAATATAATGAAAATCACCATGTTGTATTTAAAATAAGCAAGTTGAGGGTCGCTTCTGGTTAAACCAGAAGTCTGACATAAAGTAGACTATTTTCACTGAACTGGAATTTGTCTCAATCGTATGTGTATAAATTTTCAAATTTCAAATCAGAGTAGTTATTGAGAAACGGCTAACTAAAGGTCTTAGCGCCACACCCTGTATATATATATATATATATATATATATATATATATATATATATATATATATATATATATATATATATATATATATAATGTAAAATTTTACACCAAGATATTCAGATTTATTTTCGAATTGTTTAGCTTGGCGGTAATTAAAAATAATACCTCAAATTTGATCCTTATCTTTAAAAACCTTGGTCACAAAAAAAAACTAATAATAAAATTTAAAAAAAGGTTTAGGGAGGAAGGGACAATTAAAGGGCGCCAGGTGAGTCTTAAATGTTTTATAACCCTAAAACTACCAAAAGGGTTGATTGAAAATATATACAGTGAACTCTAATGAACTATCTCATAACCAATAACTTTTATACTTGCTTTTGGCTAGCCAAACGCCTCACAAAATATACATAATTTTAACTCAAAAATACTTGTTAAGTGGGGTCTTTCTTTTACTAAAAGGTTTAGTTTTGGCAACTCAGGCTACCTGGAGCTATTTCATTTACCCAAATGTTCAGCTGGCTAAAAGTTGAAATTCACATGCAGTGCAGCGTCAAACCAATAAATAGTAAATATTTCTGCAAAGGGCAATTAAATGCCAAGAGAAAAACCCATGTAGAATGTATAGGGGTTTCAAAATGAACGGTAAAATGATAATTTAATTGCAGATATTTCTTAAGACAGAAAGGTAATTTATTTTTTAATCTCCCTCAAATTAAACCCAAAAAACAGCCGACAAACCAAAACTAAAGAATAAATTTTCCTTGTCTCTGTTGCTAGGCATGTAGTACCAATCTATTAAATTTGAAGTGGTTTGACACATGGCACAGAGAAACAGTGTAAAAGTATCAGACTTAGATTGGCATGGAATGAAATTAACTAAAAACGGATGTGAATATGTTACAATATATATATATATATATATATATATATATATATATATATATATATATATATATATATATATATATATATATATCAAAATCGGTCAGAGTTATTTAATTATGTATTATGTAAAATGAAAGCATGTATACTCAAAACTTGTGTAAAATAAATCTATGTATATTTAAACAAGAGTAAAGAAGAAATATATGTTTTTTGGCTTGTTTTACTCAACACAACCAAACAGCTTTATACTAAATTGATAATGAAAAATGTTGGTATCGAAAACAAACTACATAAACATGATAACAAAATTATAGGTAATAGGTAATACTTTAGTAAAAAACTCGAGACTACCATTCATATTATCAAATGGGGATAACCAAAGCTATGTATAAGTGAGAGGAGAGCAAAGCTGAACAATTTAAGATTTAATATTATTATAAATATTTTTAACCAGAACAATCAGTTTATTAAAAATTCTGGACGCAGCAAGTGCGTTATGGTAGTGAATTTTCATAAAAATGTTTTTAAAAACAAATATGTGTGTTTTTTTAAAAAAGCAGGCATCAGATTTGGTTACCAGTATAAACTATATAGTAAAAACAATGTGCCATGTTTCATCAAAATAACTTTATTGTGTGAAAATGTACAAAAATTTCCAAAAGTAAACTTAAAGTGTTCCCGAAAAAACACGTTTCTTGGTCAACCTTATAGGTTAATAGCAAATTGAGCTATTCAAATATGAAACATTTGATCAAAATTCGCTACCGTAACGCACTTACTGCGTCCAGAATTTATTTTCTTACTAACATGCATTATATTTCGATGGAAAATGCAAAAATGCAATAACTTAAGGCGTGTTTGATTTAAAAAAAAGGAAATTTGTATCACCAACGACTTATGGGCCATCCTGTGATTGTAGAAATATTATTTTAAGATGTAGCTCAAGACACCCTATAATTAATATATACAAATTTTTTTCATATCTTATATAATGACGGATATATTGAGCTTTATTGATTTTTTACGAAAATTCGACAAAAATTATATACCATTAAACGATACACTCTATAGCTAAGGCTACTGCCAAGCATCAGAGAGAGGGTCAATTTGAAATGAATTTTCTGCAAACATTTTAGTAAAATGAAGGACAATGACGATTGAAACTAAGACTTTAGGGTTTGTAAAACATCCTTCTTGAGACATTTATTTCTATAGCGCGTATTAGATTCAAGTTATTTGCCTAAATGTTGCCAATTTTGACATTTTAAATCGCCACTTTGACGTTTTGAGGAAAACCCCAATTTATTTTTCTTTAAATGCCTATAACTTTTTTGTCTTTTGACCTACATAGCTAAATTTTGGTGGGTAACTTACCTATAACGATGTAAACATGTGTACCAAATTTGGTTGCCCTTACTTTGTTAATTCCGGAGATATAAATTTTTTTTGAAAGAAAACACAAAATTTTCCGGGAAAACCTGGGCAGATTTTCCTGGCTAACGAACTTATCCAAGCCATTTGCAAAAGGAATTTTTTCACCAAATTTTATCAAAATCGGCCCATTATTTTTTGAGTTATCGGTGTGATACATATATATATATATATATATATATATATATATATATATATATATATATATATATATATATATATATATATATATATATATATATATATATATATATATATATATATATATATATATATATATATATATATATATATATATATATATATATATATATATATAAACATATAAAAATTGAAACTGACCCCGGATATGTTTCCTGGGGGGCTAATTAGCGCTCATTTGAAGAAATTTTTTCAAAATTCAAAAGTCGGGATCTCCTCATTAATGAATTTTTTTAAGAAAATTCACTAAAATGATGAGGCTAAGCAAATTACTTTGGGAAGCCAATGCAAAGGTGAACTAAACATGTTCAAGATTAAGTTGTAATAAAATATTCTCTGAAAAGCGTTTCAAACGTTCATCCAAATCAACATTACTTACTGCCAAAATTTCGCACATGCAATCAGCAGTAGTACCACCGATCTCTTTACAAAACTGGTAAAACGCCTCAAGATATGCCTTGTACAGGGTATTTCTGATAATCTCAATGTTCATCTCGTCCAAATCTTGTTCACTGATACAGTCAACAAAGAATGGGGCTAAAGGTGTGTCTACCAACACAGCATTATATAATTCAGCAGGAGTTGAAGCTACATGTATGGCTTCCATTTGTTCAAAGCTTCCCAGAGGATGACATTTCGGGATCAATTCACTAATAGGTCTTTGATGTAGAGTGCCAGTAATCAACAATATAATATTATCAATCATGTAACTGTATGTAATGAAGTCAAGGAAAGTAGACAGGGGTTCAACAGCCTGGTTTCGCATATGTTGGAATTCGATGACTAACTTCTCCCGAAGCTTGTTATCAATGGTGGATACAGCTAAGGGTGAGGGCTCATTTGCTAAGAATGCCCCGTAATCTGTACCTTGAAGATGCAGCTTTAAATCTAAATAAAAATAGAACAATATTAACTAATTACCTTCATCCAGATAAATGATATATTTACCTTCCAAAGATTCGCACTGTACTAAATTCAAATAATCTGCTTGCTTCAGGATGCCGCATTTAAATCCACGGCACAATCCCTCTAAATAGCCACAATCTATGTTGAAGATACACCCCTTCATTTTATTATTTCTTAAAAAGCACAACACTTAACAATTACTAACTCCTATAAGAGTTCCTCGCCCAAGATGTCATATGATCATTTAATGGTTGACATTGGGAATTTAGTGGCAATTGACAGGAGTGACAATAATGACAATTTTTGACAACCCAATAAATGAAATCTTAGGATCGTCTCTCGACAGTAAAAAAACTCGATTGCATTCATCATTCGCAGAATATTTTCAGAGCAGGATCTGAAAGTGGTAATTGTAAAAATCTCCATATGGAGGGCTACTGTATCAGTACATAAATATTTTTAAATTATTAGCATTGCTCAGAACCATGAGAGATAACGTGTTTATTCAATAGGTATTAACTCCAATCGCCTAGTCACAAAGGTTTATGAATGAGAGAGCAATTAACATTGTGTATATTGTAGCTTACTAGGTGACGCATAAATTACTTAGCAACGCGAGCCGTAACTTAGTAATCCTCATTCTTTTAGCGATTTACAAAGATCCACATTATAATATTATCACTGCATAAACATATTTTAATTCAAGTGTGACCTCAGGATGGCTTCGTCAATCACTGTCATCCCGAGGCCCTCCGCAGCCTCCCTATACAAGCCAACCTGCGCCGGTATCCCGGCCCTGGCCCTTTTGGAACGTCTGTCTGTAGTAACCGTGCTAGAGTCCGAACGTGGCCTCTACTGGCTCGCACTCCCCTCTTGCGCCTTTACAGGTTTCTCGACCGTCCACGCCCCGGTCGCTATTTTCCGCGCCCTCCGGAGCTTCTTTCTTTGCGCATAGGAAAGACGCTTGGACAATCCCTCTACCCCTGCAGTAAGGTCCTCACTGGTGGAAGGTCCCACAGAGTCCGCGGACATTGTCGCCCTCCGGTGGGACCCAGCCTCCAGCTATTGGGTGTCGGTGACAGGTCCGTGGCCGAAGCTACCCCCTGATCCCCCGTATCTACATCGGTCGTGAGACCTCCAGAACCGCGAGCGCTGCCGCTCCCTGGCTCGTCTCCGTTTCCGAAATATACTCAAGGCACGAAACTGTAGCCGGAGCCGCTCATCGAGCCTCATTGGTTTTATTTATATTTATCTTCATGTTGTTCCCACCAGAATGGGGGAAATACTGTCCACATCATCAGAACCCCCTGTTTACAAATAAACAGTGATTGGAACTGCATAAAGCATACAAGTTAAATTAGATAGATATAATTTAGTTTGATATGGTTGAAAAGTGTTTTTTATTATAAATATTAATGTGTTTCTACTAACCTTAAAATGTTTGAAATAGTTTCTTATACTACTACTGAAAATTTTGATAATTTTTTATGTAATTTCAGTATTTAAAACTTGTTTTGTTGGTATTTGTTCTAAGAGTGTTTTAAAATTCACGAGTTGAAAGTGAGATTATGTGAATTGACGTTAACAGCACAGATGCCATCAAAGCGAATGAATTTCTGTGCGGAATAGAATAGAATAGTGTACATAGACAGATAATATTTCTATGGTCAGGAATATGAAAACAATTATGAGAGTTTGAAATAGGAAAGTATGCTCTGGATTCAAAATTTTAGGAGGATGTAAAGAATAATTGAATCAAGTCTCTCTTCAATTTGGTTCATTCAGCAAGATGCCATTGGGTTTTGTGAACAAGAAATTGTGAAAATAATTAGTAAAATCTGCAAATAAAATCAGATAAGTGTTTTAAACTATCAAGTAATTTATAACGTGTACATTGAATAAGCAGTAAGCTTAAATAAGTGCTAAGGATATTTGAAGAAGAAATATCAAATAAAATTGATGCCAGAGACGCGTCCTTTTTTCGGTGAACATTCACAAGAAGATATTTGAAAAGTAAACTGGCTGTTTTGAGTACTAAACCAAGTAAAAACGGAATAAAACATAAGTAGGAAGTTTTCCAGTGAAATTAAATACTTTGAAGGTAAGAAAACTAAGAAATTTCATACAAGATGGCTCCCATAGCAACGGTGTATTTCAACGACGCCAATCGCGGTCGTTAGGGAAGCGGTTAGATGTTCCATTCTTCAAGATTCCAACGGACCCGACAGCTACCAACAGCGAAACGAGTAAGGAAGTGAAAGGTATAAAACTTCTTTACTAAAAAGGCCTTTTTGGATGTGAATGGAAAATTCTGAAATAATTCTGTGTGAAAATTTCTATCATATCATCCATATATATATATATATATATATATATATATATATATATATATATATATATATATATATATATATATATATATATATATATATATATATATTGATGTGTAAAATCACAATTTTGGAATTGCGCAAACTAAGTTTTTGATCAATATAAAACATTAATAGAAAAGAGCTCTCAAATAATAATTTAAGACTCGCTTAATACTCTATGATCACTTATTCTATACCACACTAATTCAATACTGAACTAACTCACTCTATGTACCGTTCGTCTGTTTGTACTCTCCATTGAGATTCTAGATCTTCTACACTTTTCTACACCTGTCACTTCTGATCCCTTCTAGAAATATAATTGTAGAGTGTTCGCTCTTACCAACACACTTTATAACCGACATCTGACCATAGAAGTAACAAAGTCCATAAACTTAATTCTCATAGACAAATGTGACACTGCCCCCCTCTTATATTCGATCGCCCCGTCGAATTCTGACATTTCTTGGAATGGCGTAAGTATGTGCACATGGACCACCTTCATCTTGCTCTTCGGGCTCCTCTGAATTCGATAGACAACGTCATTGATCCTTATAAGGACCGTCCCATAATTTATATAGTTTCGGTGACCGTCCCTTGCGTCGTACTGGATTGTAGAAGTACACACGATCTCCTTTAAAACCAGCTGAATTAGCTCGCACGTCATAACGGGTCTTAATGCGGGCGCTTTCTATTCGTATATGCATTCCGACAGCAGAGTGGGTGGCTTCTATTCTTCTTTCCAAATCTTTTATGTATTCATCAGTTGACCGTGTAGCATCTATGGGTTTTTCAAATATGAGGTCAGGAGGAAGTCTTAACTCTCGGCCAAAAACCACGCCGACTAGTGCAGAAAATCTACAGAAAACCTCATTCACCAATACTTCTGCGACGGTGGTGGCCTCTTGATTTGGGACCGCAAACACTTCTGGCCACTTGCTAAAATAACCCATGGCTACAAGCATATAGCGATTTCCTGCGTCTCTTCTTGGGAAAGGGCTAGCTATGTCGATTGCAATTCATTCCAAAAGGGCTCCCACGTTGTACTGCTTCATTCGCTCCCTTACTGGATGCACACGCTTGGCAGGTTTTGCACCATTCTTCCACATCAGCTCTACATCGTAACCAATAAAAACGTTCTCTGACCTTTTCCAAAGTTTTCCAGTTCATAGAACAGTCTGTCTTCTCTGTGTCGGTTTTGACTCCATCTGGGGTGATAATGTGGCCTAAGTACTTGATTGCTTTTTGAAAGAGACAGCATTTCTTCGGATTTAATTTCAAATTGGCTCCCTTTACTTTCTGAAACACTTGTTCGACATTCTTCATGTAATCTTCGAACGACTTTCCTAAGATAATGACGTCATCTAGGCACACGAGGCATGTTTTCCAGTGTAGACCTCTTAAAACGGTCTCCATTAGACGCTCAAAAGGGGCTGGAGCATTACACAACCCAAATGGCATGACGTTGAACTGCCAGTGGTAAACGCAGTCTTTTCTTTGTCTTTGAGCTCAATCTCGACTTGCCAGTAGCCACTTTTCAATTCCAATGTCGAAAACCATCTAGCACCTGTCAGTGTATCAAGTGTATCGTCAGTTCTGGGAAGTGGATAGCTGTCTTTCTTAGTGGCATCGTTTAACCGGCGGTAATCTACACGAAACCTCGTGGAGCCATCTTTCTTTTTAACTAACACCACATCATGAGAACAGTGAAACAGTACAATACCCATAAAGCTGCCAGGATTGATTACTTTGCACATTGCCTATCATATCACATAGAACACTCCTTTGAGGTAGCTCGTCATAAGCAGAACAGGTGTTTATCATGCAAAAAAGAGCAATAAGGACATTATGTGACCTAGGCCTCAGAAAAAATTGTTGTGCTATGTTCCAGACCAACAGGATACTTACCGTTCCAGCCATATTTATCCTTCAGTATATATATATATATATATATATATATATATATATATATATATATATATATATATATATATATATATATATATATATATATATATATATATATATATATATATATATATATATATATATATATATATATGACATGCTTGGTTTTCGGGTTAAACCGCGTCCAGAATTTATGGAAACTCGACGTTTCGGCTCCTGTTTTGGAGCCATTTTCAAGAGGTAAAGGAAATATGTAAGGACACTCTAAGGCCTCAATCTGCCTACTCCTTAGAGTGATGGACAAAGGTGGGTAAAGGAAATATGTAAGGACACTCTAAGGCCTCAATCTGCCTACTCCTTAGAGTGATGGACAAAGGTGGGTAAAGGAAATATGTAAGGACACTCTAAGGTCTCAATCTGCCTTCTCCTTAGAGTGGTGGACAAAGGTGGGTAAAGGAAATATGTAAGGACACTCTAAGGCCTCAATCTGCCTACTCCTTAGAGCGGTGGATAAAGGTAGGTTTGGTTGTTGTAGCTCGATTACCGGGCCTCAATCTGCCTACTCCCCAAATCTCGCTGGAGATCGTCTGTGAGGCCTCAGTGTGTTCAACCCTAGGACTCAGAGAGATCTGGCAGTTCGTTGCAAGTCTTGTCTTATATATGTCGTTCCGTCTACCTGTTTCGTCATCAGTGACAGTAGTGGGGTCACCGTCAAGTGGGGGGCTTTGGTTACGGTATTTAGAGGAGGATTAAGAGGGTCACCGGCATTTGTTAAGGCAGATAATGATGCAATAAAATTGTCTGTGGAATTTATTTCCCCTTTGTGTGTTTGTAAAGAAGATATAATAGGTTTCCAAGTGGTCGGAAGGCGAAGACCATCATCTCTCTTATTCAAACAATCGGGACGTTTTTCAATCTCGATTGCTTCGCGGATAATTCTCGTTTTGAAATTGTAAACCGGTGCTATTGTTTTGGCAGTATCGAAGTCTATTTTGTGCCCTGTATGGAATGTTCCAGTTCATAATACAGTCTGTCTTCTCTGTTTCGGTTTTGACTCCATCTGGGGTGATAATGTGGCCTAAGTACTTGATTGCTTTTTGAAAGAGACAGCATTTCTTTGGATTTAATTTCAACTTGGCTCCCTTTAGTTTCTGAAACACTTGCACAAAATAGACAAACAATTACAACCTCTTTGGTTATGACCAACGTTTGGAAAAAAATTGTGTGAATTTTTGATGGAAAACATAACACAAGTCAATGACATATAGAGAGTCTCTATACTCTATACGTCACTGATACAAGTCTTGACGCAGCAGGTGCGATACGGTAGCAGATTTTCATAGAAACGATCTAGGCAATTTTATTTCAGAAAATTATATTATTATAGTTATGCACCAAGAAAATAATATTTGTCTGTAGTACCTATGTTTAATAGGTTTTAAAATATTTTGGTCTTGTGTCCTAATTTTAATGGACTTCAACAGGTACCTTCGTCTTGTAAGTGGTTTGGCTAAGTCAGGAAAATCGATGAGTTTTTCCGGGAAAATTTTAGGTTTTCCTTAAGAAAAAATTTATATCTCCGAAAATAACAAAGGTATGGGTGGCAATCAAATTTAGTAAGAAGCTTCTACTGTAAAATGTATTCTATATACCAAATTTCAGATCTCCAAAAAAAAATTTTTCGTCGTCTTACAGGTTTCAAACGAAAACCCTCCGCAATCTGTTCGATTTCTTGGTGAACAAATTGACGTTCCAAAAAGTACGGTACAGTACGTCAACGGAAAGTTTTAATGTGGTTAAAGCGTCTGCGTTGGGAGATTTACAAATTTCCTTCTATAAGATAATTTTTCTGTCGTGGACCCGAGTAGTACTTGACAAAGTTTTCGAAAATACGGCACTTTTATCGGCTGTACCCACTAGGTCTTAGAAGAAAATCATTTCGTGTACCAGCCTGAGAAACTTGTTGACTCACCTAGAGGCAAAACTGGCTAAATTCATTTACCACAGTTTTAAAATAATATCTGAAAACTTGTTATGTAATATATGTACTATACTCATTTTTTGATAAAATAAATTCACATGTAATTAAAAGGGCATCCCAGTATATTCTTGTAAGAATGTAGAGAAGCTTCGGCCATAAGTTTTCACTAAAAACGGGAGGTTTGAGTTTTGGATTTAGCCGGTTTTGCTTTCAACATACGGATATACACAGTTCTGCTACGGGCATATCATATAATTGTTTCTTATGCTGTGCTACACGTCTTAAGGTTATACCTAATACCGAAGACCCTGGTGGTACTTTTTCATTTAATTTTTACTGTCAGCATTTTTTGGTAAAGTAATGATTTCATTCTTTATAAAAACAAAGTCTAACGACAATTTAAATGATAACGCCGTCCGTATTCCTCCCCGCGAGCGGACGGGCACCCCTAAAAAGTAGTAAAAAAATGCCAAGCCTCGCGCGCTTATAAACGAACTTATTTCTTATTTTATTACTGTTGTTAATTGATTGTGATTCATGTTTTAGTTATAGCTATTAATCATTGTATTTTGTGTTATATAAGTAGTAAAGTAGTGTGATAAACCCTGAGAGTGTTAATGCAAGAAAATCTGCGCAACAGGTGCCGTTTCATTTTCACCTGCTATCTACCGAGTGCAGTTATCGCGTCCTGGCGTGACGCGCATCTTTTTATACACGCTCCCTTCGTGTAGCATTCGAACCTCCTGTAATCTCTTTTCTTACACTGGCGCCCAACGTGGGGCCCAAAACCACGACCCTGACTTAAGAGTCTCATGCTCTGTCGACTGAGCTAGCCGGGCTATGCAATCGCAGGGCCTTCGCATGTAAATAAAATACACGCCTGGAAAATTGAATGTGGTAGCGGATCTTCTGTCTCGCCCGTTTCCGAGCACTGAGAAGCCCACCATTTACGAGTTAGCCGTATCAGCAGCAATGCCGGCGCAAAACCAGGAAACTTTTCACCAAGATCAACTGAAAGATCCAGAAGTCAGGAAAATTATTCTTGCGCTAGAACATAAAGAGTCTGCTGACGGTATACGCTGGTCGGAGCGTGGTTTCGTGATATCCAATGGTATGATAAACTAAACAAACTACATTTGTTATTACAACAGAACCATCTTTTTCTACACGCTCCCTTCGTGTAGCATTCGAACCACCTGTTATCTATTTTTTTTTTATATATTTTTTTTAAATTTCGACAACACACCACGAGGGCTCACAGCCTAAATACTATCGTACCGTGGGTGTCGACAAGGAGGAAAGAGGCAACTTGTTAATTCTGGACTTGAAGGTTTGGAGGTTCGGAGGAGAAGGAGAAACATGTGCCGGCAAAGAATTCCATAGCTTGGAAGTCCTCGGGACCAAAGAGCGGGCATAACAGGATGTTCTATGTCTGGAGACTTGGACAGTAAAAGGGTGCATTCGCTTTGTTCCCCTGGTAGATCTGTTGGGGGCAGCAGGTGGAGGAACTATGGAAGAAAGCTCATCTGAACAGTGCCCGTGCAGATATCTATAAAAGAGAGAGAGGTCACCAACGGCACGTCGGTGGGCAAGGGATGGCAGCCTTTGAGTAAGTGTAGGGTCACCGATGAGACGTATAGCTCTCTTCTGAATGGAGTCCAGGATAGCGAGTGTAGAAGCGGCAGCGGCACCCCAGATGTGGGAGCAGTATTCGAGGTTTGGCCTTATTTGTGAAGTATATAAGGTGAAGAGATTAGCTGGTGAAAAGTATTTGCGAGCCCGAAAGAGGAAGCCTAATTTCTTAGCAGCCGATTCTGCAATTGAAGTGACATGTTGGTGCCAATTGAGACCTCGATCCACAGAAATGCCAACAAGTGAAAAGGACTCATTACTTTGGATAACTTGGTTGTTCATTGTGATGGGTCTAGGGCTGGTGTATCTCTTATGAGTAAGACAGCAAGACTGAGTGGTGGTTGGTGGGGTTGAATTGTACAAGATTTCTACTTCCCCAGTCTAATATTCTTTGGAGATCCACGGAGACAGAATCCTCCATGAGTCTGCGATCCTCATCTAGTTGGGCTAAAGAAACAGGCTTAGGATATTGTATATTTGAGTGGAGGGTGCTGTTGTCCGCGTAACTGTGAATTGGGTTGGATGTGCTAGAGAGGAGGTTATTGATGTGGAGAAGAAACAAAGTATAGGGGCTAAAGCTGAACCTTGAGGAACTCCTGCATTAATTGGATATAGTTTAGAGGAATGGCCGATTGGAGAGGAAATTTGCTGTCCAGGTACAGAGTTTTGGTGGTAGGCCAAAGCCCGGTAGTTTATTAAGTAGCGCTGCGTGCCAGACCTGGTCGAATGCTTTGGATATATCTAGAGCGACAATCTGCGATTCACCGTGTAGTTCCATAGACTTGTACCAAGAATGGGTGACAGAGGAAAGGAGGTCGGCAGTTGATCTGCGCTGACGGAATCCATACTGCATATCGTGAATTAGACTGTGTTTTTCAAGAAATTTTAGTAATTCGGTGTTTATATACTTTTCCATCACTTTAGAGACGACTGAAAGGAGATAAATAGGCCTGTAGTTGCTAGGAAGCGCTTTGGATCTTTTCTTGGGGACGGGTTGTAATCGAGCAGTTTTCCAGTTACTAGGGAATATGCCTCTATTGTAAGATGTCTGAAACAGACGAGTCAGGACAGGAGCAAGTTCTGGTGCGCATTTTCTGAGAACAATTGCTGGGATATCGTCAAGGCCAGAGGCTTTCTTGGTATTAAGAGAAGAGAGCATCTTTCGTACCTTTTTAGTTTTGAAAATGATATCCGTCATTTTGTGCGCGACATTGGGGACTGTTGGTGGTTGAACATTTGGAGGTGGGTTGAGAGTAGAATTGGCGGCGAATAACGAGGCAAAAAGTTCAGCCTTGCCCAGGGCGGTAGAAACAATTTCGTCCCCTGAGACAAGAGGTGGGAACGTGCTCTTGCAGAAATTATTCCCAATAGATTTAGCAAGAGTCCAGAAGGGTTTGCTGCCGTTGGATCTTAAGAGGACTTTGTTTTTGATGTGGTTATTAAACGAGTTTTTTGCCTCAGAAAGAATGTGGACATAGCGGTTTCTTGCGTCGTTAAATGCTTGACGGTTTTCTTGACTGGGATTGTGTAGAAGCGTTTTGTGAGCTTTGACCTTTTCAATTCTGGCCTTGTCGCAGGATTTAGAGAACCAAAGCTTTTGAGTGGCCGAAGAGGTTTTCTATGTACGTGGGATAAATAATTCCATGCCAGCTTGGATAATTTCGGTGACGTTTTGTGAGATATCAGAGGGGTCAGGATGAGAGAAGCAGACAGACGCCCATGGAAATGAGGAAAAGTAATCCCGCATTTCGTCCCAGTTTGCGGAGTTGTAGTGCCAAACGATACGTGGGTGTGATGACTGTGTGACCTCGGGTTGCATTGCGCAGAAAGCAGTGACCATGCCGTGATCTGAACGACCAAGGGGGGCGGTGACTGATATCTTGTAGCGTTCAGGGTTTGTAGTAAGAAGGAGATCCAAGGGATTTGAGCTGTGTGTTGGGATGCGAGGAAAGTAAGTAGGTTGCTGAACCATATTGGCTAAAGAATTGCTAACTGCAAAGTCTTCCGCTTCTCTCCCTTGTGGATCGGTTTTGGAAGATCCTACCAATTCCTTATTATGGACATTGAAGTCACCAAGAATAGTGACCTCGGAGGAAGGTTATTCAGAAATCAGATGGTCGATTTTTTCAGAAAGGTAGTCAAAGAGCTGGACAAAGTTGTTGTCAGAAGGTGACCGGTAAATGCAACAGATGAATTTAGTTGCAGCCCTGAGAGAGAGTTTTATCCATAGAATGTCTTTTCTTCCAGCTTCTAAATTGGGAAGTCTGGTGCAGGGTAGATTGCTACGGACGTATGCGCACACGCCTCCATGCAATCTAAAGGAAGTAAGGAGCTCGTACCCAGGGAAATTAAGATTATTAGTGGCTGTTTTGGCACTGATTTGGGTTTCGGTGAGAAAGAGGAGTTGGGGCCTATTAGCCTGGAGGAAATGGTGGACGGAATTCAGGTTAGAATTTAGGCCACATATATTGGAGAAGGATATGTTAAATATTGATGTTGGCGCCCCCTGTACACCCCTCTCCCGGAGATCCGAATGGAGGGGTATTTTACTTCCGGAATTTTTTGTACAAGGAGGAGCCATCATCATTTTTGTTTATAAGGGAAACCGACTCATACACCAGAACTGGAAACGTCCGTTGGGACTTCACCGGCCCCTTGATGCATGGGGTGGTACCTCCTCGGGCGTGAAAACATCCTCTACTATCACGTAAAGGAAATTTCCACTACCACCTGCTAGTTGCTGTATCCCTAGCCAGGGACCCATACAGGGTGCTACCGTCCGGGCCAGACAGATCCTGGTTTTTTAACGTGGTTGTTACTCCACCCCCTCCTCCTTTTTCACCCGGGCTTGGGACCGGCTATGGCGGAGTTTGTTACAAAAGTTCAAAATATGTCTATGCTTAGAATGTAACACTTGAAATTTCGCTCTCCCGTTTCAATTTATTACCAAAGTGCTTAGTAAGTAGAAGGATGATGTTAACCATTTTTCTTGCTCAAGACGGTTTCTTCCTGCTGGTAATAGTAATATATGAATCAACCATCAGAGCCAGTTCTCCTTGTTTGAAAATGTTTCTGCTTATGTTCATTTCACTTTTATAGTTGGGCTAACCTGAACCCGAACTTGGATGACCTTTTGTGAACTTTTTGTAAAAATAATACGCTTGCAAGAATAATTGATTCTGGAGGTGTTTGTTGAGTTTATGCTTTTACGGCATTCGTCTTTCCAGTATATTCCCATCTTTTTAATCTGCCTGCATATTCAAAACTCTCATGATAAAGGTTTGGATGGAAAACTGTATATTTGCTTTTTTTCCAGCAGGGGATTGCGAGGGAGGCATTGTTGGTGTGGATGAAGGAATGACAAAATATTGGCTGTATATTTTTATTTAATTAGTAGGAGGACTTAAAAAACCACTTTATGCACATTGCTATATTATACAGTTGCTCTGATTTTACCCATCGCAGTCACCTCTTACGTTACGAGCCTTACTTCTGAGACATCTGGAACACCTCTTCAAAGTATCATATAAAGCTGATGAAGTTTTAATTGATGATTTTCGTCTGTCCTTTTGTAATAAATACGTTTCTTTTCTGTAATGTTTGTTTAGAACACCCTTTTGACAACTGTAAAGTTATATAAATACAAAATACAGATGTAGATACTTTTTCTTTGGCTCCAAAAGTTCATGTTTTCTCTTTTCTGCAACCAGTTTCACTTTTACAGTACCGTAAAAGGCCAAATCCACTCCAGAGAAGAAAACGAGCACTCTTCAAGCCATAAAATAAGTCTCTACATCTGTATTTATTATGGAACAGTTTTACCAAGTAAGGGCAATATATTTTTTTCTCCCACAGGGCTCTTCTGCTGCTTTGCCGTCCCGATAGCACTGCAACCTTTGGCTTATTGTGCATGCCCTTTGTCTTTTTACTACAGACAGACGTCCCAAAAGGGCCAGGGCACCTGTAAAGGCGTAAGAGGAGAGTGTGAGTCAGAAGACGCCGCGCTCGGGCTCTAGCACACCTACTACAGACAGACGTCCCAAAAGGACCAGCGCCGGAACACCGGCGCAGGCTGGCTCGTATAGGGAGGCTGCGGAGGGCATCGGCATGGCGGTAATTGACAGACGTCATCCTGAGGTCACGCTGGACCAGGGGAAGGCGGACCTGATCCAGGCTGCGGTGGACTCTCTTCAGGAAGGGGAGAGCTCGCCTCAGTTCCACCGGGCGCGCCTGGCGGGGGGCATCCTGTGGGTAACCTGTGTCGGCCGGCAGTCGCGGGACTGCTTGCGGGAAACGATTGGGGGCCCCGGTCAGATTTGGGAGGGAGCGCACTTGACAGCTGTCGAGCCCAAAGAGACGCAAGGTCCTCGTACGGATCCCTGACACCGTCCCTCAGGAGACGGCGATCAGTAGACTGAAGATCCAGCACCTTGAACTGGGGACACAACACTGGTCGGTTCTAAGCAGGATGGCAGAGGAGAAAGGATAGATTTTCGCCTTCTTGATCGACCAGGCGTCATACAGAGCCCTTGAAGGAACCTCCTTCAAGGCATTCTAGGGCATGGGATGGGTTAGCTTCCGCCCAGTGAGGAAGCAACTAGGGGTTGATGGGACTTTGGTTCCTTCAGGTCAACCTCGAACACAGTATGGCAGCCACGGCCGGACTACTGATGGCTCTGAGGAACACGGATGTGGTCCACATCCAGGAACCGTACTCCTATAGAGGAGAGATCAAGGGACTCGGCGGAGCTGCTGGAAAGCTCATCTACAGCAGATCCAGCGAGAACCCGAGGGCCTGCATTTTTGTCAGGGAAGGGATAGAGTTTCTGCCTTTAATGAATTTCTGTTCCAGGGACCTGGCAACGATCAAAGTCCGCTGTGGAGGAGCGGATGGGCCGAGGGACATTACTGTCGGGTCAGCCTATCTGCCAGGGGACAGCACGGACCCTCCTCCACCCAAGG
This sequence comes from Tillus elongatus, assembly GCA_964006375.1. Classification (NCBI taxonomy): domain Eukaryota; kingdom Metazoa; phylum Arthropoda; class Insecta; order Coleoptera; family Cleridae; genus Tillus; species Tillus elongatus. The sequence goes on along the minus strand of OZ023265.1, from coordinate 19,223,680 downwards.
AATTGAAGCAGCTGATGATGGGTAGCAGAGCAGGTGGATGGCAGACCATCATCGGCATGGATGCGAACGTGCACCATGAGTTGTGGGGAAGCTCGGACACAAACTCTGGGGGTGAGGCACTTCTACAATTCTTTATGAAATTTAATTTAGACAGATTGAATAGAGGTAATAAACCGACCTTCGTCACAACACGGCGTGAGGAAGTTTTAGATCTAACAGTTTCCACCCAGTTCGGTGACTTTGTTAAGAACTGGGCTGTGTCTGGGGAAGTGAGTATCTCAGACCACAGATACATCCGCTTTGAAATCGCCAAAGTCGAAAGACAAATGGTATGGTACCGGGACCCCCGCAAGGCTGACTGGGAAGCTTACAGGACAGACCTAGCAGTGGAACTGCGGTGGTTTAAGAGTACCATAGACAATTCAATAGATCTTGAGATTGCGGCAGCCAAATTGCAAAGGGCAATCATTTCGACCTATAACGCCAACTGCCCCCTGAAAATGAGGGCGTCCACTAGGAACGTCCCGTGGTGGAACGAGGACCTCAGACAAAGGAGGACGCAGGCTCGTAAGCTGTTTAATGCGGCCAAAAGGTCGGGAGCATCGGATGAATATAGACAGGGCCTAATGACCTATAACAAAAGACTGAGGGACGCCAAGAAGGAGTCGTAGAGGAGGCACTGCGAGGAAGTGGAGAACACGTCCGAGAGCGCTCGACAACACAATATCCTGTCCACGGGCACTCAGACCAACATAGGCTCACTTAGAACATCCACGGGAGGCTTTACAAGTTCGGGGGAGGAAACTATGGAAATTTTACTCCAGACGCATTTCTCCGGCTGTAACATAATAAACCAATCACCTCTGGACTAGGAACACTCAGAAATAGAGGCGCCTTATAGGCGGACATCTACAGTAGACTGAATCAGATGGGCCATTAACAGCTTTACGCCATACAAATCTCCGGGATTTGATTGAATAATGCCCATCATGCTCGAACAGGGGATATATATATATATATATATATATATATATATATATATATATATATATATATATATATATATATATATATATATATATATACTGGCGCCGGTGCTTACCCTCATTATGAGGGCCAGCCTGGCTCTGGGGTACATTCCAAGGGCATGAAGACTGGCCAGGGTTGTATTCATTCCTAAACCTGAGCGTCCAACAGACCAGGCAAAGTCCCTGAGCCAATAAGTCTCATGTCCTTGCTAAAAACAGTGGAAAAACTGCTCGACGGGCACATGGTGTACCGGAAGCATATCCCCTACACTGTGGACCTTATGCATACAGAGCAGGATTCTCAACAGAGACAGCACTGCACCAACCGGTGCTGAAACTGGATAATACGTTGTAGAACAGTGAGTTGGCGCTGGGGGCCTTCCTAGACATAGAGGGGGCCTTCAGCAACATCTCATTCGGATCAGTTCTGACAGCTGTCAGGAAGCGTGGAATAGAGGAGACGTGCTGAGGGTGGATCGATTCCATCTTCAGGGACAGGGCGGGGTGTCCGCAGGGGAGCGTTCTGTCTCCCTTGCTCTGGTGCCTAGTCGTGGACAGCCTGCTGCGGAAGCTCTCAGGAGGGGGGTATGAGGTACAGGGCTCTGCAGACGACATTGTCATCATAGTCCGACGAAAGATTACACAGTCAGTGTTGGAGCGCGTGCAGACAGCACTGAAAGTGGTGGAAGGGTGGACAGTTGGTCAAGGGCCCGGGGTGAGCCCTGAGAAAGCAACCGTCATACCGTTTATGAGGAGGAGGAAGTGGGACAGCCACAGAATTCTCACTCTATACGGCAGGAACATTCCAATGGCCAGGGAGGTAAATTATCTTAATATCTTGGGGTCGTACTGGATTCTAAGCTAAACTGGAATGGTCACATTGCAAAAATACTGCGTAAAGCAGTCATGACCTTAGCCGTCACTAGGCGGCTATATGGAAAATCGTGGGGACTAAGACCTAGTATGGCCCACTGGCTGTACACAAGGGTGGTCAGACCATCGGTAACATATGCGGCACTGGTCTGGTGGCCTAAGGTGACACAATCCAGTGCTAAACAAAAATTAGGCAAGATCCAAAGGATAGCTTGCCTAGGCATCACAGGGGCCATGACTTTAACCCCAACAGCCGCCATGGAGGTGTTGCTGGATCTGCCCTCCCCCTATTTATTATGGGGGAGGCCAGGCTAGGACTATACAGAGTAGCCTGCAATGGCAGACTGAAGATCAACCCAGGCTTCAGGGGCCACTGCAAAATTCAGGAGATCGTGAAGGAGCCCATGCTTGGAATCAGGACAGACTTCGCGAGCACGCGAATCTGCAGGGAAAACAACTTTACAGTGGAAATCCCCGACTGGGAGGCATGGCGGGAGGAGACGCCGGGCATACCACGGGACGCGCTCGTCTGGTTCACGGACGCATCCGGCGGGGAGCGTGGGACGGGAGCAGGAGTTCATTCGGAAGGACCAAGGGTAAGTCAAAGTATTTCCCTCTGAGTCCATGCAACGGTCTTTCAGGCCGAAATGTACGCCATCCTACAGTGTGTGCGAGAGAACAAGAAGAGGGGCTACACCAACAAGCAGATTCTCATAGCCACAGACATCCAGGCACCCTTTCAGGCCCTAAGTTACCCAAGGGTAAATTCCTGGCTGGCGAGTGAGTGCCGAGACAAGACGAGCGACCTGTCTGGGTAGAATGAGGTCACCTTATCTGGGTGCCGGGACACTCGGGGGTCAAAGGCAATGAAAAAGCTGACAGTCTCGCAGACAGGGTCAGCAGAACCAATTATGGGACCAGAATCGGCTCTGGGCATGACAAAGAGCACTGCCAGGGGAGCCATTAGGTCCTGGGTTAAAAACTAACACAAGGTGTACTGGGCAGACTGTCCAGGGCTCTGACATGGGAAGTCAATAATTGACGAACCCAGTTCAAAGAGAGCTGTGGAGCTGCTAAATCTTAGCAGAGGACAGCTCAGAAACATAACAGGTCTCTTGACGGGACACATGGCTGTCAAGAAAAACCTGCATAAAATGGGGCGGTTCGAGGGGAACCTCGCATATTTTAACGAAACGAAGGAAAATGATGGCTGAGACACAGATCTAGGAGCTTGTTAGCCATTTCGAGCCGTATTTTTAAGTCACAAAGCCCTAATGCGTACTAATGTACAACTACCAGAATTATCAATTTAGATGTTTCAACTTTTTTTTAAACAGAGGCTTGTAATTTCTTTGTCTTTTAACCTAGAGATCTGAATTTTTGTACAAAGGATACTCTTTATGACAGAAACCAGCGTACCAAATTTAGTTACCATATCTTTTTAATTTTCGGAGATATGAATTTTTTTTCGAAACAAAACCCAAAATTTTCCCGGAAAACCTTATCTGATTTTCCTAGCTAACGAACTTATCCAAGCCATTTAGAAAAGAAAGATACTCACCAAATGTGATCAAAATCGGCCCATTATTTTTTGAGTGATTGGTGTGATACATACATACATACATATATATATATATATATATATATATATATATATATATATATATATATATATATATATATATATATATATATATATATATATATATATATATATATATATATAAACATATAAAAACTGAAACTGACCCCGGATATGCGTTTTAGGGGTCCTAGTTTGCGCTCATTTAAAGAAATTTTTTCAAAATTCAACAGTCGGGATCTCCTCATTGGTGAATTTTTTTTAAAGAAAATTCACTAACAACATATCCTAGTCACATTTATGTAACGTTAGACGCGGAAATGGGGGATTCACGGGAATATATTTGCACTATTTGTCATAACTTTCACAAGTCTGAACTAGAACGGTAAATACCACTAAATAGTCCAAACTATAGCAGTGTCTGAATTACTGCAATGTCGCACTTACCAAATGTTCGGATTTGCGAAGTTGTATTATAATCGTTCCCTGAATATCAGTTAGTAAGTAAAAATTTAGTATCTTCACACATTGGATTTCTAATGAGATTTGCCTCCTAATTAATCAGTATGGAACTAGACTTCGGTTATAGAAATTAAGAAGTGGGTTGTCTTTACACAAAACTATTTTTCGAAAAGCATTTCTTTATTAATCAAAAAATTACATAATTCAAAATATATAAGGGTAAAGGATGCATGAAATATTTACTTAATCAGTAAAATAAATTGAAAGAAACTCTTTGACTACATTTCATTTTCTACTGCACTGAAATTTTGTAATTACAAAGAGATAAAGTTTCTGTTTTTTTTTTACATTGCTTGTAAGCTTAGTTCATGTGATCTTAAAAACAATTAAGCAAGAAGTTCCTACTAATGTGTATGTTCTTCTAAAGTGAACGAATTTTTTTTTATTCAACTAGCCTCTGCTTCATTTTAACATCTTGATTTTTCTTCAAATAAATAAGCCTTTTCTACTTGGGACACTTTAATCTGTTAAACTGATAAGCTAAGTGTCAGTTAATCGGGCTTATTATTGACACCCTAAGATGTCAATTATCCACAACATCAACATTTTTTACTAATAAGCAAGTTTTGCAGCACCTTTCATAATAAAGTAAAACAACATAATCAGTGATAAGTGAAGAAAAAATATAGCTGTAAAAATGACCCTGTGCACCAAAAAGATTAACAGGCTGTTTAGCCCAATTAGTTTATTTGTAATTAAAGCGGCAACAGCTCTGTGAACTTTGAATTGTTTAATACCAACATTTCACCAGGTATTTATAAAAATCTGTCTGCACTCAGCACCCTTTTAGGCGCCTGTATCTGGAAAAAAGTGCATTTTGTGATACAGGTAAGTTGACTAACATCGTCAATTTTGTCTCAAAATTATGTGATAAGGTATTGCCTCAACATTTTAAAAATTGTTATATATTGATTAGAATTATAGTTTTACTCAATCTAATCCAAAACAGAGGGCAGATAAAATCAGTTCACGTTCAAAGAACATCCAAATTGTAATTACATTACTTGGCCTTAAAATAATACCTATCTATACACTGTTAAATTATCGTCACAGAAGTTAGCAATTAACTTAAAATGCTGAAGAAACATTTCAGGGAATAATAGGTCAACATGTACAACCTACTACATAACTAATTTACAAAATTTAACAATTAACTATCTTAAAAATAATATAATAAAGGGTAAAAGTAACAAATCGAACAAGTGAAATAAGGAAAAATGTAAATAAAATAATTTACAATATTAGACTACCTACTATTAAACACTTTAATTGGGATTAAATCGAATTTTGTTTGATATTTTGAAATCCTAGTGTTTAAAAAACTATTATAATATGTGTAGTTAAGTATAAAGTGAAATAAATAACTGGTTACATATTTTACAATGAAACGTATAATTTAAAATTGCTGGGTTAATATTTTCTACAAAAAGGTTTCTTTTTCTTCCCAGTTTGATTAAAAAAATGAATCTTATCAGTAGCATTGTATAGGCAACTATTTTGTGCAATTAACTTCTCATATCCAAATAAAGAAGTTTGCAAGGACAAAGAAGGTATGTCCAATAACCAATTAGTGATGCAAGATTGTTTCACTTTAACATAATCAATTAAAACAGTGTATAATAAAATAATAGGGGTTAATTTGATAACCAAGACAGAAACAAGAGATAATTAACTAGCTAAAAGAACTTGATATAGAAGACTAATAAAATAAATGTCTAGATACAATATTAATGCACCATTTTGAGCATTTGCTTAAAGTCAATATAGGAGGATGCGTTTTTCAACTGCTTTCCGACAGATGGGGCATTCAGTCATCTGATCTCCACACATCTGACAAAGGCCATGTCCACAAAGGAAGATCATGTTCTTCAGGCGGTCTAGACATACAGGACACATTGTCTGAAATACAAAAATATATGTCTTTATCCAAATATACAATGTTTCAATTAATATTTGTGGATTTTTGTATTTATTTATTTATTTATTTTTATTTCAACAACACACCACGAGGGCTCACAGCTTAAACATTATCGTACCGTGGGTACAAGGAGGAAAGAGGCAACTTGTTAATTCTGGACTTGAAGGTTTGGAGGAGAAGGAAAAACATGTGCTGGCAAGGAATTCCACAACTTGGAAGTCCTTGGGACAAAAGAGCGGGCATAACAAGATGTTCTATGTCTGGTGACCTGGACAGTAAAAGGGTGCGTTCGCTCTGTTCCCCTGGTAGATCTGTTGGGGGTAGCAGGTGGAGGAACTATGGAAGAAAACTCCTCTGAGCAGTGCCCGTGCAGATATCTATAAAAGAGAGAGAGGTCACCAACGGCACGTCCGTGGGTAAGGGATGGCATAGCTCTCTTTTGAATGGAGTCCAGGATAGCGATTGTAGAAGCGGCAGCGGTACCCCAGATGTGGGAGCAGTATTCGAGGTTTGGCCTTATTTGTGAAGTATATAAAGTATAGAGATTAGCTGGTGAAAAGTATTTGCAAGCCCGGAAGAGAAAACCTAATTTCTTAGCAGCCGCTTCTACAATGATGTGACTTGTTGGTGCGAATTGAGATTTCGATCCACAGACATGCCAACAAGTAAAAAGGACTCATTACTTTGAATAACTTGGTTGGTTCATTGTGATGGGTCTAGGGCTGGTGTATCTCTTATGAGATAGAAAGCAAGACTGAGATTTGGTGGAGTTAAATTGTACAATATTTATGTTTTTGATGTGGTTATTAAACAAGTTCTTTACCTCAGAAAGAATGCGGACATAGCGGTTTCATGCGTCGTTAAATGCTTGACAGTTTTCTTGACTGGGATTGTGTAGAAGCGTTTTGTGAGCTATAACCTTTTCAAGTCTGGCCTTGTCACAGGATTTAGAGAACCGGGGCTTTTGGGTATCTGAAGAGATTTTCTGTGTACGTGGAATAAATAATTCCATGCCAGCTTGGATAGCTTCAGTGACGTTTTGTGAGATATCAGAGGGGTCAGGATGAGAGAAGCAGCCAGACGTCCATGGAAATGAGGAAAAGTAATCCCGCATTTCGTACCAGTTCGCGGAGTTGTAGTGCCAAACGATACGTGGGTGTGATGACTGTGTGACCTCGGGTTGCATTGCGCAGGAAGCAGTGACCATCCCGTGGTCTGAGCGACCAAGGCGGGCGGTGACTGATGTCTTATAGCATTCAGGTTTTGTAGTAAGAAGGATATCCAAGGGATTTGAGTTGTGTGTTGGGATGTTAGGAACGTTTTTGTTTGATTAAAGCAGTTTTTAAAAGTATAATGTTAGGGTGATGTGGGGGTATTTATGTCGACAAAGATAGAATTTTTGCAATCACAAAATACATACACACGGTATGACACTTAAAATTTCACCCATATAGAATATATTCACAGCTGATGTTCCAGCTCGACTACAATTCTGCCATTTCTTTAGAAACAAACATAATGAAGATACACTGTTTGTGAATAAAATACTTAATTACTGGTAATGCTACGTTTACTGGCCGGAGTATATTTAACTTCAGAAACAAACTTGCACAAGCAAAATTTAATGGATGGATTGCAGGCAGAATGGACGTAATGAACGTAGAATAGATGTAATGCAAGCAGAATGGATGTAATGAACGTAGAATAGATGTAATGCATGCAGAATGGATGTAAGGAATGTAATGCATGCAGAATGGATGTAATGCAGGCACTGTGCGTCAGCAAACTCGCATTGGAAGTGCCTGAACAAGACTTGGCTAAATATGTTGTGACCTTTAATTGGGTGTAAGCCTGTTGCACAATAAAGTAATAAATAAATAATGGATGCAGTGCACTTAGAATAGATGTAATGCATGCAGAATGGATGTAACATATGCAGGATGGATGTAAGGTATATGCAGAAGAGATGGAATGCATGCAGAATAGATGTAAGGTATACAGAAGAGATGCAATGCATGCAGAATGTATGCTGAGAAGAATTCCAGCAAAAGACAGCCGAATCAAAAAAAAAATCTGACAAATTAAGTTAATCTGGTTGGCTTCGTTCATTGCTTACCTGCTCCTTTATATCCTGGAGCTGCTGTTGTAGTTTCTGTATGTCGTTAAGGCTACTGGTGTCTCTTCCACCATTGTTCATGATGGGTCCTTGTGGGACGGGTATTGGTTCACTGGAAGACGGTTTGACCTCATCCTCAACTTCAGCTTTCACTTCTGATATGGTACCTAGTCCTCCACTGCATACAGTCATTGGTACTATCAGCTCAATTTGGGATCTACACAACACACATTTCTTCATTATCTGGGAACAGCTCTCGCAGGCGCACATGTGACCGCATGGTTTGAACAATACATTGGACTTCTTGTCAGAACAAACTAAACATTCTTCAATCTGCAACAAATAACAATTTTTCTAAGCATACTAGAACTAAACTTATGGACAAAATGGTCGCATCATAAGATTTTCTTAAAAAAACTGAATTTTAATACTCACTCCCTGCTCGGCTATCGAGTAGTAGGCTTTGACCTTCTCTGACATTTTAAGCATATCGATGGATATTTGACAAAACATCGTAAGCGACAATTTTACCAAAATTGTGTTTTTTGGTCTAAACGATTCCTTGGGTAAAACTTGATCATCCCGACACAATATCGTACGTCAGTTCTATTGTTTTCGCTGAATTTTATCGTTTTGTATATTATCGTATGCGACAATATTGTCTAACAGTGTTTAAATTATACCTAAAACTATCGTAACTGTTGATGTATTCCCGACAGAGAATCGTAAGCGCCGTCGGTTACGATAAACTAGCGAGAACATACGACAGTTATTAGTGACCATTTATTTCTTGTCCACTGCGCATCAGTCCGAGTTTAAGAGCTGTTATGCGTTATTCTAATGATTTCAGTTTAGTAGAGTCATCGTAAGTGTCTGCACGTAACGAAATTTGTACGATTTGATTGTGTTTAAGGTTTAGTGTTTTTGTGGTTTAAATTTGAATTGAATAATATTAATTTAGTGGAATAGAATATAGTACCATGGTAAGTACCATAATTTTAGTTATTTGTCGATAATCACACTAACTTAAACCGTTTATAGATGATGGCTTCTTCACGAGGGTATAGAATAGCATTAACGGGAATACAACAAAGTCAAAAAGAGATGCAAGTAGAACAAAAAAGGTCGAACAGTTTAGAAAACGTGGAAAATAATATTAATATTATAAATCATTTGAATCTAAATACTGCAAATGTTAAAAGTAAGACCATCATCTCAAATAATATCTCCTTAAATGAACATGTTACTGACAACGGTCCCTCTAATAATACTACACCAAATCAGAAGCACTTTGAAACAATTCTTGATGATATAGACAGCATGCCAATTGTATTTTTAGAGAATGAAAGTAGTACTGCTTCTGCCACTGTATTATTGGACAACAATTTAGACGATGTATTGAATGAGGGTTCCACTTTTATTTTAAATGAGTTCGAAAACTACATTGATGATAATATTGAAGTTATCGATGAAATCCTAGTTGAAAAGGCGCCGGAAAATAAGCAAAGAAGGCTGGTAAATTATTCTTCAAGTTCGGAATCAAACAACTCCGAGTCAGAACCTGTCCAAAAAAGTACAAAACTGAAGAGGTTTGATTCAGATTATTCGTTTCATGAAAAAAAGGATTCCGATTTCTTCTATTCAAGTTCCGATTCCGAAGATACCGTTGAAAAGAGTACTGTTGGTGAATCTGGGTTGAGAAAACCAAAAAAAGCTAACAAAAAGAAAATAAAAAAAATTGAAAAGTGTTTGGGAGCTTTAAAATCAGTACAGGAAAATCCATGCAAAAATAGAAATTGTCAAAACTCATGCGCCAAAAACTTTACAGAACAACAGCGTCATGACATTTTCGAATTTTATTGGGGACTAGGTAGCCATCAAAGACAGCGGGATTGGCTTTTATCCTGCATTAAGGAAACTATTCTTAAACGAAGACGCGTAACTACCGAAAATAGCAGGCGGAATAGAACTTTTAAATATTTTCTCTCATGGAATGGGACTGAAGTCGAAGTTTGCCAAAAGTTTCTTTTAAAAACACTATGCATCTCGCAAATGACTCTGAGATACACTAAAGACAATGCATTTTCTGAAAAATTTGCTAAGACTGATCAGAGAGGGAAACATGATCCACCTCATAAAACAAAGCAGGAGGACAAAAAAAGTGTTCATGATTTTATAAAAAAGCTACCAGCAGTTCCGTCTCACTACTGCAGAGGTAGTACAACAAAAAAGTATTTGCCAGCGGAAATGAGAAACGTGTCCTTCCTGTATAGAATATTTGTAAAGGATCAACTAGAATTATTTAATGTCACGACCAAAGTGTCCTTGAAAGTATTTAGAAATATTTTTCGTAAAGATTTTAATCTTGGTTTCCATCTTCCTAAGAAAGATAAGTGTTCAGTTTGCGAAACAAGAAAAGATAATGGACTTACATTTACAGAAGAAGAGGTGGATGATTACGAGGCACATGTAAGAGATAAAAATGAGAGTAAACAGAATTTTCTGTCTGACCAAAAGTTGGCAAAAGAAGACAACAGTTTTGTATGTGCTAGTTTCGATTTACAAAAAGTTTTGAACACGCCACATGGCGAAAACATGATGTTATATTACTCCCGAAAATATGCTATGTACAACGAGACTGTATATGAAAGTGGAACTAGGAACACCTTTTGCTATGTATGGGGTGAAGCTGACGGCAATCGAGGATCAAACGAAGTAGGCACAATCATAAATAAATATTTAGAAATGATTGACCAGAGAGGAAATGTTCAGGCCGTTGCGCTTTATTGCGACAGTTGTTCTGGTCAGAACAGAAATAAGGCTATTTTGGCTATGATATATACGTTTTTAAAATCGTCGAAAAATATACAAGACATAAAAATCGTATTTCTCCTTCCAGGGCATACTTACATGCCCGTGGATGCAGTCCATGCTACGATAGAAAGATTCATTTCTAAACGTATTGTTTGGGCGCCATCAGAATGGGCTACATTGATTTCCAATGTTAGAGTTCACCCAAGACCCTTTGAAGTTATCTCCATGAAATATTCTGACTTTATAGATTGGAAAACAACAGCAGAGAATTTACTGAGTAGTAATAAAACCAATGATGGACAGAAATTCAAAATAAGTAAACTCAGAATAGCGTATTTTAAGAAAGGGGAGGATAGCATACACATAAAATACTCATACTCCGATTCTGTGGAAAAGATCGTTTTACCAGTATCCCTTGTATCACAGTCTAAAGGTTTGTAAACTCTATCATAATCTAATTCTATCAAGTTAACCACATTTTGTTATTAGGTCGTAGATCAAAAAAATCACCAAAAGCAGTAGATGTCCTTTATTCGTCTCCGTTGCCAATTTCTGAATTGAAATTAAAAAATCTTATGGAGCTGTGTGAAAAAAAAGTAGTACCCCATAGATATTGGGACGAATACAAATCCTTTGTGGCGACGGTTGATGTTCCAGATACTTTGGCTGAGACTGATAATGAAGACGAAATTCGTGAAGAGAATTGAAAGTCTAAACTTGTATTTGTACTGCCATTTTAAAGTTTGTGTGATACTGTACGTTTTAATTTTAATGCCATTGTAATTAATGTTTTAGTTCAAATAAATTTATGTATTAGTACAAATGTTTTTGTTCAAATATTTTAGTTCAAATATTTTGTCTCATTCTGTACTTTTAACGTGTTCAATAAATGATAAGAAAAATAGCCTTTACGTTATTTATAACTATTTTAATGGTCATGCATCGCAATGTCAAATGTTTTAGTTTAATTCTGCACTTTTAACGTTTGATAAATAATGATAATAACAATAATGATAATTATTAATATAATAATAATAATAATAACAGCCTTTGCGTTACATAATACAAATTTTTCCCATATTATAACGAGAATTGCCAGATATACTAAACATCGTATGTGTATCGTAAGCGACAAAAATCTAGTAACATAATGCCTGACAAATTATCGTAAGTAGCAAAAATTAATGTAAATAATTCGTTTTCTCAAATTCAATACGAAAATTCAATTAATATTTACAAAACAAAAGTGTTACAAACATTTTTATTACTCATAGTCTGAGAAAGACATCAATTATAAAAAAAGTTGGTTCCTGTAAAATTTACTGTGTGTCGCTTACGATGTTTTGTCAAAAACCCATCGATATGCTGTTGAGTAATTATCTATTATTTTATTACAATTGACAATTAAAGTAATTTTTTGCTGCAAATTTATTTAAAATCTGTTCGAAAAGCTTTTTAAGACAATTACCTTCATTACCAAGCAGATTCTTATCTTTTGTTGTCAACCAGCCACTCATAAGTGTTTTAAATTTGAAAAATGACAATAAAGACACATTTACAACCCAGATCGCATATTTGTTCAAAATGTCACTTATACTAATTTTCCTCTGAGCCCCTTAAATATGAAATAGATTCTAATAAAATCTGAATCGTTACCTTAATTCTATTAACGACAGTATCCCGACAAATAAGGCACTTCTTAACCCTGGGAGCACACCCAGAACAGCAGGTCACATGACCACAAGGCTGGAACAACATATCCCTCTTGGCATCTGAGCAGACCAAACACTCATCAAGTGTTGAACTTGTATTTTCTTGTTTGTGCATAATTTGATTGGGTCCCATTTCCATCTCACCACTCTGTTTGTCTTTGTGGCACTTAGTCAATGTCTTGCAGAGGTTGGGATCCGGGCAAAGATCTAATGGAGTTTGTCCCTTTTTGTTCTTTATAGTCAAATCAGCTCCGTTGCCAGCCAAAAAGCATGCTATGCTTGCTGAAGACTTTTTGTCAGAGCCTTGAGTACCCAAACCCATTAGTAGTTTGCCTACGTCTTGGACATCTTGAAGCTGACGTAACTGAGATAACGTGTGGTGGCGAAGAGCTTCGTGCAAAGGAGTGTCGCCATCTTTGTCCGCTACATTCAGGTTAGCACCTTCTCTTACCAGAAGCTGTAAAATATATGCAAAAAGTTATTTTTTAGAAGCATTATAGAACAAATTTGCTTAGTAATGTGAATAAAGGAAGAGCAGTTTAATTCGAGCTAAATATACATGTATCTGTAAAAGTTCGTCAAAATAAGAGAGAATTTCTTTGGCTCCACAAATGCTTGTTTTTCTGTAAAACGCGAAACCGATTGCAGAGAAGAAAGAAAGCATTTATGAAGGTAGAGAAAAAGCCTCTACATCTGTATTTAGTATTGAGCGGTTTCACCAGGCAAGCACAACAACAATCATTGAAGTGTGAAGTTACCTAATCATAAACTTGAGTTTCATTTAACCTTTTCTATATATACCTACGCTTTACTATAAAAAGATTTAAAGACATAAAGGGGAGAAAGGATATATAAAAATGTAATCTAAGAAAATGAAACGGATACTTTTAGAAAAGCGTAAAAGACCTACTAAATACTGATTTAGAGAAGTGTACATTTGTTTTGTTTTATCCTACCGACTGTGCCAGTTTACTAATTATAATTACAACTTTGAAAAACTTTGTTCCTTCTTACAACAGTATTCAAGTTTATGATCTTTTAAATGGATTAAGGAAACAAAACTAAAAGCTTCACTTTGAATGAACATAAAGACGTTTACCCTAACAATCTGCGTATGTTGACGTTCAACAGCAAGATGAAGAGCTGTCTGTAGATTGACATTCTGGAGGTCCATGTTTGCTTTACCGTTAAGTACAAGTTGTTCAGCAACTTCCACATGGTTGTTTAGAGCAGCAAGATGCAATGCGGTGTATCCATCTTCTTTCTTCTCGTCCACTATCCAGGGTCTGGGTAGCTTGGCCAGAAGAATCTTCATTGCACTGAAATAAAATTAAACAACTAGTAAAACATCACAGGAAACAAGTCTGGAGAAATAAATGCTTTTGGTAGCGAGCTTAATGTACTATCGAGTATACAAACTGATAACAATGGCCTTATGCCTAAATACTTTACAAATCACAAGATTTATTTGTGTCCGCATCTTGTATAATTTCGAACAATACATATTATTATTATCATTACTACTATGATTTTCATCATTAGTTGAAAAATATGTGTTTTTATCAAGTTGTTGGACCTAAACTAGTTGTGTATTTCTGTGATATTTTTTTAACGTCAGTCTATTTCCATGACTATGGCCAATCACCGACGCCAGAGAGCAGTTTCACCTCAATATCCTGGAAATTTTGCCGAACCCCTGACTTTCTCTAAGGAGGGTATGGATCTTTAACGTGCCCAACATCACTGACACGGGACTGACGGCATTACGTCCACTCCGAAGGGCGGAACGTGGAGACATTCAATTTGCTCATATACAATGTCACAATCTCGGTTGACGTTAATATTACAGTATGCACTGAAAAAGTGAAAGAAAAACCCTGGGATCGAACCCAGTACCCTTCCATTCAGAGGCACACGTTCTTACCACTGAATGACCGAGGCTCCAAAGAAAGTAATACAAATTGTAATGATAATCCATCTCTTACGTTTACTAATGCACATAATCCCCTGGACATGCTTCTAATTGAATCAGTGTGCCGTTTCTGAGGAATGACTCTTATGTAGCAGTTTTAAGCTTTGAAACAGTTGTTGGTGGTTTCGAAAGCAGTAAATATGCCTTAAAACAATTATTTGGAACTATTTCTACATATATGAACTGACCCCACATATGCGTTCTAAGGCTCCTAGTTCGCGCTCATTTGAAACATTTTTTAATAATTTAGGCCATGATCTCATTAGCGAATTTTTTCTACAAAAATTCGCTAAAACATAAGATTGCATAAACAATAAAATATCAGACAACGTGCTTACTATAATATAGTCTTAAGAAATGTTCATAGAAAGCTATAACGAGCCCAATTACCTACTTTAGAACTCATGAATATATATATATATATATATATATATATATATATATATATATATATATATATATATATATATATATATATATATATATATATATATATATGAGATGTATTTGGTTCTCGGGTTGAACCGCGTCCTGGATTAATTAAAGTTCAGCGTTTCGACTCTTGTTTTTGAGTCATTTTTAAGAGGTAAAGGAAATATACAAGGAAATGAACACTAAGGCCTCAATCTGCTACTCTCATAAGGTCTTAGTGTGTTCAACCCTAGACCCGAGAGAGATCTGACCGTTCGTCGTAAGTCTTGTATTATTTATAACGTTTCGTCTACCTTTCTCGTTATCAGTGTAATTAGTCGGATGCAGGTTAGTTTAAACTTTTATATGGATATTTTTATGTTTTCGTAAAAAAGGGCGTAGACTATTCTATGAAAAGTTGCTACCATCACGCACTTGTTCCGTCCAGACTTTCTACAACTAACGACAGAGTCATGATTGAGACAAAAAGGCTACTTAGACTATGATGATGAAGTTTATGTTTCGAAGAAAGTATTAGCTTTAGGAAACTCCATTTTATTACGTGGTGATATACCATTACGTTAAAATATTTACAAATTCATTATAGTTCGGTTTGTGATGTGTTCAATCAGCAAGCTTCTACCCTTGTGACGTCTTGCTAGACCAAGAGAAACATACATTAGAAATAATTAGACAATTTCAAAGACAGGAACATAATGTATGTTAATATTTGGTTCACATACATATTAACAAGTGCTCGAATTGAGGAACATTAAAGGTGACAACAAATCTAGGTGGCATGAATTAATTGACGACAATACTAACGTCTGTTAGTACCGATACTGGAAGAGATGATGACGTGTTTGCATAACTAAGAAGGTTGGTATGCTTAATGTGACGATTGACGATGATAATGCATCATTTAAGCAGTTATTCGATGCCTTATAACTGACACACACACAATATATGTGTTTGTATGTATTTGTGTATTTGTATATATCATTCAGTAGCTCGTATCCTAGTCAGCAGGCTAGACAGCCCAAGTCACCGACATGTGTGTGGTACACTGGTAATCGCAAATGGGAGAGCGTGTTTCAGAGACGGATCTTGCAGAAATCTATCAACAACTTCTAGGACTCTTATCAAAAAGATTCAGCACGCGACAAGTGCGTTATGGTAGCGAATTTTCATAAAAAGGTCTTTAATGTCAAATATGTATGTCTTGAATGAAAAACATCAAATTTGGTAGATAGTATAACTTTTATAGTAAAAACCATAAACCTAAAACTTTCCCGAAAAAACTGGTCCAATTTTCCTGACCAACAAGAAATTTATGCAAAAACTACACCTATCAAGGGATAATCCAGAAAACGCTATTTGACAAACATTAATAGAAAAAATTTTACAAAAAAATTTGCAAGCAATTTCTTTCACGAAAACTAGCCATTTTTTAACTGGCTCAAGTTACAAGAAAATTATATAAAAATATTTTGAAGAAAATGTACTAAAATGTTTTTACACGAAAATTTGCAAAACATTTTTTTTCACGAACATTCGAGAACAATTAATGCTTTAGTCTTATATATGAATAATTCAAGATAAATTCTTTTTTCCTGGAAAATATTTGTGTCTATAAAAAATAGGTCTGACGAAACCTGCTACATGCTTTGACCTTATAGATAAATAATTGAATACAAATAAATTTTTTCCTGGAAAATGTTTGTATCTATGGAAATACATCTTCTGGTTTGATGAATCTTGCACCATACTTGATCTTATGAATAAATGATCTAATATAAATTCTTTTCCTGGAAGATGTTTGTGGATATAAAAATAGGTCTTCTACTTTGATAAAATTGATGGAAATGATGGAATTATTTATTCCACGTACACAGAAAACCTCTTCAGCCACTCAAAAGCCCTGGTTCTCTAAATCCGGTGACAAGGCCAGACTTGAAAAGGTCAAAGCTCACAAAACGCTTCTACACAATCCCAGTCAAGAAAACCGTCAAGCATTTAAGGACGCAAGAAACCGCTATGTCCGCATTCTTTCTGAGGCAAAAAACTCGTTTAATACACACATCAAAAACAAAGTCCTCTCAAGCTCCAACGGCAGCAAACCCTTCTTGCTAAATCTAATGGGAATAATTTCTGCAAGAGCACATTCCCACCTCTTGTTTCGGGGGATGAAATTGTTTCTACCACACAGGGCAAAGCTGAACTTTCTGCCTCGTTTTTCGCTGGCAATTTTACTCTCAACCCACCTAGCACATTCAACCCAGTTCACAGTTACGCGGACGACAGCACCCTCCACTCAAATATACAATATTCTAAGCCTGTCTCTTTAGCCCAATTAGATGAGGATCGCACTCATGGAGGGTTCTGTCTCCGTGGATCTTCAAAAAATATTAGACTGGGGAAGTAGAAATCTTATACAATTCAACCTCACCAAATCTCAGTCTTGCTTTCTTTCTCATAAGAGATACACCAGCCCAAGACCCATCACAATGAATAACCAAGTTATTCAAAGTAATGAGTTTTTTTCACTTGTTGGAATTTCTGTGGATCGAAATCTCAATTGGCACCAACATGTCACATCAATTGGATAAGCGGCTGCTAAGAAATTAGGTTTCCTCTTTGGGGCTCGCAAATACTTTTCACCAGCTAATTTCTATACCCTATATACTTCACAAATAAGGCCAAACCTCGAATACTGCTCCCACATCTGGCGTGCCGCTGCCGCTTCTACACTCGCTATCCTGGACGCCATTCAGAAGAGAGCTATACGTCTCATCGGTGACCCTACCCTCACCCAAAGGCTGCCATCCCTTGACGACGTGACCTATCTCTCTTTTATAGATATCTGCACGGGCACTGCTCAGCTTTCTTCCATAGTTCCTCCACCTGCTGCCCCCAACAGATCTACCAGGGGAACAGAGCGGATGCACCCCTTTACTATCCAGGTTACCAGACATAGAACACCTTGTTATGCCCGCTCTTTTGTTGCGAGGACTTCCAAGTTGTGGAATTCCTTGCCGGCACATGTTTTTTCTTCTCCTCCGAACCTCCAAACCTTCAAGTCCAGAATTAACAAGTTGCCTCTTTCCTTCTTGTCGACACCCACGGTACGATAGTATTAAGGCTGTAAGCCCTCGTGGTGTGTTGTTGAAATATAAAAAAAAACTCCAAATGTTCACCCACCAATAGTTCCCAATGTCGCGCATAAAATGACGGATATCATTTTCAAAACTAAAAAGGTACGAAAGATGCACTTTTCTTCTAATATCAGGAAAGCATCTGGCCTTGACGAGATCCCAGCAATTGTTCTCAAAAAATGCGCACCAGAACTTGATCCAGTCTTGACTCGTCTGTTTAAGACATCTTGCAATAGAGGCATATTCCCTAGTAACTGGAAAATTGCTCAAATACAACCCGTCCCCAAGAAAGGATCCAAAGCGCTTCCTAGCAAGTACAGGCCTATTTCTCCCCTTTCAGTCGTCTCTAAAGTGATGGAAAAGTATATAAACACCGAATTACTAAAATTTCTTGAAAAACAGTCTAATCCACGACAGGCAGTATGGATTCCGTCAGTGCAAATCAACTGCCGACCTCCTTTCCTTTGTCACCCATTCTTGGAACAAGTCTATGGAACTACACGGTGAATCCCAGATTGTCACTTTAGACATATCCAAAGCATTCGACCAGGTCTGGCACGCAGCACTGATCAATAAACTTTGTACCT
Organism: Tillus elongatus; assembly: GCA_964006375.1. Taxonomy (NCBI): domain Eukaryota; kingdom Metazoa; phylum Arthropoda; class Insecta; order Coleoptera; family Cleridae; genus Tillus; species Tillus elongatus. The sequence continues at coordinate 19,204,990 of OZ023265.1, read as the reverse complement.
GGAGAGCAAATTTCCTCTCTAACCGGACCATTTTTGTTGTCGTGGATGGCCATTCCTCTAAATTGTATCCAATTAATGCAGGAGTTCCTCAAGGTTCAGCTTTAGCCCCTACTTTGTTTCTTCTCCACATCAATGACATCCTCTCTAGAACATCCAACCCAGTTCACAGTTAAGCGGGCGACAGCACCCTCCACTCAAATATACAATATTCTAAGCCTGTCTCTTTAGCCCAATTAGATGAGGATCGCAGACTCATGGAGGGTTCTGTCTCCGTGGATCTCCAAAAAATATTAGACTGGGAAAGCGGCTGCTAATAAATTAGGTTTCCTCTACCGGCTTGCAAATACTTTTCACCAGCTAATCTCTATACCTTATATACTTCACAAATAAGGCCAAACTTCGAATACTGCTCCCACATCTGGGGTGTAAAATGTTTGTGTCTATGAAAATAAGTCTTCTAGTTTAATGAAACTTCCTGCATACTTTGATCTCATACATAAATAAATGAATATAAATTCTTTTTTCCTGGAAATGTTTGTGTCTATGAGAATAATGCCAAGTTTCACAAAGCTCGATTAAATATTTAACGGCCGCTTAGTTAATCAAGGCTTCAGACGACCAATCACAGACTATAATACGGGTTTTTGCCATGACAACCAAATATTTTTAAGCTGTCATTGGTAGTCACAGAACACTCCCTATAGAAGTTTTACCTAAATGGAGCTAACCTGGACTTTATTACGGCTCTAGTTCGGACATCGCATATAGTAGATGTCGCTAGTAGTGAGTGCTACAATTCTACTGAACAAGCTGTTCAGTGCGCCATTTTATCATACATTCAAAATCCAAATGTTTTGAATGCAAAAAGGTTTTTGTTCGCTTCTAGTTCTTTCATTGTATAATTATAATACAAGTTTGTTGCTAAACATTTCTTTTAATTAAGTTTTACCTTTATTAACTTTTAGTGGATACTTTACAGTGTCTTCATTGTTCGCCGGTTTTGTGTTTTAAAGGTGCGTTTTCTTGTGAATCAAAATATGATCATTATCATAAGCTTTGTGTTTAAACAATCATGTAATTTCAATTCTATTTTCTTATCAAAAAAGCAAGGTGCTTTCATAGTTCAATGTGTTTTGGTGGAACATGATTACAACTGTTTTAGTTTTCAGGCAAGTTTAGAACGTTTTAGTAGTTCGTAGGTTATAAGTAAATAACGTTTTCTTACAGAAGCTTTGTGGATATAAATATGATACCAACCAAGAAAACGATTTATTGTTGTGTTCCGGGCTGCCTGGATTTTTTTAGCAAAAGACATCGTTTTCCGTTGAAATCATCAGAAGACCATTTTGATGACTGGGTGAAAACTGTACAAAACCCTAAGATGGTTGGTTTATACCCACAAGCCATTTACGATAGATTTTATGTTTGTGATCGTCATTCCGTTGATGACGATAAAGTACCTGAAATCAGAAGAGGCCTGAAAAGCACTGCTGTTCCCATATTACATCTTCCTTTGAGTAAGTATTCATATATTTCAAAGTGTAAATAAAATTTCTATTTCTATTTATACATCTCAGAAGTAAACAATGGATCGGGTGGATTCGGAAGGCGACCAGAAAGCCTGATACTGCACACTAATGCTAGATGAATATTACCAAGTGTCATTTTAAATAAAGAAGAAAATTAAAGGGTGCACAAATGTTTTTCTAATAAATGTCAATATGACGTCATTTATATATACCCTAAAAGAAGGAAAAACTAACCTTGCCATACATTGTGGTCATAAGCGTTAGACAAACTGATGTGATTGCAGGTCAGGAATGTCAATTCTAGCTGGAATATGGCAAAACACTTCAGGTAGGTCTTTAATTTCGTAAAATGGCAAAACACGATACTGAGTTAATATGTTGCCGACAATTGAGTTCTACAAAGTGTACTTATACTGGTTTCATATTTTTTTATTATTATAACACATACTTGTCATTATTATGTAAGGACAAATGTAATATTGTACAAGCACCAGACTGCTGTAATATACCTACCTATCGTTAAGGAATGGCAATATATACTTCATCTTACTTTCAGAATTAAAATGGTTTTTAAATAAATGTAATAGTAATACTGTTCTAATAAAACACAAATGTAATTTATCTTGTTTGATTTTCCATTAATCATATCGATAGTAAAAGCTGAAGCTGCAAGTGTTAGAAGGTTCAAATTGCCAATTAATTTTTCCTATGATTGCAAAGCTTAAAACAGGCGTATGTGTGTTATTAAAACATAACTTGTTTTGCTTTCATTATAAAAATCATTAAAAAATTATTTGACTAATTTAACCTCTTTACTGGCAGTGGTATTATATTAAATAGAATTTATTTGGATTTGCTAAATGAAAATCAAATCAAATTTCCCGCGTGTGACTAAAATTCATCGCATCCGCCAGAGGCGCTGCAATATTGTTCAAAACGTCAGCATTGGCGTTTCCCTTCTATAGGGAGTGTTCTGTGTTGGTAGTCTGAAGCCTTGATCAACTAACGGGCCGTTAAATTTTTAATCGAGCATTGTAAAACTGGACATATGCCTTCTATTTGGATAAAATTTGCTACATACATTCATCTTATAGAGACTACACACACTTTACATCAAAACTATACAAAATAGAAGTTTGGGTCATTTAGACTAGATTTTTAAAATTAAAATTCGCTGTAATAACACCTTCTTTCATAGCACTTTTATTTTCGAGTGAACCAAAGGTAAGCCTCCTTTTGTGTAAAACATAGTAGCTGCAACATTGTGATAAATAATTGTTATACGAAGTGCGTCCATGATTGGTAAGGATTGAAGAACGACCCAGGCATATAAGAAGTTGCCGCCACTCCGGATATTATGTAGGAAAGGCACTATAATGAACTTTAGTTAATTTTCGGTGACAAGTTGACGTTCCATTCCATAACAAGGAAACTAATTATTCCAGAACAAATGTTTGATGTCGCAATAGTATGACAAACAAGGCAACAACCTCGTTAATTTGGTAATAAAGGCTCAAAATTAGAATATATAAACGCGTACCCAATTAATTTTTCAGCATGACGTCACTTTTACATAATTACCACGGTCATGTTATATCTTTTCAATGATATTAGATTTCGCTTTCAGGTCGTTGCTTTTATGTGTGGACCTCATTTCGCAGGTTAACACAATTGATTTATTCAAACTCAGTGATTCTTGTTGCCCTTACTTAGTGCAACCGTTCCATAATAAATATAGACTTATCTCGTTTCACGATCGCTTGTTTTCTTCTCTGTAGCCGGTTGCGCTCTTTTACTACAAAACTACAGATACATATATTACTGTAATAAAATATGATAATTATCATAATAATAATACAATAAAAATACTGTTTATTATCAGAAATCCTACAATCGTAACTGCCTGTATAACTACTAGGGCCTTCCATAATAAACGCAATGTTACTTTAAAAAAACTCAATCTAATAATCCTTTCAAAATTGTACATTTCTCAAGCAGACGTAAAAATTTATGGTGATATTGATCATTAGATATTTGAGAAGCTATGCTAAAATAAAACAGTGTTACCCAAAAGTGAAGATGAAATATTGTGGATCCAGTAGAAATATTAGCAAAGATAACTAGAATGTTTTTCTACCTGGAAATTTGAAGAAAATGTTGGTGTGTGACAGTTTAGAAAGTTTTTGACGTTTTTATTTTGACATTCATATTAAAAATTGTGTTGTTTACATGCACAAACCATTGTTATATGTAAGATACATTGTATAATTAGTTTGCAAAAATATATATTACTAATTACTTGAGGAGTAGGGAACATTAGGTAATATTATATTAAAAAAAAACAAGAAATAAAAACAGTGATAACATCTTCTTAAAAAAAAAGAAGAGACATAGAAGCGGACGCAAGTTCGCAAAGAGTACTTAAATGCTGCTTTGTGGAAAGTTAGGAAAGGAGGAATTTAATAATATCCGGTGAAAGAAACAAGGAGGAAAAATATACTTTCTGAAGAACTGGGTACTTCTGTTATACTAGTTTACAAATAAAATATGCTCATCAATTAAAATACCTTTTTAGTGAATTTTTTTAGAAAAATTATCTAACGAGGAGAACGCGACTTTGAATTTTGAAAATTTCTTCAAATGAGCGCGGACTAGGCCCCCTAGAACTCATATCCGTGGTCAGTTTCAATTTTGATATGTTATATATATATATATATATATATATATATATATATATATATATATATATATATATATATATATATATATATATATATATATATACAGGGTGTCCCTCTAACAATGGGCCAAACCCATATATTCGGATAGAGCATCAAAAATTAAATAGACTTTCATTAATACGTTTTGTCCGATTGTTGCTTGTTTTCGATATACAGTGTGTTAAATTTGACTTTGAAAAAAATTAAATCGCTCGTTTTTCTGCTAATTACTGGAATATTGATTTGGAACTTTGTAATAGGGGGTTATCGAGGACGCCGCTTCCAACCGTGATACCTATTTTGAGCTACATCATAGTTGGCGCCACCTACACTAAACTCGAATGTTTTACAGGGGCATAACTTTTTCGATGATCAACTTTCTGCAAATCTGTTTAGAAAAACTGAAAACTACTAATTTTTTGTTCGAAAAAGGTATACTTAGTTGAAACTCATAAAGTGAGTGGTTACCGAGATATTGCGGTTTTAATAATGGTGTGCATTGAAAATCTCTCAAATCTGAAATTTTATTAACATTATTATTATCATTAAATTATAAGAAAAAATTGACAGTTATCGAACAATTCACTTAATAAGATTCTCAAAATGGCCTCCGCCTACTTCAATACATTTTTCTAGTCTCAACCCAAAATTTTGCCTCACCTTAAAAAAAGTTTGATAATCGTTTTTCAATATATCACTGGATTCGATTATTCTAGCCCAAAGTTCATCTCTGGAGTTACAAATATTCTTGTATACTAATTCTTTCAAGTGACCCCAGAGGAAGAAATCTAGAGGATTGAGGTCGGGGCTACGTGTAGGCCAAGGAAAATCTCCACCTCGCCCTATCCATCGGCGCGGATAATTTTGGTTCAGAAATTCTCTGACAGGAAGTCCATAATGGGCAGGTGCCTCGTCGTGAATAAACCATAATCTCCTGCGCACGTCTAGAGGGACATCTTCCAAGAGAATACGAAGTTGATCTCTCAAGAAAATTGAATAATTCTCCACATTGAGCCTTGCAGGAAGTTCTATTGGTCCCAACAACACGTCGCCTAGTATGCCACACCAGACATTAATGGAGAACTCATGTTGAAAATGGTGTTCTCGCGTCAAATGAGGATTGCTGCTGTCATATGTGTGAGCATTTTTGAAATTGAAAACTCCTCTTCTTGTGAATGTCGCTTCGTCAGTGAATAGAATGTTGTTGAAGAAAAACGGATCGTCATTCTGATACCGACGAATGCGTTCACAAAAATCCAATCTAGATAGAAAATCTAGAGGTAAAAGATTCTGCACTGGTGTGAAGTGGTAAGGATGTAACTTTTCTTTTCTGAGAAGTCTACCAATACTTGATTTATTTATTCCAGTTGCTGCAGAGAGGCGTCTTACGCTTGTTTCCGGATCTTCTGCAAGGCGTACTAATATTCTTCCTCTTGATGTACAGGACGTCTTGGTCCACCAACTTCCGACTTCGAATTGAAAGAACCAGTTTCACCTACGGATACATTAGGACGAGATGATACGCATCCGTGTAACAAAATGTGTATTTCACGATTTTTCCAGCCCTCAGGTGTGAATTTTGTCAAAACTTTCGTTTCAGAAATAATCAATGGCAATGAGTGCATATTACTCTTTTACATACCTAATTTATCGTATAATCTTCTAAAGGTCTTGTAATCTGGTTGTCTACGACTAGGATATAATTCCAAGTATCTGGCGGCGGCTTGGTGGCTACGGAAGTTTGATTGCGCATAAACGCAGATCATATCTCTCTTCTCAATATTGCTAAACTCATTATGGCGAGGCATTTCAGAAATAATAATTACCTACTGCTCTTAATTGAAAAACCATGTGCTTGTCAAAATTGACAGATTATGTTTATTGTGTTACGCAAATGACATCCCTATGAAAACAAAAAACAAAAGATATTTCATCTACTTCATTGACAGTTGTTGACCCGGCCAATCAACTGCTATAGTTATTAGCGCCGTGATATGTCCACAGGAATACATCTTTTATTTGCTAAAAACATACTTATTCTATGAAATCGAATTAAATCCAGAGAAACTTCCCAATTTTTAGGAATTGATTTAGAATTAGAAAATTATGATTAAAATACACCGACCTCAATCCTCTAGAATTTTCCATTGGGGTTACTTGAAACAACTGGTACATACACAATAATGTTTGTAACTCCAGAGATGAACTTTGGGCCAGAATAAAATTTCAGATTTGAGAGATTTTCAATGCACACCATTATTAAAACCGCAATATCTCGGTAACCACTCACTTTATGAGTTTCAACTAAGTATACCTTTTTCGTACAAAAAATTAGTAGTTTTCAGTTTTTCTGAACAGATTTGCAGAAAGTTAATCATCGAAAAAGTTATGCCCCTGTAAAACATTCGAGTTTAGTGTAGGTGGCGCCAACTATGATGTAGCTCAAAATAGGTATCACGGTTGGAAGCGGCATCCTCGATAACCCCCTATTACAAAGTTCCAAATCAATATTCCAGTAATTAGCAGAAAAACGAGCGATTTAATTTTTTTCAAAGTCAATTTTAACACACTGTATATCGAAAACAAGCAACAATCGGACAAAACGTATTTATGAAAGTCTATTTAATTTTTGATGCTCTATCCAAATATATGGGTTTGGCCCATTGTTAGAGGGACACCCTGTATATATATATATATATATATATATATATATATATATATATATATATATATATATATATATATATATATATATATATATATATATATATATATATATATTTTTTTTTTTGGAATGTTGCACTACACTGTAATCACTTTAAATATATACTTTATTTGTTCGCTGTACTTTTTGTGATTTTTTATTGGCGTTCGTGGACTCACGAGTAGCGTGCTGATGATAAACTGGGACGGTTCGAAACTGCAGTCCACGTAAACCAATAAAAAATCCCAAAAAGTACAGCAAACAAATAAAGTATATATATATATATATATATATATATATATATATATATATATATATATATATATATATATATATATATATATATATATATATATATATATATATATATATACACATTATGGCGCATTAAAAACGAAACAGATCGATTTGCGTCCAGAGAATTTTTTTTAAGAAACGCTGAAACACGTCAATTTTAATACTGAGGGGGACATGTTTTGACATAAAACTCAACTTTGCCACATCAACCCCTTAAGGGTGGTGAAAGCTCTTTCTTTTCTGAATTCAGCACACTAATTTTTTGGAAGTTTTATCAACTCGTTTAAAATTATTCACAGTTGGAGTCGCAAGAACGTATTTCATTCATTGTGATAAGAAATGCACTAATGAGTCAATTTTTCGTTAAAAAAAAACTAAAAAACAAAACCAAACGTTCAAAAATGTTTATTCAGTTAAGTAAGTGTTCAAATTGTTGACCACCAGCTTCCATACAAAAGTACAAATTTTGTTCAAAACGAGCTCTGACATTCTGCAGCATTTGTGGAGTTATTAGACGGCATTCTTCAACAATGCGTCGTCGTAATTCTTCCAGAGACTCCGGTTCTGTTGCGAAAATTCTACTCTTTAAATGGCCCCATAGAAAGAAGTCTAAAGGAGTTAAATCCGGTATCCTAGGGGGCCACTCAATAGCACCTCTACGCCCAATCCATTGCTCTGGAATCTCTCTGTTCAAAAACTCCCTAACACGTTGTAAAAAATGCGGAGGAGCTCTATCTTGTTGAAACACATTGATTTTCTTGATAGCGATCATAATTTTCAACAATGTCAATTAGTAGAGGGTAAACGATATCTTCTAGTAACTCCAAATACGTTTTGCCACTCAAATTGTCATCAAGAAAAATTGGTCCGATTAAACGGTCTCCAAAAATGCCAGTCCAGACATTCAATTTCTGTGGCGTTTGAGTGTGGACTTCGTGAAAATTTCTTGGATAATTATCTGCTAAATAATGACAATTATGATGATTGACCGTAGAGTTTAATAAAAACGTACACTTGTCTGAAAAACAGATATTGGACAAAAAGTTCCCGTTATCGGCTATTCGTACAGTCTTAACAAAACTCCAGCCGCCGATCAAAATCATCTTCATTCAGTGGTTGTACAAGATGAATTTTATTCGGGTGAAATTTATGATGCTTCAATATTCGCTGAATAGTTCTTCTTTTGATGTTTGAAACAGTGGCCAATTTTCTCGTGCTCAAAGTTGGGCCTGCAACAATTTGTCCTAAAACTTCAATCTCAGTAGTCTCATTTGTAACCGCAAATTCACGTTCAGGATCCCGTTTTTTGTTGGCTACTGAACCACTTTGTCGAAACTTTGCAACTAACTCCAAAATGTGTTTTCTGTTAACATGTCTGTTCGGATGTCGTTCATTAAACAAATTTGCGGTACGGTTGGCACAGTTATCGTTTTTGAAAAAAAAAAGAGTATTTATTTCAACTCTTTCTTCTACAGAATACACCATTGTGAAATTAATTTTCGGTAGTACTATCAAGTATCAAACCGACCGATAAACTGAAATAATAAACCGCATTTCTCTCATTCCGATAAGAAATGCTCTAATAGTCAATTTTTTGTTTACAAACCAACAAAACATTGACTATCAGCACATTTCTTGTCGGAATGAATGAAATGCGTTTTTGCATCTTCAACTGTGAATATTTTTTAAACGAGTTGATAAAACGTCCAAAAAAATTACTGTGCTGAATTCAGAAAAGAAAGAGCTTTCAAATGATATAACACTCGCCCCATGTTTCCTACTTAAAATATAAGGGTTGTTATCACCACCCTTAAGGGGTTAATGTGACAAAGTTGAGTTTTATGTCAAAACATGTTCCCCTCAATATTAAAATTAAGATGTTTCAGCGTTTCTAAAAAAAAATTCTCTGGACGCAAATCGGTCTGTAAGAAAGCAGGTATGAAATTTGGTTACCAGTATAACCTATATAGTAGAAACAATGTACCATATTTCATCAAAATGACTTTATTGTTTGAAAATGTACAAAAATTTTCCGAAAATAAACTTTAAGGTTCCCGAAAAAACATTCTTGGCCAAGGAACGTTAGGTTAATAACAAATTGAGCTAATGAAATTTGAACCTTTAGTGACAACTTGCTACATTAACGCACTTGCTGCGTCCAGTAAAAATTGAAATCGGTTGTAGAAAATAACAAGCACTCGTGATACCACGGGAAAAGTTTACGACTGTATTAAGTATGGAACGGTGTCACTAAGTTAGGGCAATAACATACAACCAGATGTGCTATTCACATTGAATTAAATCTTAAAAGTTTTCATCTCGTCCCAATTGAATTTGTCATATAAAAACTCGCTAAAAAATTCATTGGAGTTACACAGGTAACCGTAAAATGAAATAGCACTAAAAAAATTTAAAAAAATGTGAAGTTACTAACTGAGATTAGAACGCGTGTTATAGGAGTCCATTATAAAATCCGCACTGCTTCCTCTACCTCTCGGTCATTGCCGACATGACAGTTGTGTGCACTGACAGTTATATACTCTAGCATATTAATTTTGTAGCGTCTTGATTATTTACACCATACAATTTTGGTTTAAAATTGATTTTTCTTTCATATTTTAACAAAATGAAGGAAAATGACTGCCGAGACACAGATCTAGGAGCTTGTTAGTAATTTCGAGTCGTATTTTTAATTCACAAAGCGCTAATGTGTACTATATACGACTACCAGATTTATCAATTTTGACGTTTTAACTTTTTTATCAGAGGCTTGTAATCTCTTTGTCTCTTCACCCAGAGATCTTAATTTTGGTACAAAGGATAATCTTTAGGACAGAAACCAGCGTACCAAATTTGATTACCATAGCTTTTAAATTTTAGGAGATATGAATTTTACAAATCCCAAAATTTTTTCGGATAATCTTGTCCGATATTCCTGGCTAACATACTTATCCAAGCCATTTACAAAAGGAAGGTACTCACCAAATTTGATTAAAATCGGCCCACAATTTTTTGAGTTATCGGTGTGATACATACATACATACATACATACATATATATATATATATATATATATATATATATATATATATATATATATATATATATATATATATATATATATATATATATATATATATATATATATATATATATATATATATATATATATATATATTCAAAAGTCGGGATCTCCTCGTTAGTGATTTTTTTTTAAAGAAAATTCACTAAAACGTGTAGTTTTTGAAAAGTACTAATTTCACAAAATTTCGGTCAAGCTTGATTAGAGAAACCCGGACATCTCAAACAACCAAACACCTAATGGCCAGCAGTATAAAACATTGGTAAAAAAAAACTCGACCTACATTACATAAGTCCTTTAGTATTGCAGCTTAAACTAACATAAATTTTTCTTCAGAAAACTCGCTAAAAAAACGTAAAAAGCTTGGGGGCCTTTGAATAAAGAGACAATAAAACTGAGCAATATTATAAACTTACATTTAGAATGTGGGACAGTAAACTTTTATTATATTATATTTCACAGTTAACACGCTCCTATAAGAATTTTACTGACTGTTGAATTCATTGAAGTTTTCGTCAGATGTTGGAGGAATAAACTCAGAAGTTAGCTTTTTATGGTTTATCATAACAATAAATTCAAATCCTTGCATGTGACTTGTGTGTATGTTTGTTTTGTTATGGGACACATTTACATACTTTATTTATAATATTACAAAAAGATGAGGATAAAACCGTCGAAAGTCGATAAAAATTTTTATTTGGCAGTGTTTCTTAAAATACACGCCCTTTGCTTTTAGTGAATGAGGAGATCGCGACTTTTGAATTTTGAAAAAATATCTTCAAATGAGCGCTATTTAGGACCCCTGGAACCCAAATCCGAGGTCGGTTTCAGACTTTATATGTTATATATATATACAAAAGTTGTGGACAGGGAAACATTTTTTCAGCACTTAGAATCAGAAGACTGGAGTGTTTTCCGGGACATGGTGGATGTACAGGTAATGACTGACCACCTGACGGATATATTTACTGGCGCTATTAACGGAGCGACAAATATTACCACCATCGTTAAAAGAAATAAGCAACCTTGGATAACACATGGGTTAATCACCTCGCTTAGAGTGAGAGACAAATTGAGATTAAAGTGGCTTAAAGATAAAAATAACCATGCTTTAGAAACTCAGTATAAAGTCTATAAGAATAAGTTAACAAACCTGATTAGGGAGACAAATAACAACTACTATAGAAACCGAATCAGATTGTCAGAAAAAAATAAAAGCAAGGTTTGGAATACGATTAATGAAATAACAAACAGGCGAAAGAAGGAGGTACAGAGAATTACATAAGTAAAATTAGCGAATGGTTCGACGACTAAAATCGGTTCACAGACTGCTAACGCCTTTAACGAATTTTTTATTGATTTCGGGCAAGGGCAGGACGGGGCAGGAAACATGAATTACAGTGGGAAAACCTATAAAAGAGACAATGTTTCCTCAAGCACTTTTTATTTAAACCCGGTTACAAACAATGAAGTCATAGAAGTTATTAACTCCTTAAAAAATAATTCTGCACCTGGAGAGGATGGCATAACATCTTACTACGTTAAAATAGCACACCAGTTTGTGGTAGGGGCATTGGTGATTATAATAAACAAAATATTTGAGACAGGAAAAATCCCACTGCAATTTAAAAAAGGTGTTGTTATGCCAATACATAAAACAGGTGACCAACTGCTAATGGAAAACTATAGACCCATTAGTCTAATAAATACGTTCGCAAAGATCTTTGAAAAGTGTCTAAAAAAAAGAGTGATTAGCTTTCTTGACAAATATAGTATTCTCTCTCACAACCAGTATGGTTTTAGAACAGGTTTATCCACAGAAAATACTCTTCATAAACTGCAGACAACTATTGTGGGCAATTTTGAAAACAATAGGAAAGTCATCGGAGTCTTTCTTGATCTTCAGAAAGCTTTTGATACGGTCTCTCATGAAACCCTTTTGAATAAGTTAGAAAACATTGGTTTTAGAGGAGTTGCGTTGAGTTTGTTTGAAAACTATTTGAAAAACAGGCAACAAGTTGTGAGATTAGATAGCAACACAAGCGAACTATTGACAATAAAAAGAGGAGTCCCACAAGGAACAATTTTGGGTCCAGTTTTGTTCTTGATATACATCAATGATGCTCTGGCAGCTTTTGACGGCGATAATGTATCTTTGATTTCATACGCAGACGATACAGTTTTGCTCTGTGATGGGATTAACTGGCCCGAGACAATCCGAAGTGCGACGTTACTGATTGGGGAACTCAACCGTAGGCTGAACCATGACAGTTTGTATCTTAACGTCAAGAAAACAAAGTATATTGCGTTCTCGCCAACATCCGCTGGACTTGAAACAATGCCAGATATAGTTATCCCTGGACACACTGAACCTATCAACAGTGTAGATAGTCTAAAGTACCTCGGTATTATGGTAGATAAGAACTTAAAATGGCAAACGCACATAGAATATCTGAATAATAGGCTACGTAAACTTATCTATGTTTTTTATGTTCTGCGAGAGATAATGTCTCTGAATACTTTGCTTGACGTTTATGATGGTCTGGTAGCGTCCATATTACGATACGGAATATCCTGTTGGGGATCGGCTTATAAATCGACATTAAAACCGCTTTGCATAACACAGAATTTCATATTAAGAACTATACTAAACAAAGCAGTTGATTATCCTACAAAATTATTATACAACTCAAATACGGGTGTTATGAATATTAAGGGGTTGTATATTCTTGCGCTCGTACAGTATACCCACGGGGAGGCCTTATTACAAAAACAGACACAGCATCAATATCTAACAAGGCAGGTAACAAATAGAAATGTACTAACATCAAGATTTAAAAAAACTATTTCACGGAAAACTATTGACTTTCTTGGACCAAGATTATATAATCTTGTTCCAGCCAAACTTAAGACTATAGAAAAGAATTATAAATTTTGGAAAAAAATAAAAGAATACATATTGCAAAATTACGAAAGATTAGAAATCTTAATACAGCATTTTTGAAAAAACCATGGTACGTAAAGACAGCTTATAATTGTGGTTACGAATGAATAGCAATGGAGGAGTGCTGCATACGTGGGTGTGCAAGTGTGGGCGTAGCGTTAGCGTGAGAGTATGTCGGATATGTGTGAGTGTATGCTTGTGACTTATGGGATGATGTGCGAAGGCGGGAGCTAGTGAGTGTCTGTGAGTAAGTATAAAGGTGTGTATAAGCGACTTATGGGATGGTGTGCGAGGGCAGGAGCTAGTGAATGGCTGTGGGTAAGTATAAATGCGTGTATAAGCGAGAGTGGTTGCTTTTGGCTGTGTATTGGTTGGAGACAGGGTTGTTCTATGCTTGTTCCAGGAGTAGATTGGGTGGAAGACAGGATGTGTTTGAACAGAGAGACGTTAGAGGGATGAAATGCTTTGAGAGATTGCTGTTGACGGATATACCTCATTTATTCACACTGGAATAGAGGTGAGAGGGTGTGTGCGGTGGATGGAGGGATGCTTGAGAATTTAAATAATTTAAATATTGAAGGACGGTCAGATGTCTAATGTAGGATTTGTTGTAGTGTATGCTTTGATAGGATAGCTAATTATAAGGCGAAGCACGCACAAGTATGAGTATACTTATGTGCTTTAACTTTTTTGTTGTAAATTTTGAGTATACATTTGTATTGATTGTTGTTGGCAAATAAAAATAAAAAATAAAAAAAATATATGTTTATATATTTATGTGTCACACCGCTAACTTAAAAAGTAATGAACCGATTTTGATAAAACTTGGTGAGTACCTTCCTTTCGCAAGTGGCTTGGATAAGTTCGTTAGCCAGGAAAATTGGATTAGTTTTTCCAAGAAAACTTTGCATTTTCTTTCGGAAAATTCTTATATCTCCGGAAATAACAAAGTTAAGGCAACCATATTGGGTACGAGGATTTATGCCATAAAAATAAAGCCATCTACTAAAATTTGGATCCCTACGTTAAAAGCAAAAGAAGTTATAAGTATTATAGTTTGTCTTCTTAAAACGTTAAAAAGTCGGAATTCAAAACGTCAAAATTGACATGTTCTAAATAATATTATGACTTTTGCCCTTAGCTTTGTTTGTCCACGATTTGTGTATGAAGATGACGTTCCTATTATAGGGTTTTCCGACGGTTATGATGAGCTTGTGGATACGATTAAGGCTGTTGTTATAAAGTCAGCGCTTGGTGTGAAAGTAAAAAGCTGCCGATTAACAGATACACAAGCGCTTTTCTCGAAAACGGCATATTATATTCCAATGTGAAAACAGGAACTTTTTTGTAGCTCTTTTGATTTACTTTATGAATCTGCTTTCAAATTTAAAACAATGCACTAACCAAAAAGTTCTGAGTCATTATTTATAGGTCAAAAGCAATTTCGGCCCTTTGTCTTAAAAGGATTCACGTCAAATTTCACACGAAAATACAAAATTACATTTTTCACAAGCGTTCCACATTTACAAGCATCGATTCACTAACAAAAAAGTTATCAAAGAAAATTGATTGAAATAAAAAAATTCAAGAGCCTTAACTTCGTTATTTTTGAGTTTTCGAAAAATGTTATGTAGGAGCTTGTGACAATTGTTCGAGTAAAATTACCTCCAGAGTTTTTTGCTGATCATTTACTGACACCTGTATATAACACAAAGTTGAATTTACCCAAGATATTGGTTCTAGGAGCCCTACTCTGCGTGCATTTACAGAAATTGTTTGATAGTTCTTAAGTCGTGACTAATAGAAACGCGCTAATTACAAACAAAAGTAGGTATTTCTCTTTGAAGTGCACAATCAACGCCTTTGGCAGTTTTCCACGGGAGAAATCATTTACACCAGTAAGTGACAACTAACAGCACAAAACATTTTTACAATTATTTTAGCGATGGCTGATCCGTCCCTGTGTGAAGTAATGCATCATATTGTAATGGTGCCCCCTGCCCTCGACCCTTAGCACATAGGCGGCCGTGCAGTGTGTCGTCCCGGTTATTATATCCACATCTCGTTGCAGGGAGTCATCACCATCAGCTAGCTCTATGGTGTGCCGCACCCTGCCCTTCCCCGCAACATAACTATCACATGGTATTATCGCTAATGGTTATTTAGATGAGCCGCTAGGCCACTACTCGCCATTGTCAATTATATACGCGATACAATTAGCCCCGTTATTAAGTTTATTATTGTCATAATGTGTCCCCCTCGTTTATACTCAGTAGCTCTTTATTCTTGGATTATCTCCACATTATATTTTATTTAGTGCAAATACCTATTCTTATCTAACACGATTACGTAGAGTTTTAGGTATTACCAATAATAGCAAAATCACCCCCGACACTACTTTCGGTTCGGGGTTCGCGACCGTTGTAAGTATCACTTTCTTCATCAGTTTCATTTTAGTAAGGTATTATATTAAATCTGATTATATTTATTCCTTAAGCTCATATGTAAATCTTTAGAGCCTCATGTCCAGGTTTATCTCCTTTATTTGAGTCCACACCGTAGATAGCCTCTTTTGTGTACTTTTCAGTCTTTGGTTTTCTTCTCTCAGTGACTGGAAGCTTAAACCTGTTGGGCCATAACATGTTACATACATGTAAAGAAGTTTCGTGTTCTTCTTGGCAGAAAGTTTCTGCAGCCTTCTGAAATCTTCGACATGCCATAGCCGAAGCGGGTTTGTAGCATGATGAAAGTCGCTTGTAGGAATTGTGTACCTCCGTTTGGTGATCGTGGACTCACCCCTCGGCGGCCACCGTCTGCCACCATAGAAGCTATTCGCCCTTGGCTATGTATCTCTTCAATATAATTGTCCCATCTCGACCGCAGGAAACCCAGGTTACCGAGGGTGTCCGCTTCTCCTGTATTGGATTCGATTCTCAGGTATTCCCTTGCCTTTCTAGGATCTAGTGCTTATGGGGTATTTTTAGACTGTGACCATCACTGTTGCTCCTGGTCTGTTTGGCCGAATTGCAGCCGGGGGGCTTTGTGAGTGCTGTTAACATATCCGCTCGGCCACTCGTCCGCTTTTTACGTTTTCTGATATTCTTTGGAGTTGGGAATTTTTTTGGTGTCGAACTTGGTCATACGAGTAGAAGGGCAAAACTCGAGCAGAGCTTTGCATATTTAAGTAAGCAACTACAAGTTCGGGACGCAGTAAGTGCGTTATGATAGTGAATTTTTATTAAATGCTTCAAATTTGAAGAACTCAAGTTTCTACAAACTTAGAAAGTTGAATTTCGGTGCATAGTAGGGTCTTACCTAGGGCAACATATCCACCAAATTTCATCAAAATAACTTAGTAATTTTCAGAGAAAAAATTTTTTTTTTAAAGAAAACTCAAAATTTGAATAACTAAATTTTCTAAAAATGTAGAAACTTGAATTTTAGTGAAGTAAGGTCTTTTACAAGGCAACATATCCACCAAATTTCATTAAAATAGCTTTGTAATTTTCGTAGAAAAAGATTTTTTTTTTGAAACAAAACTCAACATTTTCCCGGAAAACATTATCCGATTTTCTGACTAACGAACTCATCCAAGGCATTAATAAAAGAAAGGCACTTGCCGAGTTTCATCGAAATCAGTTGCTTATTTTTTGAGTTAACGGTTGGATATATATATATATATATATATATATATATATATATATATATATATATAGGTATATATATATATATATATATATATATAAATTGAAACTTACCCCGGATATGGGTTCTAGGGGTCCTAGTTCGCGCTCATTTGAAATTTTTTTGCAAAGTCTCTCCATCGATACCTCTCTATCAGTGAATTTTTCTAAATAAAAATTCACTAATACAAGAGAACCTCGGTGGTTCAAGGGTAAGAACGTGTGCCTCTGAACTCAAGGGTACTGGGTTCAATCCCAGGGTACTCCTTTAACTTTTTCAGTACAAACTGTAACATTAACATCAACCGAGGTTCCGACAAGTTGAATGTCTGCACGTTCCGCTCTTCGGAGGGGGCGTAAAGCCGTCGGTCCCGTGTCCATGCGATGTTGGGAACGTTAAAGATCCCTATTATCCTTACAGAAAGACAGGGGTTTGGCAAATTTTCCAGGATAGTGAGGTGAAACTGCTCCCTGGCGTCGGTGATTGGCCATAGTCGCGGAAATAGGCCGACGTTAAAAGAAACAAAATACAAACACAAAACTAATCCAAGAGGGAATACCCGGTCTCCCCAACCATTGATACCCCCCACGACCATTTAGCCCTCGACACGTTGTCTTGCACCATGGTTTAGGGTTTTTTGGAAAGCGAAAACATACGACAGTGTTGCGAAGGAAACAAAGGATGGCCGATACTACAAGAACAGAAAAAGTCTGCAGATAGAAAATATAAAAAAACATGTCCAGAGACCGGGTGATATAAAGGCATACTCAGAAAAAAATACCCATATTATTCGTCTCCCTAAAAAGCAGCGAAGTTTAATAACAATACCAAAGTAGAAAATAAAGACGTTTGTCATCTGGTTTTTTATAATCTACGCCAACCATAGAACATAGTCTTCTCAGCTTAAGCAGCTAGCTCCATAATGAACAAAGTATATTAAGTATAAAATTATATTAAGTATAAATACCGCCAGTATGAAATACGACTTTTACTGCTAATTGCATCTGTTAGGAAAGGCATATTATGCAATTAAAATAATATATGTCCAATGGTGAGTAACCGACGTGACAAACTTACAAATCCGAAAAAGAACGAAACCGGTCTTTGTCTCTTACATTAGCAATGTGAGTGAAGATTCCCTACTTTATAAATATACTACATCTACTACATACAGCGAATGCAAGAAGCAAGTAACACTAGAAAATATGTTTCTCGGTGGCAAGCTTCACATTACTTGTTCGTGGCGTCGTGTACCCGCTTTGAAGGAAAAAACATCGGGGACAGCAAAGTTAATGACAAGAAGTAAACGTAATTTAATTGCCTTAATAATGGAAATGTATTGTATGTATGGGAAACAAATAAGATTCGTCTAAATTTAGAAAATTATTCGCATAATAAAACTCAGATAATCTATCCTGGACTCCATTCAGAAGAGAGCTATACGTCTCATCGGTGACCCTACAATCACCCAAAGGCTGCCATCCCTTGCCCACCGACGTGCCGTTGGTGACCTCTCTCTGTTTTATAGATATCTACACGGGCACTGCTCAGAGGAGCCTTCTTCCATAGTTCCTCCACCTGCTGCCCCGAACAGATCTACCAGGGAACAGAGCGAATGCACCCTTTTACTGCCCAGGTCACCAGATATAGAACATCTTGTTATGCCCGCTCTTTTGTCCCGAGGACTTCCAAGTTGTGGAATTCCTTGCCGGCACATGTTTTTCCTTCTCCTCCGAACCTCCAAATCTTCAAGTCCAGAATTAACAAGTTGCCCCTTTCCTCCTTTTCGACACCCACGGTACGATAGGATTTAGGCTGTAAGCCCTCGTGATGTGTTGTTGAAATAAAAAAATAAAAATAGAAAGATAAACGAAAAATACATATGATTCGGACCTTAATAACATGGATCTACAAACAAGAATTGTTTCAGTTGGATGTTATTTCAAATGCAGTTGAAATTATACTGTTAAATATGAAAATTTCGCACGAAAATAAGTTTGGAAAAATCATAGGGCTCTATCATGTAAAGGGTGCAGTAGTTTGTTGAAAAAAATCTAAATAAGTGTTTTGGTGATTAACAGCCCGAGATCAGGAAACCCAAGGACCCCGGTGATATTGAAGGTGCAGAACTATGTTAATGCCAAAAGTAATTCGCTAACAACCGGTAGTGCAAATTAGTGTCATGGATCCGAAAACACGAATTGGTTTAGTTCGATGTTATGTTAAAAGCAGTAGAAATTATACGGCGAAATACGAAGACTTCGCACGAAAATAAGTTTGAAAACAAGGCCCTGTCTCTGTGTAAAAGCCTATAGTAGTTTGATCAAAAAGCTCGAAACAACAGTTTTGGTCATTAGTCGTCCGAGATAAGGAAACCAAGGACCGGTGATATTGCAGAACTATTTCAAAGCCAAATGTAATTTGCTAGCAATTGCTAGTGGAAATGTGATATGCAAGCAACTGCAAACTCTGTGGAAAATTTTAGCCAAATTCATAAAAATATATCCATATAAACTTCAATTGCTGTTTGGTTTTAAGGAAGCAGATCTCTGGATTTCATGTACGATTTCTCTTTGTGAATATTTGATTAGATGGAAATTAAAATATACCTATATTTATTCGAGAAAGTACAGAATGGAGAAGCCGCATCTGTAACAGTTACCGAAAACGATATTTATGTTTCCAGTGAACCCTGTGAAGAAATAAAGAGAATAGGTCCAAAGTACACCCTGTCTGACATAAGAGAAGAGCAAACACTAGCGGATGTCAGGTCCAGTCGGTTTTGGAGAGAGGCTGAAATCTGTATATGTGGAAAAACCCAAGGACTTTGAAGCGTCTACTGTAAGCTCCGAAACAGACAAAAGACTTCGCACAGATGACAGTACACCTAAACAACGGACGCAAAAGCTCTTGGAGGATCCTGCCAAACCAACTTTCAGTGCGGTAACTGGAGGGGTCAGAGTGCGTAGCGTCCACCTAGAGCATTACACTCCGCACTGGATAATGAATCACGGATGACGTTGGTACGCGACTAACGTCTCGACAGAAACTCACCAGACTCAGAAAAATGAATGATGGCCTTAACACTGGGGAGTTGTCACCGCTTATACACCGAAAAGAAGATATTTTCGTATGACAGAATGTCTGGAAGCAATCAGCTTTAGACCATACCTTGGCTTTGGGCAGGTACTATTGCAACGAAAAGGGGTTAGGAGTTTTGTGGTTGCACGGAACCCATAGCCATTAACAGCAGTCAACTACAGGGACTGCAGCGGGCACTCCTACGAGTAAAACAGGAACACATCCTTCTGCTACGCTCTCTGAGAGCAGCATCTCAGGGAGGGTTAAACCCACCTACACAACTCGTCGTCTAGAAGAGAGGGTAGGATCCATCCTGCCGCCAGAACCTCGAGAGAGAGAGAGAGAGAGAGAGAGAGAGAGAGAGAGAGAGAGAGAGAGGGATATGGGGGCAGCAGGAGATGTAGATCAATTTCCACTTTAAAAATGTATCGATTTCTGTGAGAAGAATTTGATGGGTAAAATTTTAAACAATTGAGCGCGAGTTGACAATAGGCACAATGTCGCAGTGGACGGGGCAAAATAGCCCTCACAGTATATAAACTAACATAACCTACTTATAAATGTTAAAAGATATAGTTACAAAACGAGCACGATATTAATGAAAAATGACTTTTATGCACAATGGCGAACTCCCGCACATTTCCAGAACAATTGCTAACTGCTTCTTATCAAGATCGTGTTTCCACCAGACCTTATTTAAGAATGTAGTTGCCAGATCACTTGCTCTTAACACAGCTGATTAAGTGCCGTCTTTTTGAAAAATGGTTCTATAGACTAGACCAACAAGACTGCACGATTGAAAACACAGTATTAGGAAGAAATTTAGTGCAATTCAACCAGAAATGCTACATTCTGCTGAGTAGAATTTGGAGGAAAGGTTGGTAATCTTATGCCAACACAATAAAGGTCAAATTGAACATTTGCAGGCACAAAGAATCCTAGTACAAAAGCAATACATTTCGTTTAATAACAATAATAATAATAATAATAGAGATCGTTAATGTTTCGTTACTAGCTTTATGTGAAAATATACGAGGGGGTACCCAACAGAAACCGAACTGACGTTGTGGTGAGCGGAGTTTCCGTAGCACCACGTTCTGCCGCTAGGACCGTATAAAGCTACCATTCCCGAGTCAGTAATCCAAGCGTCGGTCGTCGCTAATAAGGTACTGTGAATTGTGTGAGTTTTTGAGTGAGAGTTGTTTTATATGCTCATCGTCATTGCAACGGCTGAGTCTCGTGAACAGCGCAAATTTTGCTTCTTGCTCGGAAAAACTGGTACAAAACCCCTTGAAATGTTAAAAAAACGTCCTACAAGGATGATGATATTGGGAAAAGTCAAGTGTTTGAGTGGTTTTCCCGTTTCCAGAGAAGTGAAATGTCAATTTATGACAAACCTCGCTATGGTCGTCCTTCCACGGCTCGAACCGATGAAAATGTTGAAAAATTTCGCGAAATCTTCCAGGAAGACGGGCATGGCCCATTGACGGAAGTTGTGGAGCTGTCTGGGCTGTTCAGTGAATTTTAACAGAAGATTTGGGGCTGCCAAATTCGTGCCTCGACTACTGACTGCTGAACAAAAACAAAGTCGCGTGGAAGCATGTTGTTCTTTGAAAGAAGAGTTCAGGAATTATCCAAACTTTTTTCCAAGCAAAAATGAAGCCAATGGATGACTCCAAGTTCGCCTCGCTTGGTTAGACAGCTAACCAGGCTTTCCACCTGGAAGTTCTGAAAAGATTGCGTAACAGTTTGCGGCGGAAGAGGCCTGATTTGTGGCAGTGGGACGACTGGTTTTTTCACCACGATAACGCCGCTGTTCACACAGCCTCGTCTGTGCGCGACTTTTGGACAAAAAATGGTATGACTCCTCTGCCCCATCCCTTCTACTCACCAAACATTGCCCCCTGTGACTTTTTTAAATTTAAGAGACACAAAAGGAAAGCGTTTTGTCGATGTTGTGAAGAAAAAACGACGGAGACACTTTAGGGCATCACAGAAGACGAATTTAAAAAATGTGTTGTACAATGGAATAAAAGATTTCATAAGTGTACTAGTGCTAGTGAAGCGTACTTTGAAGGGGAGCGAAAATTGTTTGTTTGAAAAATTAATTAATTAAAAAACAACAAGGGTGAATTTGCAGATGACCTTCCGAACAGTTTTAGATAAAACGACTGCCGATAGATAAAGTTTGGTATCTTACATGCACGCTGACACTACTCTTACCTTTTGTTATCTTGCCTTTGCCGAGTTAATAACATTTAAAGCTTTTTACACATTACACACTTTTTAAACAATTTGCCAGTACTATTTTGTTCCGCGACACCCCTTCCCCTCCTAAACAATACATTTGACATACAGTTCACATTGACTTTGGGAATCCCTGGAATACTCTAGACACTTGGACTATTGGCTTCTACTGCCAATCCATCAAATCTCTTTTAGTACGTTGCTGGTACGCGTACCCGTTTAGACGGTTTCGTATATATTCATATGTTCACGGACGTTATTTCTGAAATTGTGCGTTTATTACCTTGTTCTCGCAATGCCCATTAGTGTTGTAGTGGTTTGAACGTGCATGTGTCGTGAGTTCATGGTCTATATGTTATTTGTTTTCTGCATTGTTTTTGAAATGGGGAAAATGCGAGGTGGAAGCTTGTTTACATCCAAGGGCCGGACCTACCTCATTTGCTTGAGAAGCAAAACGTAAGTGTTATGTAAATTTATTGTTTTTTTTAAATTTCGATCGTTCTACAGTATTTGCTATGGTATATTCTCTTTTAGCTGTACAAAGTAGGGTACTTATATTGTAACATGGGTTTTCCTCCCTTTAGCGTTCCACTTGCGACAAACAGAGGGGGGGGGGGGGGATTGTCTGTTTCGTCGTGGAGATTTTCTTTCCCATTTCGCATGTATACAAGCACCCTCGTTGCATAAACCACAAGACAAATTTCCTGAGAGCAGTACTCAAGAAAGTTACAGGACCTGCCGCGAATAGAGGTGCTGTGAACGGTAGGCTGGGTTTGAGGGGAATATAGCTTCAAAATGTAACAAATGCAGCTTTTAAGCCGTTTTCTTCGCATTGTCTGCTCGTATTTCCTTTTTACTACCTACCCCGCCCAGCACTCCTATTCACTCCTAGCCCCCTAACTTCCTTGGGGGTGTGAGCATGATATTTTTCTTGTGGTTTGTGCATCCAGGGGGTTCTAAGCAGGTTTATGAAAAGATTTTTCAAAAAAGCGTTCGGGAAGTTGTCTGCAAATTTACCAAAATAAGTTCTTTAAAGTATTACAAAGAGGATGTTTAATAAAATTTCCATTTTTGCTGTATTCAATATAAATAGATTTTGTATACCACAACTTTATAGTAAATTAAAATAGACCAATGGATGTGGCAGATTAGCTACCAAAACGAGTAAAAATAGATGTACATTGTGATTTTAATTAATTTGACAATGAGACTTTATTTATTGTAGTAGTTTATTTTGGATGTTTAATTAAATCAACTAACTACGGTGACATTACTAGAATATTCCCATTAATAAAACCATATGCATCCGTACGCCACTGACAGGAGTAGCTCTTGGAACTAAATGCTTGTTAATTGAAACTGCACGGTTTATTTTAGAGACAGAACTCACTATGTGGTCTCAAGATAAAACTTTCAATTGTTTATCACAAGTTAATATAAGAAACAAAATATCACAGTTGACTAAAAATACAAAAGTTGGTTTTATGTTTCGTTTTGGGACACAGCATAAATATGCTGTGGTATATGATTTACATGAAAATAGTTAGGCTAAATTGTGAAAAAAATATGCGTAGATAGCTAAAAGTGAAGTAAAATGTGTTATTTTACAGTTCAGTGTCGTTTCAAAATATTCTGATAAACAAATGCAAGCATAATATAGAGGTGAGTACATAGGTGTAAAAAATGACTTTTTTCATACCGTGGTACCAAACGGCTTACTATTAATGTTATATTGAAACATACAATGTATGCGCATGGTAGCGAAGTTTCATGAAAATAATCCAAATCTCCTTAAGTTTATTTGTTCGTATTATATTATTTGAACGTACCGTGGTATCAAACGGCTTCCTTTTAAAATTGCATTGAAACATACAGTGTATGCGCATGGTAGCGAATTTTCATGAAAAGAATCCAAATCCCCTTAAGTTTATTTGCTTGAAAGTTAGAAATTGTAAGGTGTGTACGAAATTTCATTAAAATAGCCTTGTTATTTTCGAAGAGACAAACATTTTTCACAAAAAATTGGTCCGTTCGGGCTGGCTAACGAATTGATTGTTGCTGATCAACTGCCGACCTCCTTTCCTTTGTCACCCATTCTTGTAACAAGTCTATGGAACTACACGGTGAATCCCAGATTGTCGCTCTAGACATATCCAAAGCATTCGACCAGGTCTGGCACGCAGCACTGCTTAATAAACTTCCGGCCTATGGCCTACCACCAAAACTCTGTACCTGGACAGCAAATTTCCTCTCCAACCGGAGCATTTCTGTTGTCGTGGATGGCCATTCCTCTAAACTGTATCCAATTAATGCAGCAGTTCCTCAAGGTTCAGCTTTAGCCCCTACTTTGTTTCTTCTCCACATCAATGACCTCCTCTTAAGCACATCCAACCCAGTTCACAGTTACGCGGACGACAGCACCCTCCACTCAAATATACAATATTCTAAGCATGTCTCTTTAGCCCAATTAGATGAGGATCGCAGACTCATGGAGGGTTCTGTCTACGTGGATCTCCAAAAAATATTAGACTGGGCAAGTAGAAATCTTTTACAATTTAACTCCACCAAATCTCAGTCTCGATTTCTATCTCATAAGAGATACACCAGCCCTACACCCATCACAATGAACAACCAAGTTATTCAAAGTAAAGAGTCCTTTTAACTTGTTGGCATTTCTATGGATCGAAAACTAAATTGGCACCAACATGTCACTCATTGCAAAAGCGGCTGCTAAGAAATTAGGTTTTCTCTTCCGAGCTTGCAAATACTTATCACCAGCTAATCTCTATACCTTATATACTTCACAAATAAGGCCAACCCTCGAATACTGCTTCTACATCTGGGGTGCCGCTGCCGCTTCTACACTCGCTATCCTGGACTCCATTCAAAAGAGAGCTATGGCATCCCTTACCCACCGAAGTGCCGCTGGTGACCTCTCTCTCTCTTTTATAGATATCTGCACGGGCACTCTGAGCAGTGCAGAGGAGCTTTCTTCCATAGTTCCTCCACCTGCTGCCCGCAACAGATCTAACAGGGGAACAGAGCGAATGCACCCTTTTACTGTCCAGGTCACCAGACATAGAATATCTTATTATGCCTGCTCTTTTGTCCCGAGGACTTCCAAGTTGTGGAATTCCTTGCCGCCACATGTTTTTCCTTCTCCTCCGAACCCCCAAACCTTCAAGTCCAGAATTAACGGCACATGTTTTTCCTTATATATATATATATATATATATATATATATATATATATATATATATATATATATATATATATATATATATATATACCTTCTTGATGAGGTAAGTTATGCGAAAACTATATTGTCAATTTTATCGCTTTACAGATAAATAATTGGAAATCTGCAAACATTATTTACTTATTTATTTAATATGCAAATACACAGTTTATAAAATTTTAGAGTTTTGTCCGGCAACATTTTGTAAAAAAGTCCTGTCTAGTATGCATTGAAAACATCACATGCCTGATATTCCTCGGATATTTCTCGGATGTTATTCTGAAGCCAATCAGATGCGACTTCCTTATTTACAAATTTCGTTTCCCCAGAAACTTTTCCTAAATTAATTGAACGTCTTTGTTTAAAACAAGAAATCCAACTTGTAGAACACTGAAAATTCTCTCCATATCCCATTTCTCTACCAAGAGAAGCAGCTTTCTCCCGGAGAAATAGACCACTTATAGCAATGTTTTCGAGCCTCTGATATTTGAACCAATCAAACAATGCTTTGTCCAACTTCTCCATGTTGGTTGTTTTTAGACTGTTTCTCTTGTTGTCCATAGTGTTGGAACCACTAGCCTCGACAATAGGAGTTCGTTAAATCTGCTACTCGTAAAACCCGGACCCTACTGTATATATATATATATATATATATATATATATATATATATATATATATATATATATATATATATATATATATATATATATATATATATATATATATAAATTAAAACTGACCACGTATTTGGGTTCTAGGGGTCCTAGTTTGCGCTCATTTCAGGACATTTTTCTAAAATTCAAAAGGCGGGATTTTCCCATTAGTGAATTTTTTCTACGAAAATTCACTAAAAATACAGCATGAGCAAACTTCGATAAAACCTGTCAAAAAATCGTGTACCGAAATGAAGGAAGACGTAGAATTTTTAGTTTTCTGTACGTATGATACTTTGAAATAAAACACCAATATAGATAGATATCTAAACGGGACATTAAAAATAATATTCTAGGATATCAAAAAACCAGTATATTCTAAAAATAAGAAAAGAATTGCAAAATATTTATTTTTAACATTAGTGATGACGTCAAACTAAGGGTTATGTTTTACATCTAGGAACACAGGAAGCATCTTGGGTCTACATAGGGAAAAACGAATGTTTGTTTGCTATCAAATCTCTAAAAACCAAAAGATTTTGGCAAGTGTGCTTTATTTTGTTTAGGTCGCGAAATACGCAAGCAAAGATGACGGAGTGTGGTTTGTTTTTGTGCTGGTGAGATATGATCTTTTGAAAACAGATGTTTAAATAACTTTTATGTTTGATCTGGCACTTTCCGGCAAACTTCCAACATTCCAAAAAATCAGCACACCATGATGGGTCCGTGAAATGCAGTGACATTTTTGAAAACTTCTTCATTTTTCAATTTTAAACGAAATTTGGTTCTGCCCTAATTTTACTTTTCTGAATCAAATTACCGTTATTTTTAATAGTAATACGATATTACAGTTATTATTATTATTAGTTACCAAATTATCATTACAGTCTCAAGGCAATGTCGCCTTATCGACGCGGAAAGCTCTTTTCATTGTAGTTTGTGCAATTCATCAATTGCGTCCCGTTTTCTAGGCGTTTTCTCTTGGTCTATTTCTTTCTTTTTTTACAAGTATGTTCCTTTCAAATAATGTGGCCAGAAAGTTATTATGTCTCAGAACATGTCCAATAAATTATGCATTTCTCCTCTCAATTTCTTTGAGCAAGCATTGTTCTCTTACCGTTTCTTCACACTTTTACTCGTCTTTCTATTGGTGCGGTTTGTCTTTTAT
The DNA here is from genome assembly GCA_964006375.1 of Tillus elongatus. Taxonomy (NCBI): domain Eukaryota; kingdom Metazoa; phylum Arthropoda; class Insecta; order Coleoptera; family Cleridae; genus Tillus; species Tillus elongatus. Next base: position 19,177,642 of record OZ023265.1, on the reverse strand, counting down.
TTTATTTTATTAAAATTTTATAAAATCACAATACTAATAGAGAGGTATCGATGTTGAGACTTTGCAAAAATGCTTTCAAATCGCGAACTAGGACCCCTAGAAACCATATACGGGACCAGTCTCAATTTTTATATGTTTTCATATATATATATATATATATATATATATATATATATATATATATATATATATATATATATATATATATATATATATATATATATATATATATATATATATATATATATATATATATATATATATATATGGATTCAACCGATAACTCAAAAAGTAATTAACCGATTTCAATGAAACTCGGCAAGTACCTTTCTTTTGTTAATAGCTTGGATGAGTTCGTGAGCCAGGAAAATAGGACAAGGTTTTCCGGGAAAATTTTGAGTTTTCTTTTGAAAAAAAAATTAGCTGCGAAAATTACAAAGCTATTTTAATGAAATTTGGTGGATATGTTGCCTTAGAAAATACCTTACTACATGCCAAAACTAAACTTTCTAGGTTAATGAAATATTGAGCTTTCAAATTTGAAGCATTAAAGAAAAATTCGCTGCCATAAAGCATTTGCTGCGCCTCGAAGTTTTATTCTTTATGTCCACATTTTAAGCCCTTATGTTCTCTTCATGTTCTGCTTAGTCAAAGTCAGGCTTTCCGCCCCATACATTATTCCACTCAAAAGTATGATGAACCTTTTCCTCAGGTCCAAGCTAAAATGCTTATTAGTCAGAAGAGTGCTTTGTATATCGAATGCCTGTTTTGTCATCGCTTACATTTACCATCATTCGTAATAATACCCGAATTGCGTGTCTTACTTATTGATAAATGCCTTTTAAGCCTGAAGATTGCAATAGATCCAATACTCGAAGTGATATCCCCTTTTTACACCAGAAGATATAATTCAGGCTTCCAAAAAGTTGCATAATAAATTCACTTCGGGTCCCACTATGATACCTTCCTTTTGGTAAAGGGATGTGTACACGCGACACGCTCTCAACCCTCCGCTCACTACAATTATAAACTTATCAATCTCCACAGGTTTGTTTCCAAACCTATGAAAAAAAAGCGAAAATTTGTCCCGTGCTAAAGAGTGACGATCCAATTTTATTCAGAAATTATCGTCACATAGCTGTGTTTTTTTTTGCAAAAATTTTGTAAATTTGCTTATATAATCACATGTATCCGCTTGTAAAAGCTCCAGGTCTCAGCATGGCTTTATTTCATAGGGCGATCAACTATAACAAACCTCGTATGTATGACGGAATATATTTCTAATGATAATAAAGGTCAGGTCGACATGCTATACGTGGATTTTTCGAAGGCCTTTGACCAAATCGATCATGGGTTATTCACTCAAAAATTGGAAGTTTATAACTTCACACAAACACTGCTAGCCTCGGTGGTTCAGTGGTAAGAACGTACGCCTCTGAACCGAAGGGTACTGGGTTTGATCCCAGGGTACTCCTTTCACTTTTTCCATACATACTGTACAATTAACATCAACCGAAGTTGTGGCATTGTATTTGAGCAAGTTGACTATCTGTACGTTCCGCCCTTCGGAGGGGGCGTAAAGCCGTCGGTCCCGTGTCCAGCGATGTTGGGCACGTTAAATATTCCTATCCTCCTTACAGAAAGGCAGGGGTTCGGTTAAATTTCCAGGATAGTGAGGTGAAACTGCTCCCTGGTGTCGGTGATTGGCTGGCCATAGTCGCAAAAATAGACTGACGTTAAAAAATATATAAAAAAAACACACACACACACGAACAAACACTGTTATGTTTATTTAAATAGTACATGTATAATCTTAGTCACTATGTATATTACAATACCTATAAATCGAGTGAACTAATTGCTACATCTGGTGTTCCTAGAGGGTTAAACTTGGGACCCTTAGTACTTCTTTTATATATTCTAACGACTTGAGATTCTCTTTGCCCTCTGAAAATCTGAGAAAATATTATTTAGGTAATTCAAATGACTTGTTTACACAATTGTCAGTTTGTGCTATCCTGATAATCTCCAAAAAAGCTCGGTTTTCATTGTGGCGAACACTAGAGTGAGCAATCGCCTTTCTCTTGGCGATGGTCCGCCAACCATAAGAACTTTCACAATAACCTCGCATTGTCATGGTGAGTTTAGTTCTATTGTATTTTATGATGTTATTTTTAATTAATTGCTAACTGCAGTCTTAAGCTGTTATCCGGCTTATCCAAGTCTTTTGTATAGTTATAAGTGTGCTGATAATTTTGTTTTTATTCTCTGATGAAGCGGTCAAGAAACTGCGAACGTTAGACTTGTTAAAACAATAAAGAATATTTCTAAGTGAACAGTCTTGTGAATCTCTGAAGTAACAATTACTCACCATTTCGTTTGCTAACGTTGTCGAAGATGACATCCACCGAATTTCATATATATATATATATATATATATATATATATATATATATATATATATATATATATATATATATATATATATATATTTGTTGATGTATATATTGTTTTTTAGGATATGTTTCTTTGTATCATATATCAGTATTTGTTTATTTAAGGGCTTACCTTTTAGCACTATCACCTGTGTTTAGTATAGTATCTATATTTTGTTACTTATCAAGAATGCCCTGTAAATGGGTTTCATCTGTTGGGCTAATAAATATTTATTGTTATTATTACTAGTATTATTATTAGACATATATATATTTATATTCTGGGCAACATTCTTGATCTGCGGTTTAAATATTGCTGATTCATTCATGGACAGCTGTATATTGGGGACAATAATTTGAGACATTATAGGAAACCATATAAGCCAAGTACTTATCTTATAATTTTAGGGTTATGCGACATTTAGGATATTGCATAATCGTAAAATTAAAGACTGCAGGCTTTTTAGAGTCGGTATTGGAAGACTATAAATCTCGAAGGAGCATTTCGCAATCAACGTTATCTTAATTGAGGATTAACGTCGAAGGGATACAAAGACCTAAATTACAGATGCTAGATAATCGAGACACATTTGGCTTGTGTACATGTGGACTTTTAAAGGCACGTTGTCTAAGTAGGGAACTTGAGAGAGGAAATTACTTGGATATATAAGAATCCAGGAATGTCCGTTAGTTTTAAAGTTAGATTAAAGTTAACTTCCATGTGGTAATTTATTTTTAGTTGACTTGATACTCTCTTTTTTACTGGAATTTATTGCAGGAGGTTAATAACTGTACATATGGAGTAATGGCATGATAATGTGTTAACTAATACCATATGATGATGTTCTAAAATAGATGACGCTTTTTTATTAGTGAATTTTTATTTAAAAAAATTCACTAATAGAGAGGTATAGATGGTGAGACTTTGCAAAAATTTTTTCAAATGAGCGCGAACTAGGACCCCTAGAACCCATATCCGGGATCAGTTTAAATTTTTATATGTTTATATATATATATATATATATATATATATATATATATATATATATATATATATATATGTATTGTATCTATCCGATAACTCAAAAACAATCAACCCATTTCGATGAAACTCGGCAAGTGCCTTTCTTTTATTAATGGCTTGGATGAGTTCGTTAGGCAGGAAAACCGGACAGGGTTTTCCGGGGAATTTTTGAGTTTCCTTTGGAAAAAATTTTTTTCTCCGAAAATTACAAAGCTATTTTAATGAAATTAACTAGATATGTTTCCTTGGGAGATACCTTACTACGTACCAAAATTCAACTTTCTAAGTTAATAGAAACTTGAGTTATTCAAATTTTGAATTTTCTTTCGAAAAAAATCACTAAGTTATTTTAATGAAATTTGGCGGATATCTTGCCTTAGGAACGACCTTACTACACACCAAAATTAAACTTTCTAAGTGTATAGAAAATTGAGTTATTCAAGTTTGAAGCATTTAATAAAAATTCACTACCATAACGCACTTGCTGCGTCCCAAACTTTTTATTAATTTATTTGAGTTTCCACTTTAGGTGCTTAAATTGCAGTGGTTCGGATCTAAATAGTTTATTACCTGAAACTTATTTAATAATTGCGTAAAATAACATGTCTTGGTAAGCAATGAGTGATTGCTCGTATTGGACTCTAAGCTAACTTGGAATGGTCACATTGGAAAAATACTGCGTAAGGCAGTCACGACCCTAGCCGTCACTAGGCGGCTATATGGAAAAACGTGGGGACTAAGACCTAGTATGGCCCACTGGCTGTACACAAGTGTGGTCAGACCATCGTTAACATACGCGGCACTGGTCTGGTGGCCTAAGGTGACACAATCCAGTGCCAAACAAAAACTAGGCAAGATCCAAAGGATGGCTTGCCTAGGCATCACAGGGGCCATGTCTTCAACCCCAACAGCCGCCATGGAGGTGTTGCTGGATCTGCCCCCCACCACACTTAGTTATTATAGGGAGGCTAGGCTAGGACTAGACAGACTAGCCTGCAATGGCAGACTGAAGAGCAACCCAGGCTTCAGGGGCTACTGAAAAATTCAGGAGATCGTGAAGCAGCCCATGCTTGAAATGAGGTCAGAGTTCGCAAGCCTGCGAATCTGCAGGGAAAACAACTTTACAGTGGAAATCCCCGACAGCGAGGCATGGCGGGAGGAGACGCTGGGCATACCACGGGACGCGCTCGTCTGGTTCACGGACGGATCCGGCGGGGAGCGTGGGACGGGGGCAGGTGTTTATTCGGAAGGACCGAGGGTAAGTCATAGTATTTCCCTCGGAGCCCATGCAACGGTCTTTCAGGCCCAAATGTACGCCATCCTGCACTGTGTGCGGGAGAACAAGAGGACCTAGCTGGGCAGAATGAGGTCACCCTCATCTGGGTGCCGGGTCACTCGGGGGCCAAAGGCAATGAAGAAGCTGACAGTCTCGCGAAGAGACGGTCAGCAGAACAATTTATGGGACCAGATCCGGCTCTGGGCGTGACAAAGAGCACTGTCAGGGGAGCCATTAAGTCCTGGGTCAGAAACCAACACAAGATGTACTGGGCAGACTGTCCAGGGCTCAGACATGGGAAGTCAATAATTGACGAACCCAGTTCAAAGAGAGCTGTGGAGATGCAAAACCTTAGCAGAGGACAGCTCCGAAACGTAACAGGTCGCTTGACGGGACACATGGCCGTCAAGAAACACCTGCATAAAATGGGGAGGTTCGAGTGGGAGGAATCAGCCCAGTACATCTTTTGAGAGTGTAAAGACAACTGATCTACGGTCAGTCTAGACCGGAGACAGAGCATTATAAAACTTCACCCTATCAATCGCTGTGCAGACTGGTTCAAGGCACAGTGATTTTGGAATGGGTGGAGTAAAAAGACTAAGGGTATACCAAATAAGCCAAAGGTTGCAGTGATATCGGGGCGGCAAAGCCGCGGACGAGCCCTGAGGAAGAAAGAAAAAGAAAAAAGGGCGACCCCTACTCGTTAAAACTTCAAAAGCAGAACGGTTTGTACTGTATATGAAAATAAAGATATGCTTATTGAATGCCTTGGAACTATTAGTGATTTGGCTAATGATACCAAAACCATTAATGAAGCAACAGGGCTACTCAATTATTTACATACCGAGGAATTTTTTTTTGGTTTAATATTTTTCATAGTGTCATGCCCCATGTTGATGTTTTGTGCAATCAACTTCAAAGACGAACGGGCACTGGCCCTTACATCAAAAACTGTTATAATTTTACAGGACATCTTCTGTTGATTATTACAATTCGCAAATTCACAATTAAAGCTAATATTTGGTTTGAACTACGTTCCGTTATGTTTAGTGAACAGTTCACCAACCGAATATTCCATTGAACGAAGAAACGATTAATCGAAAAAAGAATAATCTACTATTTGGAGGTTCGAATAATCGATCAATCGAAAAATTGGAAACCCGAAACGTCGATTAATCGATAAATCAGAAAATAATCGAATAATCGATAAAAATCGATTAATCGATTATCGGCTTTCATAATTTTTGCCAGCCCTAGCAACAAGTATCATAATAGATAAGAGCGGATATAAAATTGCAGCTAAAATAAGGAAGGGTGTACGACAATGATGCCCACTATCGCCATATTTGTTCAATTTATTCATAAAACATACAATAAATATGCTGAAAGAATAAACAGCAGGAATCACAATAAATGGACAACGCTTCCATTGCATGAGGTCGTCAGATAACATATAGCTGAAATGAGAAACAGAAGAAGAATGATAAACAATGCTGAGTTTTCTGCATAGCGTGTTAAAAAATCAACCTAAAGGTCAAGATGACGGAAGCAAAAGTAATAAGGATTAGTAAGTATGGATATAAAAATAAGCGGCCGACAAAGTCAACCTAAAAATGAGCTAAAAGAGATGAAAGATACTTGCTGAAATAATGACTGCTATTAAACCTGAAATGTTCAGCTAACGTAATTGTCACCTATTGTGACAATTTACATTATTTGAACAAAGGGCTGCCCTGAAAGTTTATAATGAATTTACAAAATATTGTTTAACTAGGTAGTTGAAGATCAAAATGAATTTTAAATGTCTGTGAAATGGTAAAGTAATTGATAGAACTTGAAAGTATATGATCCCAATGGAAACTAAAAAATTCAAAATATTCTATTCCCAAATCCCATTTCAATTCTCTGTCGTTCTGTCTATTGCTATTGTAACTGCAAAACCTCCATTTCAGTTACAATCTAAAAGCTATTATCCTACTCTCCCACGATAAAGCGAAAGCTACATATTGAGAATACGCCGCGTTTTAATCGCTTAGACAATGTTGCCATCCTGCAAAATTTTCACTAAACCAGATAAAATATATCTTGTTTCAAGAACATAAATCTCTAATTTCGGATACCCTGACTCGATGAAACCGATCCATACTATTATCATTAGTGAATTTTCTTAAAAAAAATCACTAATGAGGATATCCGTGTTTATATATATATATATATATATATATATATATATATAAACACGGATATCCTATATATATATATATATATATATATATATATATATATATATATATATATATATATATATATATATATATATATATATATATATAATGTTCAGAAAGATTTCCGCGGTCTTTAATGTGAGACATACTTGGTTCTCGGGTTGAACCGCGTCCAGAATTTATGAAAACTTGACGTTTCGGCTCCTGTTTTGGAGCCATTTTCAAGAGGTAAAGGAAATATGTAAGGACACTCTAAGGCCTCAATCTGCCTACCCCTTAGAGTGGTGGACAAAGGTGGATAAAGGAAATATGTAAGGACACTCTAAGGCTTCAATCTGCCTACTCCTTAGAGTGGTGGACAAAGGTGGGCAGAGGAAATATGTAAGGACACTCTAAGGCATCAATCTGCCTACTCCTTAGAGTGGTGGACAAAGGTGGGTAAAGGAAATATGTCAGGACACTATAAGGCGTCAATCTGCCTACTCCTTAGAGTGGTGGACAAAGGTGGGTAAAGGCAATATGTAAAGACACTCTAAAGCCTCAATTTGCCTACTCCTTAGAGCGGTGGACCATGGTGGGTTGGGTTGTTGTAGCTCCATTACGGGGCCTCAATCTGCCTACTCCCCAAATCTCGCCGGAGATCGTCTGTGAGGTCTCAGTGTTGTCAACCCTAGGCCTCAGAGAGATCTGGCAGTTCGTTGCAAGCCTTATCTTATATATCGACAGGCAATATGGATTCCGTCAGCGCAGATCAACTTCCGACCTCCTTTCCTTGCTCACCCATTCCTGGAACAAGTCTATGGAACTACACGGTGAATTCCAGATTGTCGCTCTAAACATATCCAAAGCATTCAACCAGGTCTGGCACGCAGAGTTGCTTAATAAACTTCCAGCATATGGCCTACCACCAAAACTCTGTACCTGGACACCAAATTTTCTCTCCAACCGAAGCATTTCTGTTGTCGTGGATGGCCATTCTTCTAAACTGTATCCAATTAATGCAGGAGTCCCTCAAGGGTCAGCTTTAGCCCCTACTATATTTCTTCTCCACATCAATGACCTCATCTATAGCACATCCAACCCAGTTCACAGTTACGCTGACGACAGCACCCTCCACTCAAATATACAATATTCTAAGCCTGTCTCTTTAGCCCAATTAGATGAGGATCGCAGACTCATGGAGGGTTCTGTCTCCGTGGATCTCCAAAAAATATTAAACTGGGGAAGTAGAACATTTGTACAATTCAACTCCACCAAATCTCAGTGTTGCTTTCTATCTCATAAGAGATACACCAGCCCTAGACCCATCACAATGAACAACCAAGTTATTCAAAGTAATGAGTCCTTTTCACTTGTTAGCATTTCTGTGGATCGAAATCTCAATTGGCACTAACATGTCACATCAATTGCAGAAGCGGCTGCTAAGAAATTAGGTTTCCTCTTTCGGGCTCGCAAATACTTTTCACCAGCTAATCTCTACACTTTATATACTTCACAAATAAGGCCAAACATAGAATACTGCTCCCACATCTGGGGGTGCCGCTGCCGCTTCTACACTTGCTATCCTGGACTCCATGCAGAAGAGAACTATGCGTGTCATCGATGACCCTACCCTCACCCACAGGCTGCCATCACTTGCCCACCGACGTGCGGTTGGTGACACCTATCTCTCTCTCTCTCTCTCTCTTTCTCTTTTATAGATATCTGCACGGGCACTGCTCAGAGGAGCTTTCTTCTATAGAAAATCTTGTTATGCCCGCTCTTTTGTCCCGAGGACGTCCAAGTTGTGGAATTCCTTGCCGGCACATGTTTTTCCTTCTCCTCCGAACCCCCAAACCTTCAAGTCCAGAATTAACAAGTGCCTCGTTACTCCTTGTCGACACCCACGGTACGATAGTATTTAGGATGTAAGTGGTGTGTTGTTGAAATATTAAGAAAAAGTAATGCAAATAAAATAGTGTAATTAGTTAAAAATATATTCTACAGAGATCCACATATGTTTTAATTCAATACGGCCCACTAAATGGAATGAGAAGTGGCCAAAAAATTAATTGACGACATGAACACCGTAGTTTCCAATACGATTCTAAATCTCTAAATGAATCCGGTGGAGTTAACAAAATTCGTTGTTCCAACTGCTCCCGAATTTTTATTAATTTGCGCTTATTTTAATAAAATGTTGAAAGGTCGTATCCTCACTATTAGAGTTTTTTGAATAACAATTTTCACTAACATTACTGGTCGTTAATTTCGTTACAGAGGCTGTCCCATTTCAACGCTATCGTTCGACATGGCAACACTGTAAACTTGACGTAAGTGTTTTGTTTACTTTTTCAGGAGTAATTACGTTACGGAAACAGGCCTGAAGTGTACATTCAGTTAGGAAAACAGTTTTGTAAAGAGCTCACCGAAATCATTTGTTATTACAGGGCCGACCTTATAATGTTATCACAAATTAAGATCTGAGTCGACACTCTCTATCCCTCTCACTCTTTCTCTTTCTGTTTGCTGCGTCATTTTCCGCTTCCGTACTGTATATTAGAACAGTATTGAGTTTCTCTATTTTTAAATTTAATCGCAAGGTTTAATCCGATGCCTACCGTCTGAGCTTCTGCTGAAATCGTTTGAGATATGTCTACCTTATTACCGTTTAACAAACCCCCAGACGTGAAAAGTTTTACGCAACAAAAAGCTGGACGCAGCAAGTGTGTTATGAAAGTGAATCTTCATAAAAATGTTTTTAATAGCAAATATATCTCTCTAATGTAAGCATACATCAATCTAGTTACCGGTATAACCCACATAGCAGAAACAATGTACCATATTTGATCAAAAAACTTATTGTTCCGAAAAGTACAAACATTTTTCGAAAATAAACTACAAATGTTTCGAAAACTGGTTTTCTAGCCAACAAAGCTTTGGTTATTAGCGAATTGAGTTATTTAAATTTGAAAAATTTAATGAAAAGTAGCTACCAAAACGCACTCACTGCGTCTCGGTTTTTTCTTACAAACATGCATCATATTTCGATAAGAAATGCAAAAATGCAATAATATAAGGCTGCTCGAAAAAAACATGTAGGTACCACCAACGACTTATGGGCCAGCCTGTGATTGTCTAAATGATTTTATAAGATGGAGCTCAAGACACCCTATAATTAACGTATACAACTTTTTCTCGCATCTTCTTTAATAACAATTATATTGAGCTTTACCGTAGACATGCGTCACCCTGTATATATGTAAACAGATAAAAACTGAAACTAAACCCGGATATGGATTCTGGGGGGGGGGGGGGGGTCTAGTTTGCGCTCATTTGATTTTTAAAAGATTCAAAAGTCGCGGTCACCTCATTAACGAATTTGCTAAAAATTATAGACCGTTAAACCATAAACTTAACTAAAACTACCGCCAAAGCATCAGAGAAAGGGTCTATTTGAAAATAAAATTTCTGGAACTATTTTAGTAAAATGAAGGACAAATGAATGTTAAAGCTGAAACTTAAGGGTTTACAGGACACTCTTCTTGCGAGATTTTCTTTACATAATCCGTATTTGTTTCAGGTTCTTTACCTAAATGTTGCCAAATATTGACGTTTCAAATCGCGACTTTGACGTTTTCAGGAAAACCCCAATTTTTTTCTTTAAATGCTTATAACTTTTTGTCTGAGAGAGAGAGAGAGAGAGAGAGAGAGAGAGAGAGAAATTTCTTTTTCGAAAGAAAACACAAAATTATTCGGGAAAACCTCGGCCGATTCTCCTGGCTAACGAACTTATGTAAGCCACTTGCAAAAGCAAGGTACTCAGAAAATTTGATCAAAATCGGCCCATTATTTTTTGAGTTGTCGGTATGCTACACACATATATATATATATATATATATATATATATATATATATATATATATATATATATATATATATATATACAAACATGTAAAAATTTAAACTGACCCTGGTAATGGGTTCTAGTGCGCTTCTAGTGCGTTTTGATATTTTGCCATAGTGAAGGCATAGATGTTCAAAGCTATTAGCGTGAAAATATCCAGAAGTTTCCAAGATCTGCCGTAATATTTACCGATGGATCCAAAACATCTGATTCGTAAATCGACGACATCTAATTTCATTTTTTAGCTACATAAATAAGCCAGCACATATACAGCAGATACAGTAGCACTTATTAAAGCTCTTAAAATGGCCATGGGAATAGTGGCGTACCATTAGCGGTAAGTAAAACATATTAGCGAATTAAAAAAAATTCGCTAATGAGGAGATCTGTGTTTATATATATATATATATATATATATATATATATATATATATATATATATATATATATATATATATATATATATATATATATATATATATCCGACCGATAACTCAAAAAATAATTGACCGATCTTGATTAAATTTGGTGAGTACCTTCCTTTTGCAAGTGGCTTGGATAAGTTCGTTAGCCAGGAAAATCGGACCAGGTTTTCCCGGAAAATTTTGTGTTTTCTTTCTAAAAAAATGTATATCTCCGGAAATAAAGAAATGGCAACTAAATTTGGTACGCGTGTTTGTATTATAAAGAGTGAACCATGTACCAAAATTTAGGTCTCTAGGTTTAAAGACAAAAAAGTTACGGGCAGTTAAAGAAACAAATTTTGGGGTTTTCCTCAAAACGTCAAACTCGCAATTTGAAACGTCAAAATAGGCAATGTTTAGGCAAAGAACGTGAAACAAATACGGATTGTGAAAAGAAAATATTGCAAGAAGAGTGTTCTGCGAACTCTTAAGTTTCAGATTCAACCGTCATTGCCTTTCAATTTACTAAAATATTTACAGAAAATTCATTTCAAATAGACCCTTTCTCTGATGCTTTGGCTGTCGGTTTACTTAAGTTGATGATTTCGCTGTAGGTTTAGTGAAGTTTATGTTTTAACGATCTATACTTTTTAGCTAATTTTCGTAGAACAAATTCGTTAATGCATTTTTTATCGAAATATCATGCATGTTTGTAAGAAAAAAATCTGGACGTAGTAAGTGCGTTTTGGTAGCGAATTTTCATTTAATCATTTAAATTTCAATAACCGAATTTGCTATTAACGTAAGCTTTGTTAGTTAGGAAACCAACATTTAACTTCATTTTCGGAAAATTTTTTGTATATTTTCAAACAATAAGTAATTTTGATAAAATATAGTATTAGCGAATTAAAAAAAAATCTCTAATGAGGAGATCTGTGTTTATATATATATATATATATATATATATATATATATATATATATATATATATATATATATATATATATATATATATATATATATATATATATATCACACCGATAACTCAAAAAAGAATGGACCGATTTTGATAAAATTTGGTGAGTACCTTCCTTTTGGAAGTGGCTTGGATAAGTTTGTTAGAGCCAGGAAAATCGGACCAGGTTTTCCCGTAAAATTTTGTATTTTCTTTATAAAAAAAATCACATCTCCGGAAATAACTAATTAAGGGGAACCAAATTTGGTACGCGTGTTTGTATTATAAAGAGTGAACCACGTACCAACATTTAGGTCTCTAAGGTTAAAGACAAAAAGTTATGGGCACTTAAAGACAATTTTTTTTTGAGTTTTCCTCTAAACGTCAAAATCACGATTTGAAACGTCAAAATTGGCAATGTTTAAGCAAAGAACGTGAAGGGATTATGAAAAGAAAATGTTGCAAGAAGAGTGTTCTGCGAACCCTTAAGTTTCAGCTTCAACCGTCATTGCCCTTCAATTTACTAAAATATTTACAGAAAATTCATTTCAAATAGACCCTTTCTCTGATGCTCTGGCTGTCGGTTTAGTTAAGTTGATGCTTTCGCTGTAGGTTTAGTTCAGTTTATGGTTTAACGGTCTATAATCTTTAGCTAATTTTCATAGAACAAATTCGTTAATGTAGTTTTGCATTTTTTATCGAAATATGATGTATGTTTGTAAGAAACAAATCTCGACGTAGTAAGTGCGTTTTGGTAGCAAATTTTCATTAAATCGTTCAAATTTCAATAACTCAATTTGCTATTAACGTAAGGTTTGTTGGCTAGGAAACTAACATTTAAGTTTGTTTTCGGAAAATTTTTGTACATTTTCAAACAAAAAGTAATTTTGATAAAATATAGTGCATTGTTTCTACTACATAGGCTATACCGGTAGTCAGATTGATGCCTGCTCGCATTTGCTATTAAAAACATCTTTATGAAAATTTGCTACCATAACGCACTTGCTGCGTCCCGAACTTTTTTGTAGTTTATCTCGAAAATCGTGGATCCTATCGAAATGAAACCAGAGTACATTTTTGGTGTAATTTTTAATGTTAAACCTGATAATTCTAATATTGGTGCTGAAAGCTAGATAATTTTGTTTATGGATGAATGATCATCGGCCCCACCTTAAATCTGTTATTCGGAGAAATTAATGTATAACACCATTTCATCAGAAGAAGGACGCTCTATGTGTGCGCCAAATTTTGTTGAAATATAATGGAGGGTTGTGAAATTATGATAGAAACAGTGTTTGTCACCTTGCCCGTTAACCATTTTCCTTAGAAGATCCAGTTTCTCCAGAGTTTTTCTCCTCTTCTATCCATTGTTTCTAATCTGTGAATCTATAAGATAATTTATCATTACATACCTATTCACTTTAATGAAGCATAAACGCTAAACTGTTATAATTACTTGATGCTTTTAAATATTCAACGATTTTGAGAACAGTAGTCTCTCCAATAATAATTATCAAATAATTACATCGAAACGAGTCCCCGTCCTCATTTAGATAATTATACGCTCCTCATGAAAAACCACTTAACATCTAAAACATCGCCAGAGACCTGACGTAGTCCTCTTTTACCATGCCCATTGATTTTCCAAGCCAAACGACACAATTATATTTTGCAAGTACTGCGTTTCGGCGCGAGCTAAATATTCTGAGTAGGCTCTTTTCATAAAATAATTTTATTCTTAATTCGTTGTACGGAGGAGCGGGCGACGAAAGCTCCTTTAGTTATTAAATATCTCGCTACGAGTATGAATACGTAATATGCAAATCTCTGGAATAATAAACGAAGTGATGGGATACTGAACTGCACTTACAGTTTCCAGCAGACAGAGAAGGATTTTCCAGGAGTTGAGAAGACGAGTTTGCATTCCCGCCTTCAGCCTCATTTCCCCCTTCTTTTCGTCCTGTCAGTTTTCAGCACCTTTCTTAAGATAACGAGTAAAGTGATGCTGAACACTCCCCTCCCACTGGGTTATGGTAACTAACTACCTCCTATCGTGTTTCCTCATATCCCCTGGAAGAAATTATAATAACGCATAATGATCAAAGTGGGCTATGGAAGTCTGCGGAGTAAAAACAGAAGCAAAGGCTTGAAAGAGTTTGAATAAGCGAATAATCTCACTTCGTATCATGTTCACAGCAAGGCAAGTACTCGGAATGTGTTTGTTTACGTATTAGATATCACACAGGTAAGAAATTATATTCATTACATTGAAAACATAAAATATTAATTTGTTCAAACGTGGCTAGGACAAGCAGTTTTGTTAAATTTATTAATTGTGGTTTCACTTACTTGGTGAAACCATTCCATAAAAAATGCAGACGTAGAGACTTTTTCTCTGGCTTCGCGATTACGTTAAATTGGCGAAACTGGTTACAGAACAGAAAATACGCGGTTGTAAAACCAGAGAGAAAGACTCTACCAAAATGTTTGCTACTGCATCAGTGGAATTTATTTAGCACGTAATTTGTACCACAGCATAGATAATCTATGCTGTGCTTCTACGGCTTACCATACAAGCGCTTGCTTGTAAAGTGGTTTTCAACAGTGGCACTCGCTCTATGTTCGATAATTGCGCATACCAAGTCTAGAGTAGATTAGAGATTAGATCTTATTGTGAGTGGGCTATTTCGGTCCCTCCACCGCGACCTTAGGTCTATTGTGGCTCACGTCTAATTATTTAGATTTCACCCATCAATTCCAGCTCCCTGAGGGAGTCGATCTTTTCTTGAGGGTGAGAGTTTGTTTGGCAGGTGTACTGCCATCTGAGTAAAGTCGCTTGCCCGTTTCGAAGCTCAAAGAGAGATAACCTCTCTCCGAGTTCGCCTGGACCCGACACCCGTCAGTATTTGCCCCGAGGCGGTATCATGAAGTCCCGCTCTCGAGCAGCATCTAATCTCCAGTTCTAATCCACCCCTAGAGATCTCAGATCCCCTCAGGCTCTTCCAAACCTGAAACCTAACAGTGTTAAGACTCAATGCAACATCCCATCGAGTCCCGCTCCCGTGCATGACCCCAGCGAGGCCGTCCGTCCGTTTCGTAGCACACAGTATGGGCTCCAAACTCCGGGTGTTTACCACTCATCAGAGATCAGAGCACCCCGGGACGTCTGGACACACGACACACGCCAGGGCTCAATCCAGGGCGGTATCATCTGGAACCCCGCTCCCGAGTAACAACCAAGCGAGGCCAATTGTCAGTCTCTGAGGCCACAGTGGAGGCGCCAAACTCCGGGTGCATATCACTCCCCAGAGATGTCTGACTCCCCCCAGCCTCACCTGCACCAGACCCCCGCCAGTGTTTCATTGACTCGAGGCGGTATCATGAAGTCCCGCCCTCGAGCAGCATCCAGGCAGAGTCGTTAGCCTGTATCGATGCTCACAGAGTAGGCCCAAGTCTCCAGGTGTAATCCACCCCTAGAGACCCCAGTCACCTCCGGGTTCGTCCAGGTCCAACGAGACGACACCTGCGAGGTGAAACTTTGTTTGACAGATGTACTGCCATCTGAGCGAAGTCGCTTGCCTGTCTCAAAGCTCAAAGAGAGATAACCACTCTCCGAGTTCGTCTGGACCAGACATCCGTCAGTGTTTGACTCGGTGCAGTATCATAAAGTCCTGCATCCGAGCAGCATCCAAGTGAGGTCCTTTGTCCGTTTCGAAGCTCACAGAAGAGGCGTCAACCCTTAGTTTTATTCCAACCCTAAAGATCTCAGCTCTCCTCCGGGTTCGTCTAGACCCGACACCCACCAGACTCAAGGCGACATCCCATCGAGCCCCGCTTCCGAGCATCGCACAAGCGAGGCCGTCTGTCCGTTCCAAAGCACACCATACAAGCGCTTGCTTGTAAAGAGGTTTTCAATAGTGACACTCGCTCTATGTTTGATAATTGCGCACAACCAAGTCTAGAGTAACACAGTTGCTAATTTAGTAGGCACGCTCAGTTAGTCTTGACATTTAACCAAAGAACGATTCAACAACACGTGCAAATTGTTCAAATATATCATCCAAAACAGTAAGTATCTGTTCGACCAAACCACGCATGTATATCGTCGAAGCGCAAGATCCACTGAACATGTTGTTGCCGCTTGGGACAGTGGCGGATTGAACGCGTCATGCTCAACGATGTGGCATTTATCCGACGCCAACTTGTCGAATTATGAGTTGGGTTTGGGTCTTCACCCGCACAAGGTGCAATTACCTCAATAAATAAAGCCCAACGACCAAAGCCAACACCGTGCATTCGGAGACTATGCATATTTCTGGTTGAGTGGCTTCTATACAAGCAAAAAATCAACAGGAGACTCATCAGGTTCAACTTTATTCCGAAAACATCATTTTGGTCCTGAAGAATTATTGATTTTTGTCTTTCCCAAAGCACAGCCTAATTTACCGACAACGGTCGTCGATATATGGCGATGTTAACGGTTTTTTTTTTGGCCAAGATTTGATGCCATCTTGCATGAGAAGTTCCAAGGCTCCATTATCGCGATTGGCGATATGAACGGTCACCTGGATCCTCTGATTTGCCACTATTAGATCTTATTCTGTGGGGCCACGTGAAATCTCGGAACTACGCCGACAACTGTAGACAATTGCCACTCCCAAGGCCAACACCGCTCGCTTCATTCGCCACTTTTAGACAAGGATGTCACCGAAATCTGGATCTCCGGGATATGGATCACCTTATGGCGGATATATAATTTTCAACACATAATGTCATCGAATTGTTTCAAAGCATGGAATACCACTTACATAAGTTGTTATATTTATTTTTAAAGATAGAGAGTTGTACAAAGAACAATAGCGTCATCAGATTATTCAACACTCTGATGACCCAACGTTGTTAGCGAAACGATTGCCAGGTCTGAAAAATGTGTGGTGGTGAATTGGCTTCTCCAAAATGTACTTATCAGTGCTCATCATAGATTCCATTCCTCACTAAATGTAATAAATATATATTTAATTTAAAGAAAATTATGCCTAGGAATATATTAGTTTTAGTTTCTATAGTAGGTTAAGAATTTTTTGATACGTCCTCGTACAAATATAACAACTAAGGCTCCTATTTTATGATTATTACTATGTACATAAAAAATAGTTACAGTTTACCTTGAAAAATCGACTTTGTTTTAACATTTTTATAAAGTTCAAATAGGGCCTCGGTGGTTCAGGGGCAAGAACGTATGCCTCTGAACCGAAGGGTACTGGGTTCGATCCCAGGGTGCTCCTTTCATTTTTTCAGTACAAACTGTAACATTAACATCAACCGAGGTTCTGGCATTGTATTTGAGCAAGTTGAATGTCTGCGCGTTCTACCCTTCGGAGGGGGCGTAAAGCCATCGGTCCCGTGCCCATGCGATATTGGGGTGAAACTGCTCCCTGGTGTCGGTGATTGGCCATAGTCGCGGAAATAGTCCGACTTTAAAGAAACAAAACAACAAACAACATAATGTTCGAATATTTATTAAGAATACTGCCAAATGTCTTAATCTATACCATATTTAAGTAGTTATAATAACCATATTTTCCGTTAGAGAATTTTCTCCCTTATATATATATATATATATATATATATATATATATATATATATATATATATGGGCGTGGCAGAGGAGCACACCAATGTGCGTAAGCTCCGCCCATTCCACTGGGTAGTATACGGTTACACCCACTAAACACAGAGAGCTCAACGCTCTCTAATAAAAAAATCCTTTAGTAGATTTTAGGTCAACATATTTTTAAAAGTAGCAAGATACTATTCATATTTAGGTAGATCTGTACATGCAATTGATATTTTTTTGTAAATGTGGTTTTTCATAAAATTAAAGTAGAGACTGTGATATTACGATAATAGGAATACATTTTTTACATCAATAACTTTATAATTTAATTAAATTTATCAAAGTTGTTTATAAACTTACTGTTGTAAAAAATATTTATATATGGAGACACACATATTATATATATATATATATATATATATATATATATATATATATATATATAATGTATATATATATATATAATGTATATATATATATATATATATATATATATATATATATATATATATATATATATATATATATATATATATATATATATATGTCCAGAAAGATATCCGCGGTCTTTAATGTGAGACATACTTGGTTCTCGGGTTGAACCGCGTCCAGAATTTATGGAAACTCGACGGTTCGGCTCCTGTTTTGGAGCCATTTTCAAGAGGTAAAAGAAATATGTAAGGACACTCTAAGGCCTCAATCTGCCTACTCCTTAGAGTGGTGGACAAAGGTGGGTAAAGGAAATATGTAAAGACACTCTAAGGCCTCAATCTGCCTACTCCTTAGAGTGGTGGACAAAGGTGGGTAAAGGAAATATGCAAGGACACTCTAAGGCCTCAATCTGCCTACTCCTTAGAGTGGTGGACAAAGGTGGGTAAAGGAAATATGTAAGGACACTCTAAGGCCTCAACCTGCCCACTCCTTAGAGTGGTGGACAAAAGTAGGTAAATGAAATATGTAAGGACACTCTAAGGCCTCAATGTGCCTACTACTTACAAAGGACAAAGGTGGGTTGGGTTGTTGTAGCTCAATTACGGGGCCTCAATCTGCCTACTCCCCAAATCTCGCCGGAGATGGTCTGTGAGATCTCAGTGTGTTCAACCCTAGGCCAGATCTCTCTGAGGCCTGACTGCATATGTCAATCCACACTGTGTGCTACAACTAAGTAGCAAAGCACAGTCTATCGTATATCCATGCCTAATACTGTGAAGATGAGACTGAGCTGATCATGTATGTAAGGTATGTAAGGACACTCTAAGGCCTCAATCTGCCTACTCCTTAGAGTGGTGGACAAAGGTGGGTAAAGGAAATATGCAAGGACACTCTAAGGCCTCAATCTGCCTACTCCTTAGAGTGGTGGACAAAGGTGGGTAAAGGAAATATGTAAGGACACTCTAAGGCCTCAACCTGCTCACTCCTTAGAGTGGTGGACAAAGGTAGGTAAATGAAATATGTAAGGACACTCTAAGTCCTCAATGTGCCTACTACTTACAAAGGACAAAGGTGGGTTGGGTTATTGTAGCTCGATTACGGGGCCTCAATCTGCCTACTCCCTAAATCTCGCCGAAAATGGTCTGTGAGATCTCAGTGTGTTCAACCCCAGGCCAGATCTCTCTGAGGCCTGACTGCATATGTCAATCCACACTGTGTGCTACAACTAAGTAGCAAAGCACAGTCTATCGTATATCCATGCCCAATAGTGTGAAGATGAGACTGAGCTGATCATGCCAGATCCTGCGGAGCCTCCCGTGATAATCAAACGCTATTTTAATGTACTTTCTCACAAACTCTTGAAATCCTGCTATGTATTATAGCACTGATTAAAATAGACTGTAGAATGCGGAACATTGGAGTTCACGGAGACCTTCACGTGCCACCGGCCTGATGACCGTGCGTTTAACACACATAAGAGCACACACACACACACATATATATATATATATATATATATATATATATATATATATATATATATATATATATATATATATATATATATATATATATATATATATATATATATATATATGGGACTCAATATGACATACCTGGCCATCTTTGGTGTTGTCCACGTACACACAGTACAACAAGAAGGAAGCTGTGGAAAGAAAATTACTGAGCTAAAAGAGTTACTCCCCTGGAAATACCGCGACGGGCATAATTAACATCTGTATCAACAGTAGCAAATGTTCCATCCAGGCATTATGCTAGTGAATATATATATATATATATATATATATATATATATATATATATATATATATATATATATATATATATATATATATATATATACACACACTTTATTTGTTTGCTGTACGTTTGTGATTTCTTATTGGTTTGCGTGGACTGCAGTTTCGAACCGTCCCGGTTCAACATCAGCACGCTACTGACTGTTATCGCTCCTGTGTTGTCTACGTCTGAGATTGTACGTGGCGCCGTGAGCATCTATTGATCCGTTTGCTGTTCTCTGATTGGTTGTGCCTTCGGACTGTGTCGTGTGTATCGGTCTCCTGTCTTGATCACTGTGGTTTGATAATTTGTCTATTTGTATGGCCTTTATTAAGTTTTTTTTAAATGTTTGTACTTGGATTTGTTCTGGCATTAATTGTTTCTTATTGTTTGTTTGTTGAATAAGAAACAATGCCAGAACAAATTCAAGTACAAACATTGAAACAAAAACTTAATAAAGGTCATACAACTAGACAAATTATTAAACAACAGTGATCAAGACAGAAGACCGATACACACGACACAGTCCGAAGGCACAACCAACCAGAGAACAGTAAACCGATCAATAGAAGCTCACGGCGCAGGCGCCACGTACAATCTCAGACGTAGACAACACAGGAGCGATAACAGTCAGTAGAGTGCCGACGATGACCCGGGACGGTTCGAAACTGCAGTCCACGCAAACCAATAAGAAATCACAAACGTACAGCAAACAAATAAAGTGTATATTTAAAAGTGATTACAGTGTAGTGCAATATTCCAATATATATATATATATATATATATATATATATATATATATATATATATATATATATATATATATATATATATATATATAGCACATAAATAATATAACCTATATTAAATGTATTGTTGGGTTAACGATGTTTTGTTATGGGTGGGTCATAGCCTACTTAGTTAGTATTCAAAAAATGCGTTAATGATCAAAAGATATGTATTTTAATTTTATGGCCACCATAAAATAAAACAGAGAAGATTGCAATGAAAATATGTACTTAGGCGCGTCAATAGATGTCTCCGCTGTAATACAGCTCACGGTCCTTTCAGAGGTTGGCTACCTTAGTGCCATTACTCGGATATATTTTGGTTATTATTGGTAAACACAGTGATGAGCTCCAATAAGAGCGAATCTAGTACGTCTCCAATAACGCTCGCAATATGTCCATTCTGGTCCAAAAGTTGTGAACTTTAAAAGGGGACTTTTTTAAATGAAAATTCGCTAAAAAATCATTACAATTTCTGGTATTAAAATCGAATAGTTGTTGTAGTCGTAAAATATGGGAAGCCGTGGGTGGTGAAGTTGAAGGTTAAATTCTCCATTGAGGTAGAAAGAAAACAGATGTGTAAATTGTGTAACTGACTCTTTGGCTATTGAGAAATACAGAAATAACATCTGTACCAACAGTAGCAAATGTTCCATCCCGTCATTATGCTAGGGAATAACGTAACAGATCACGTTCTACCTTCTCTAGAAATTATTTTATGATCTTATAAAGCAAAACGTTAGTCAGAATGGGATGCTTGATAATCTAAGGTAAGCTCTCCAGCTCTGGGCTATAAATAAAGCCATTCACAAAATTTCCGTATATTATCTTACTGGGAATTTGGCAAGTTTTACAACATAATGGCCCATCTTTAATTTAAACGCTTATTATACGCTTGTGCCTTAAAGGTATTTTTATACCCCTTCAAAATTATTAGACTTTATTTGAGAGTCTTGGTGGGTACCTACTCAAATTGTTGAAGAATGAATACATTAATAATTTTATTGCCTTAACCCTTTTCGCTACTTAGTAAGCAAATTTTAACGTTTTACATAAACAGTATGTGCGCTACTGTATTTATAATATTTAAGAATTCACTTTTGTTGCCAAATAATATCCTACAGCATAGTACACAGAATACCAAGAGAACATATAAGGAGTAAAGGTAAAACATTTACTAAACTATAATTGCCAAAAAAAATAATCATTAAAAAGCATCGACGCAGCAAGTGCGTTATGGCAGTGAATTTTCATAAAAATATTTCCAAAACCCAAAAAATTAAATAATTGTATCTCTATCAATCATGAAGTTGCTTTGATGATTATATTAGACTGGGGAGGTAGAACTCTTGTACAATTCAACCCCACCAAATCTCAGTCTTGCTTTTTTTCCCATAAAAGATACACCAGCCCTAGAACCATCACAATGAACAACCAAGTTATTCAAAGTAATGAGTCCTTTTCACTTGTTGGCATTTCTGTGGATCGAAATCTCATGTCACATCAATTGCAGAAGCGGCTGCTAAGAAATACTTTTCACCAGCTAATCTCTATACCTTATATACTTCACAAATAAGGCCAAACCTCGAATACTGCCCCCACATCTGGGGTGCTGCTGCCGCTTCTACACTCGCTATCCTGGACTCCATTTAGAAGAGAGCTATACGTCTCATTTGTGACCCTACCCTCACCTAAAGGCTGTCATCCCTTACCCACCGACGTGCCGTTGGTGGCCTCTCTCTCTCTTTTATAGTTATCTGCACGGGCAATGCGCAGAGGAGCTTTCTTCCATCGTTCCTCCACCTGCTGCCTCCAACAGATCTACCAGGGGAACAGAGCGAATGCACCCTTTTACTGTCCAGGTCACTAGACGTAGAACATCTTGTTATCCCCGCTCTTTTGTTCCGAGGACTTCCGGGCATAACAAGATGTTTTATGTCTGGTGACCCGGAAAGTAAAAAGGTGCATTCGCTCTGTTCCCCTGGTAGATCTGTTAGGGGAAGCAGATGGAGGAACTGTGGACGTTTGGTGAGATAGCAGAGGGGTCAGGATAAGAGAAGCAGACAGACGCCCATGGGAATGAGGAAAAGTAATCCCGCATTTCGTCCCAGTTTGCGGACTTGTAGTGCCAAACGATACGTGGGTGTGATGACTGTGTGACCTCGGGTTGCATTGCGCAGAAAGCAGTGACCACGTCGTGGTCTGAGCGACCAAGGGGGACGGTGACTGATATCTTATAGCATTCAGGTTTTGTAGTAAGGAGATCCAAGGGATTTGAGCTGCGTGTTGGGATGCGAGGAAAGTAAGTAGGTTGCTGAACCATATTGGCTAAAGAATTGCGGACTGCAAAGGCCTCCGCTGCTCTCCCTTGTGCATCGGTTTTTGAAGATCCTAGCCATTCCTTATTATGGGCATTGAAGTCACCAAGAATAGTGACCTCGGAGGAAGGATATTTAGAAATCAGATGGTCGGTTTTTCAGAAAGGTAGTCGAAGACCTGGACAAAGTTGTTGTCAGAAGGTGGCCGGTAAATGCAACAGATGAATTTAGTTGCAGCCCTGAGAGAGAAAGAGAGTTTCATCCAAAGTATGTCTTTTCTTCCAGCTTCTAAATTGGTGCAGGGTAGATTGCTACGTACGTATGCGCACACGCCTCCATGCAATCTAAAGGAAGTAAGGAGCTCATGGAGGAGTTTGATAAAAATGCTTCAGAGGTGGCGCTGGATGGATCATAGGAACAAAAAATAACCAGAAAAGAGTAGAAATCATGTGTATTGAAAGATACATTGCCTATTTGGCAACAAATTTGCACTTCATATGTACAAAAAAAAATCCAAAATCCATGTGTCTTGGAATACACATTGTCAAGTTTAGGGTTAATTTGATCGCGGCAGTTGAATGTTACATCAAATTTAAGAAGAGCAAAATTTGAGCGACAGTTTGAGTGTCTGGTAGTGTAGATATAAATTAGTCACAACGTTGCATTTTACGTTCTGACTCAGCTCCTAATTTTTTTGTGAGTCTAAAAGATAATCAGCGCATCACATATCTGCTATGGAACTGTTGGGAAAGTTGTGACCCTACCTCAAATAATTCAGCGCTAATTTGTTTTGAAAAGGGCTCGCCTAGAAATCTAATTCAATTTGTTTTCCTGGCTGGTAAAAAGTTCTCGTCCCCTATGCTTAATTTGAATGCAACACAGGTTTTCAAATCTCAGCATCCAGAGAGTGAATTATGTGAAATTCGCAGAGAAGACTTCTTAATTAATAGAATTTCATTTAATTTAATTAACCTTGTTTGGACTCGTCGTTAGGTGAGCTTTTTTCTTTCGCCGGTTCCCGTAGCCCTCTACCTACAGAGTACCCAATATTTGATGCGATTTACAAACGAAACGCTGAATTTAGAGCCTCGGTGGTTCAGGGGCAAGAACGTGTGTCTCTGAACCGAAAGGTACTGGGTTCGATCCCAGGGCTCTCCTTTCACTTTTTCAGTACAAACTGTAACATTACCATCAACCGAGGTTCTGACATTGTATTTGAGCAAGTTGGATGTCTGCACGTTCCGCCCTTCGGAGGGGGCGTAAAGCCGTCGGTCTCGTGTCCGTGCGATGTTGGGCACGTTAAAGATCCCTACCATCCTTACAGAAAGATAGGGGTACGGCAAAATTTCCAGGATAGTGAGGTGAAACTGCTCCATGGCGTCGGTGATTGGCCATAGTCGCGGAAATAGGCCGACGTTAAAGAAACAAAACACACACACACAAAAGCTGGGTAGACTTTAAGATAAATAAATCAATATTTTCAAGCCAGAATGTTAATACGAGGGCGTATCGATATCTAGTTTGACCGTTTGACAAGCAACTGTACATGTCCACCTCTGAAAAAAATAATAAGAATAGAATACTGATAAGATCAATAATAATAAAATATCTGGGATTACACCAAAAATCCCATATACAGCATACAACACTAAAAGACTCTATTAGACAGAAAGAACTAAACTAAACGGAAAAACATACTTACTTTTCAAAAAATTCGAAACCCCAGTAAAAGTCGACCAATTGCAATGAAATTTTCTACACTCTTCTGTTTTGTCTGATATGAAATGATAACATTATGGGCATTAAAAATTAACAGGTGTACACGCCTCGTCGTTCCGCTGCTCCGCTTGAGTGTTGTAACGGCAGATCAAATTGGGATGGTGAATGTAATCGTGTTGTGTTCTCTGACGAGTTCCAATTCTGGATTTGGGCCCACGATGGTGGCAGAAGAGTAAGGCGATTATGTGGAGAACGCAGAAATTTAGAATTGAGGGGGGCGGCGGCGGAGTGCTGGTATGGGGTGTGATATGATAGATATAGACTTCATCTTTGGCTCACCAGTGGTTGTTTTTTATCCTACAAGCGGTTCTGCCCTTTTTATTGTTGTCCTTAGTTGGTTGAACTTTTTCATACTAAGTACAAATATAAAGACTTCTTTTCTGGCTTCGCAAGTGCTTGTTTTTAGTGAATTTTCTTACAAAAAATTCACCAATGAAATTGACTTTTGATAATTGAAAAATTTCTTGAAATGAGCGCACACTACGACACCTACATCCAAGGCCAGTTTCGATTTATATATATATATATATATATATATATATATATATATATATATATATATATATATATATATATATATATAATTGTGTGTGTGTGTATCACACCGAGAACTCAAATAATAATGGCCCGATTTTGATCAAATTTGGTGAGTACGTTCCTTTTACAGTGGCTTGGATAAGTTCGTTAGCCAGAAAAATCGGCCCAGGTTTTCCCGGAAAATTTGGAGTTTTCTTTCGAAAAAAATTATATCTCCAGAAATAACCAAGTAGGGCAAGCAAATTTGGTACGCGCGTTTGTATTATAAATAGTGACTCACGTTCCAAAATCTAGGTCCGTAAGTTAAAAGACAAAAAAGTTATCGGCATTTAAAGAAAAAAATGGGGTTTTCCTCAAAACGTCAAACTCGTGATTTTAAACGTCAAAGTTGGCAACACTTAGGCCTGAAACCTATACGGATCATGTAAAGAAAATGTCGCAAGAAGAGTGTTCTGCAAAGACTCAAGTTTCAGCTTCAACCGTCTTTGTCCTTCATTTTGCTAAAATATTTACAGAAAATTAACTTCAAATAGACCCTTTCTTTGATGCTTTGGCTGTAGGTTTAGTTAAGTTTAAAATTGGTTAATGAGGAAACCGCAACTTTTGAATTCAGAAAAGATTTCTTCAAATGAGCGCAAACTAGACCCCCTAGAATCCATATCCGGGTTTATTTTCAGTTTTTATGTGTTTACATATATACAGGGTGACGCATTTCTACGGTAACGCTCAATATAATTGTTATTATACTAGATACGAGAAAAAATTGCATACGTTAATTACAGGGTGTGCTTGAGCTGCATCTTATAAAAATATTTTGACAATCACAGCGTGCCCCATAAGTCGTTGTTGATCCCTACACATTTTCTTTTTGAACACCTTTATATTATTGCATTTTTTTATCGAAATATGATGCATGTTTTCAGGAAAAAAATCTAGACGTAGTAAGTGCGTTTTGGTAGCGAATTTTCATTAAATCCTTCAAATTTCAATAACTTTCAATTTAATTTGCTATTAACCTAAGGTTTGTTGGCTAAGAAACCAGTTTTCAGAAAAATGTTAAGTTTATTTTAGGGAAATTTTTGTAAATTTTCACACAATAAGTTATTTTGATAAAATATGGTACATTGTTTCTACTATATAGGCTATACCGGTGACCAGATTGATGCCTGCTTGCATGAGACATATTTGCTATTAAAACATTTTTATGAAAATTCACTTCCATAACGCACTTGCTGCGTCCAGACTTTTTTATTCTGCACCTGTGAAGCCTGAGAAGAAGTCTCCACATCTGTTTTTAATTGAAAATTTCCAACAGAAGTTATTCCAATAAAATTCTAAAGTATGAAAATCTGCTTATTTTTAGTGAATTTTTAATTTAAAAAATTCACTAATAGAGAGGTATCGATGGTGAGACTTTGCAAACATTTTTTCAAATGAGCGCGAACTAGGACCCCTAGAACCCATATCCGGGGTCAGTTTTAATTATATATATATATATATATATATATATATATATATATATATATATATATATATATATATATATATATATATATATATATATATATATATGTATGTATGTATGTATATATGTGTATTTATGTATCCATCCGATAACTCAAAAAATAATTAACCGATTTCAATAAAACTCGGCAAGTGCCTTTCTTTTATTAATGACTTGGATGAGTTAGTTATCGAGGAAAATTGGACGAGGTTTTCGGGAAAATTTTGAGTTTTCTTTCGAAAAAAAATTTTTCTCCGAAAATTACAAAGCTGTTTTAATGAAATGTAATGGATATGTTGCCTTAGGAGAGACCTTACTACGTACCAAAATTCAATTTTCTAAATTTATAGAAAATTGAGTTATTCTAATTTTGAATTTTCTTTCGAAAAAAATTTTTTTCTCCGAAAATTACAAAGTTATTTTAATGAAATTTGGTGGATATATTGCGTTAGGAAAGACCTTACTACACACCAAAATTGAACTTTCTAAATTTATAGAAAATTAAGTTATTCAAATTTGAAGCGTTTCATAAAAATTCACTACGCACGCATTCATAACTCACTTGCTGCGTCCCGAACTTTTTTTGGCATTACTTATATTTCTGTCTAGAATTATGTAAACGTAAATAGTTAATATTGTGTGTATTTGTGTGGTGCATAATAAATGTGATCACGGCCAATTATATCCAGTAGTATTTGGCGATAGATCAGCGATGACAGGAAACGGATAAAAACAGAGCAACGCTGATATTCGAGAAACAGTTCTAATTCCACACCTTTCGAGACCCGAACGGCTCTTCTGAATGCACCGAACCAAATGTTGACGTATATTTTGTAAATCCGTAACACTGAAATCACTCTGTATCATAGGCGTCATTCGAGTTTTTCCAAGTAAACACAGATCGGCACCACCAGAACGGTGAAATCTTGGTGTTACCTTACCGCGCAGTGTTGTCAGTTTGATGGGTTTTTCAGTTATGTTGAAGAATTGTGTGAGTTCAAGTTTTGGGTGTTGTTTTTCATTTTCTGTTAGCAGTGGTCAAAAGTGTTTTGTGAAAGCACATATTATAAAGCATACAGTGTTAAATGAAGCGACCAATACTGAACAGTATTACCTAGAAACGTGCCAATACAGTGTATTATGTGTTAAGTCTTATGTCATGCAAACTATTTATTACCGAGTTTAGTGGGCGAAATAATAGAATAATTAAGAGAAGTCTGGATGCAGCACCTGCGTTAAAGTTGCGAATTTTCGTAAAATCTTTCAAATACGAAAAAACGTCGAAAAGTAAAATGTATCTCCGAAAACAATAAATTTGGTTAGATGAAATTCTGTACGCATCTTGCTTTTACAAAGTTTTCGTCACATACCAAAATTCAATTCCATTAATTAAGAGAAAGTCTGGACGCAGCAAGTGCGTTATGGTAGTGAATTTTCATTAAAATGTTTTTAATAGGAAATATTTAAAAAAAAGCTTGCATCAAATTTGGTTACCAGAATAACCCATATAGGAGGAACAATGTACCTTATTTCATGAAAATAACTTTATTGTTTGACAATATACAAAAATCTTTCGAAAATAAACTTAAAATGTGTCCAAAAAAACTGGTGTCCTAGCCAACCAACCTTAGGTTAATAGTAAGTTAAGCTATCGAAAGAAACATTTTATGAAAAATCGCTACCATAACGCACTTGCTGACTTCCGAATTTATTTTCTTACAAACATGCATGATCTTTCGATGGAAAGTGCAAATATTGCAAGAATATAAGGCGTGTTCGATTAGGAAAAAAATTTTCATCGCCAGCGACTTATGGGCCACCTGTGATTGTAAAAATAATTTTATAAGATGCAACTTCAGACATCGTATAGTTGTCGTTGACGATTATGCATTATTGTATTACGCCTTATAAGAATCTTGTTTTTTTTTTTTGAGTACGAAAGCTTATTTTACTGTTTAAACATTTTTCGATCCCTTAACCTCAAATGGTTGTCGTCTCATTTAACGTTGTTTCATTAAAGCGTCGCAGTAGGTTTTAGAATCTAGAAATTATTCTATTTTGTGTACATTTTTTCGTTGCATACCTAGAAAAAGTTTTATTTTCGTTCAATTATAAATGACAATTTTAAGTGCCTATATTTTCTGTGCCCACTGTGTTGAACGGATGCGAAACGGGAAAAGGAAATTTCATTTAAAGTTAAAATGATGAAAAGAACTTTATTTATTTATATTAATAACATTTATAGGTAAATTAGCAGATTAGCGTATTCTTTGTTTTTTGAAAAAAAAATTCAGAAACGTGCTTAGAGGAAGCCCTTTATGCATTAACCATCGGACAAATGCTGTGATCTCAACTCCACAATACAGTTAAGAGACCTAAAGTATTTTTGAGGTTCTGTGCAAGGTAAACATGCCACAACGGAGCTAGAAATGCAAACTGTAAAAAACTCACCTTACAGAAGTCCATAGAAAGGAGAAACTACTTACCAACACCGTTTCTCCATAAAAAACCACCACTTTGCCCAATTGAAAAAAAAACGCTAAATAATAAGCGTAATCTGATTCCTCCAAATTAAATAAATAACTGCTACCAAAGCATCACATACAGGGTCTATTTTAAATTAATTTTCTGCAAATAATTTAATAAAATAAAGAACAATGAAGATTGTAGCTGAAAGTCAAGGCTTTTTAACTTCTTACGACATTTATGCTGCATAGCCGTTCATGTAGGTTCTCTATCTAAAACATGTCAATTTTGACGTTTCGAATCGCGACTTTTTTGACGTTTTAAGAATAAAAACTCAAAAGCTTATAACTTTTTTTTTAGCGTAGAGATTCAAATTTTGGTGCATGGTTTTATTTGTATGATATAAACCCTCGCACCCAATATGGTTACCCTAACTTTGTTATTTCCGGAGATATAAAAAATTTCCGAAAGAAGGCAAAATTTTCCGGGAAAAAGTAGTCCGATTTTCCTGGGTAAGGAACTTGTCGAAGTCACTTGCGAAAGAAAGGTACTCACCAAATTTTATCAAAATCGGCGCATTATTTGTTGAGTTATCGGTGTGACACATAAATATATAAATATGTATACACACACACACACACACACACACACACACACACACACATATATATATATATATATATATATATATATATATATATATATATATATATATATATATATATATATATATATATATATATATATATATATATATATATATATATATATATATAAACATATAAAGTCTGAAACCGACCTCGGATTTGGGTTCCAGTGGTTCCAAATAGCGCTCACTTGAAGAAATTTTTCAAAATTCAAACGTCGCTATCTCCTCATTAATCTTTTTTTTTTAAAGAAAATTCTTAAAAAATTAGTTTATTGAGAATTGAAGGAATTTGATAAATATGAGCTACCATAACGCACTTGCTGCATCACAATTATTGCTACAAGTTGCATATAGTTTGGCCGTTTCTTGATTTACTGACTAAATAGAGCCAATGGTTTCAAATTTATTTTGTTTGCTAAAAAATAGTACAATTTAAACTGCTGCTAAAAAATTGGAGGAAAGGTCTATTTGAAATAAATTTTGTGCAAATATTTTAATTAAATAAAGAACAACAACTAATCAAACAGAAACGTAAGACCCTGTTAGGAAAACTTTTTGCAATGTTTATTGTCCAAAAGTCACCTTCGTTTTAGAATGCTTGTTTCAAAATCGCCAATTCTGACGTTGAAAATAGCAAGTTTACATTTGTAGAAGAAGCATCACACAATTTTGAAAGCATTTTTTGTTACTTTGTGACCTTTCTGCGCCAAAAGACTTAATCTTCGCTGGTAATGTGCAACACATTTTGTTAATTACATATATTATTTTGATATTTTGACCTCATTTGACCCCCAGTGCGACCGATTGTTTTTTCTTTACATGCCTTTATTTTTTTGTTAAAGCTAGAGAGCAAAATTTTGGTACATGGTGTACGCTGTATATGAGTAACTTGCGCATTAAATTTGGTTAAAACGTCTTTCTTTTTTTCGAAGATAAAAATTTTATGAAAGAAAACTCAAAACGTTCCCGGAATATATAGTTAGATTTACCTGGCTAACAATTTTGTCAAAACTCAAAAGTCGAGTTCTCCTCAATAGCGATTTTTTGGACTAAAATTCGCGAAAATAAGATAAAGGATGTACGTTGCATTCAACGTTGCCGAATGCTAGGATACCTGGTTAATGTATTTCGGAAATGGTTCTGGAATCTAGTGAAGTTTATTAGACTTTACTTATGTTTTGTGTTCTGCTAATAACATATAAATGGTTTTTTGTTGCAATAAGCCGTGATTTTTAATTAGGTAAATAAAAGTTTATATTTCGCATTTCTAATTTTTCTACTAAGAAGCATATTCTTGATCTTAATTCGCTAAGCGTCTATCTTTTTCATGAAAAACGGTTTCTATTTGAAAATAAGCCGCTTTAGCATAATATAATTTCAAAGTTTATATTCCGTTTTTCCAAGCACATTTGAAAACGTGCTTTTCAAAGCGATGTGCTAAACTGATAATAAACAGTTTTTGTAAGAAAAAAGGACCTTGGAGTAGTCCGATCACTCCGATATGGCTGGTTTCTAATTATTTTTTTACAGTTATGAGGACCGATATATCTAAAAAATGTAAGATGCTTACTGGCAATTAGGCCATTGCTGACCCTTTTTGCTCATCTAAACTAACCTACCCTCCACCTTGAGCTCGATATCAACGACGACAGTGATTTGAAAAATCATCCGCCGCCGGTGAGTCTCGAACCGTCGTCCCCCGAGTCCGTATTAGAAAGTCTGAATCGACTTTCCCGCACGGCCGCGAAAGCGCTCCGATATACCTAAGTAAAACCTTTAGCCTTTTAGTTATCATGTTTGCATCAATATACATATTCATATGACCACAAATTTGAAATGCTTGAGTTCAAATAATTAAGAGATTACTTAACAAAAATTTTTATCTTGCAATTTGGTGCAACTAGTAACCGATGATGGCTGTAATTTTGAAATAAATGGGTTGGGCATCATAATATTTAAGTCTCTTTAAACTTTTGTTCTTGTAAAAAATTGGAAAAAAGGGATTAAGAATGCTCTGACTAGGCTCTTTTTTATCATCTGATTCTCTTCAACCCATCAATAATCCATTATCAACTTAGATAGATAAACAAATTGATTTACACTACTTTATTGAAATGCAGTAAGTGCGTTATAGAAGTGAATGTTCATAAAAATGTTATTAAGAGCAATTACCTCGCTTTAATGCAAGGAGGCATCAATTTCCTTACCGGTATAACCTATATAGTAGAAACAATGTACCATGTTTTCTCAAAATAATCAGTTGTTTGAAAATGTATAAAAATTTTGCGAAAATAAACTTAAAATATTTCCGAGAAAACTGGTTTCCTAACCAACAAACCTTAGGTTAATAGCAAATTAAGTTATTGAAATTTGAAGCATTTAATGAAAATTCGCTACCAAAACGAACTTACTGCGTCTCAAAATTGTTTTATTACAAACATGCATTATATTTTTATTGAAAATGCAATAATATAAGGGATGTCCGAAAAAAAATTGTATCACCAACGACTTATGCGGCGTCCTGTGATTATCAAAATAATTTAAAAAAATAAGATGCAGCTCAAGACACCCTATAATTAACGTATACAATTTTTTCTCGTATCTTGTATAATAACAATTATATTGAGCTTTACCGTAGAAATGCGTCACTCTGCATATATGTAATCAGATAAAAACCAAAACTAACCCCGAATACGGAATCTAGAGAGCTCAGTATTCACTCAGATGAAAAAATCTTTTCAAAATTTAAAAGTCGCGTTATAGCGAATTTTTTCTACGAAAATTATTAAAAACTTATAGACCATTAAACCATAAACTTAACTAAAACTACTGCCAAAGCATCAGAGAAAGGGTCTATTTCAAATGAATTTTCTGGACATATTGTAGTAAAATGAAGGAAATAACGGTTGAAGCTGAAACTTAGGGGGTGAAACACTCTTCTTGCGGCATTTCCTCTACATAACCCGTATTCGTTTCAGGTTCTTTGCCTAAATGTTGACAGTTTTGACATTTCAATCACGACTTTGAGCTTTTGAGGAAAACCCCATTTTTTTAATGCCTATAACTTTTGTGTCTTTTAAATCACAGACCTAAATTTTAACACATAGCTTACTTTTTATGACACAAACACGCGTACCAAATTTGGTTGCCGTTACTTTGGTATTTCCACAAAATTTTCGGGGAAAACCTGGGTCGATTTTGCTGGCTAACAAACTCATCCAAGCCACTTGCAAAATGAAGGCACTCACCAAATTTGATTAAAATCGGCTCATTATTTTTCGAGTTATCGGTGTGATACATGTAAGTATATACAGGGTTTCTCACCGCAGCCGTTCGTTAGAAGTTTTCGTGCTTAGAAATAACTTGGAATTCTGAATTTTTGGACTCCTGGGTTATTCGAAATTCTCTTTAATTTTAACATATTTTCGAAATCATACCACTTCCGGTTATTCCGAAAGTCGCCATTAAATTTCTTATTTTAAATAGAACACCCGGTATATTATTCCATTTTTGGATTGCTGAGAAAATTTCATGATGGGTTTCATCTGGTTTCCCTATACTTACTTTCAACTGTTTCTTAGATATCTTGATTCGTTTGATAATTTTGAAAGATGTAGCCTTATTTTCAACACTGTGCCTTTCACCCATTTTCTACTATTCGTAAACGCTTCTGGGGTAGACGGAAGCAAAATAATTATACTCTCGAAATCCATGATCACAATTGATGTATCGCATACAGGCTGTCCCATATTCTATGACCAATTACATCATTTTCAAAGTTGAAAAAGTTTGTTATTTCAAATGTAACACCCTGTATATTATTGGATGGTCGGATGCAGAATTTGATTCTGAATCGATTCGCTATAAGGTTCCCTATACCTATTTCCAGCGGTTATCTTGTGAATCCATATTTTTTATTTTAATGTGATTTTTTGCAGAAACCGAAATATCGTTAGCATTCCAAAACTAAATTAACATGACGCAAACGGCAGAAATTAACTTTAATTGGAACTTGAAAACAAAAACCGAAACTTAACAAAATTTTAAACGTTATGACAAATGAAAAAC
The DNA here is from genome assembly GCA_964006375.1 of Tillus elongatus. NCBI lineage: Eukaryota > Metazoa > Arthropoda > Insecta > Coleoptera > Cleridae > Tillus > Tillus elongatus. Next base: position 19,143,479 of record OZ023265.1, on the reverse strand, counting down.
ATGAAACAATTGGAACATAATGACAAGAAATTGTAAATGAATATATATATATATATATATATATATATATATATATATATATATATATATATATATATATATATTCATTTACAATTTCTTGTCATTATGTTCCAATTGTTATATATATATATATATATATATATATATATATATATATATATATATATATATATATATATATATATACATACTGAACTGACCCCGGATATGTATTCTGGGGCGGCCTAGTTCGTGCTAATTTTTTAAAAAAGGAAAGTAAATTTTTTGTTTAGCTCTTGGTGAATTTTGTTTAAGCGAAAAATAACAAAATAACAAAAAAACTTCCGTTTCTGAGTTTCATAACGTTTCGGTGTCTGAACCATATTCGATGAGCACTAGGTACATATTATCTACCTAGTGCTCATTGAAAATGGTCGTGAGAGCGAAACACTGTGTCTAAGCCTGAGAAGCTATTTCCTGTGACGTTTTTACTACTGTTTTTGTTATTTTAGTGCATTTTTATTTTAAAAAATCACTAATAGACAGGTACCGATGGTGAGACATTGAAAAATTTTTTTCAAATGAGCGCGAAATAGGACCCCTAGAACCGGGGTCAGTTTAAATTTTTATACGTTATATATATATATATATATATATATATATATATATATATATATATATATATATATATATATATATATATATATATATATATATATATATATATATATATATATATATATATGTATCCAACCGATAAATCAAAAAATAATTAACCGATTTCAATGAAACTCGGCAAGTGTCTTTCTTCTATATTCTATATTCTATATTCGTTAGCCAGGTAAATTGGACAAGGTTTTCCGGGAAAATTTTGACTTTCTTAAACAAAAAAAAATTTTCTCCGAAAATAACAAAGCAATTTTAATTAAATTTGGTGGATACGTTGCCTTAGGAAAGGCCTTACAACACACCAAAACTAAACTTTCAAAGTTTATAGAAAATTGAGTTTTTCAAATTTTGAATTTTCTTTCAAAAAAATTTTTTTTCTCCGAAAGTTACAAAGCTATTTTAATAACATTTGGCAGATATGTTGCCTTGGGGAAGGCCTTACTACACACCAAAATTCAACTTTCTAAGTTTATTTAAAATTGAGTTATCCAAGTTTGAATCATTTAATAAAAATTCACTACCATAACGCACTTGCTGCGTCCCAAACTTTTTTTACTTAGTTTTTAGAATTTTCCCTTGCAGTTGATTTATTTTGCACAAAAAATATGTGTGTTTCAGTTAAAACGACTAAATGTAAAATTGGCAACAATGTCGAGAAAGCAGACCAATCCTCTGGTCTAAGCAGGAGTCGTTGGAGTCTAGAGCATCGGCACATGTGTTACCACATGGCAAGGTCTATAATTACCGAAGTGAACGCTTCGTGGTGCGTCCGACCGGGGCCTCCTCAGCTAGCTGCAGATGTATTTTAAGAAAAGACAAATTTGGGAAGAGGGGTTGGCAATATCCAAGCTTCTCCACATCGGTGAGCCAATGGCGTAAACGGGGCCATTTTTAGAATATAGCTACCCAAGAGACACGTAACTCTCTCTTAAGTCCAGATACTGGGGTGATCTGTGATTTCAGTTTTCAGTATCGACCGGGGCCTTCGAACACTTCGGACGTCTTGCGCCAGTGTCACTCACCATCATCAGCATCAACACAATCATCAAAAGGCCTTCGTAGTTCCGTGCTTCCTTACTTCCCATAGTGTGTTTAACTTATGGAATGTAAAGAAGTATGGAGCCGACGCGGGCTGCGGTACCAAGGATTAATATAAATCAGCTACAAAGAATATCATGAAAGAAATTCTTTGCAACATCTGTTCAACAGTGCTGTGTTTGTGAATTTGTGGTCTGGTAGACCGGAAATAGTGTGTCTGCTACGTTCTACGATCCCTCTGGAAGATGTTCTCGCATCGCATCAGTGTGTCGAGATGGGTGGATATTAAAAAAGTTTTATACATCTAGGCAGGAGCGTGCCATTTACTGAACTCTAATTGGAAATTTCATGTACCAGTGGCTTTAATTTAATTGATAATTTATGCTGTGTCATCTTTCGATCAAGCTTCTTATTCAAATTACACTCTCTGATGGTAATTCGAGGTTTTAACGGGGGTGTGTTTTTAAAGCTGTTGAGCTGAGTTAAAGGTGGAACTAAAGCTGTTCGACCCTATTATGACGAAAATTTTAAACCGGATATTTCCGGTATAATTTTAACAGTGTTTACGGTCTCTAGTATATTCAATGCAGTTAATATTAAGAGTAAATAATAACAAATCTCAATATAAAGAGATATAAAAGTCAATAAGAAGTGCATTTTTTGTAACAGCATATTTAACTTTTAAGCAGCTTTAAAAGCGTCTCGATTGTTATATGTATAACATGACGAGCTGTTATAAGAACGAAACCGGTTTGTGTTCTTAGCATACATCTAGTTATATTTAAAACGATTCCTAAATACAGTCAAAGTTTTGATATAAAAAGTTAATAATGAAAATTCAGCATAAACTTTCATCATTTGATGTAACTGTGTTACAATTTAATATAATTCTGTTAAATTTTTGGAAGCACGATTATTTGTAAATGCTAAGTTTTAATTTTAAAGAAAATTCGTCGAAGTGTTTTCGAAAAGTTACATCTTTGAAAGTTACGGGACCTTGAGCAAATAGGGTTGCTGTGTGGGGTAGACAGGGCTGCAAAATATGAAAAATGTTGCTTTTCGAGGTCCGACTAACGTGTTTTTTTCGCATTTTTCGCTCATATCTCTTTTTTTTTCCGCACTGCCTAGCACCCCTATTCACTACACGCCCCATAACATTCTTGAGGGCTGTAATAATTTTTTCTTGTGGTTTGTGCAACGAGTGGGGGGGAAGGGTGTTCAAAGCATGTTTGCGAAAAAACCGCCCGTGAAATAAACTGAAAGTTTACCATTTATCCACTTTGTGGCTCTCTAAAAAAATCAACTGTGTACATTGTTAAATTTTTCTTAAGTTTTAGTGAATTTTTATTAAAAATTTTTATTAAAATTTTTTTATTAAAAATTCACTAATAGCGAGGTATCGATGGTGAGATTTTACAAAAAATTTTTCAAATGAGCGCGAACTAGGACCCCTAGAACCCATTTCGGGGTTAGTTTCAATTTTTTATGTATATATGTATATGTATCCATCCGAGAACTCAAAAAATAATTAACTGATGTCGATGAAACTCGGCAAGTGCCTTTCTTTCATTAATGTCTTGGATGAGTTTGTTAGCCAGGAAAATCGGACGGGGTTTTCCGGGTAAATTTTAAGTTTTCTTTAGAAAAGAAAATTTTCTCCGAAATTTGCAAAGCTGTTTTAATGAAATTTAAGGGATATATTGCCTTAGGAGGGACCTTACTACGTACCAAAATTCAACTTTCTCAATGTATAGAAAATTGAGTTATTCAATTTTTGAATTTTCTTTAGAAAAAAATGTTTTTCTTCGAAAATTAAAAAGCTATTTTAATGAAATTTGGTGGTTATCTTTCCTTAGCAATGACCTTACTACATACCAAAATTAAACTTTCTAAGTTTATAGAAAATTGAGTTCTTCAAGTTTGAAGCATTTAATAAAAATTAACTACCATAACGCACTTGCTGCATCCCGAACTTTTTTTTTAATTCATGAGGATCGTTGAATACTTACCTAGGTATATTCATTGAAAATAAATTGTAGTTTGCTTTAGTCTCTCTGTGAGCTAACCCGAACTCCAGAACTGATCAAATGCAATAACTTTTCGTGATTTTTTTTTCATAAAACCAGAGAACAACCAATTTTGGATGTAATTTCTTTAACCGCAAACCACCAAAAAATAAAGGGAACAAAATGTAGTGTAAAATTAGAAAAGACGTGTACGAAAACTAAAATTTTTTTCAAATGTTTAGGTTTTTGCGTACGTAAATCTCTAGCAATTATGGCACAATTATTTTTAGAAATACAAAATCTTTTAGTCGCAAATCTCTAAAAGATACAGAAGCTGAGGTATTTTAGGAGCTTTAGGTGTTTTAATTTATATATACAAAAGACTTATACAGACGCCCAAAATCTGTTAAAATTTTAATTGTCAAACAATAGAACTTAAATTATATGATAATTTGCAACTAGATATGTTGATATTTGTTCTTAGAATTTAATTCAAATGAACCTGGTAAATTTTGTTTGTTTTTTTTGCATTTTTTTGAAAGCGATTTCGCTTCCAAGCTACCTTAATCATTTTGTTAATATGTTTATCAAAAAGAAGTGTAGAGGCTTCTTCTCCGGTTTCACACGGGTCTGTTGTCTTCTCTGCAACCGATTTCGCGTATTACGACGTCCTGACTGACTATGCCATAAAAAGCGAAACCGGTTGAAGAGAATAAAACAAACACATGTGAAGCCAGAGAAGACGTCTCTACATCTATACTTGGGTAGTAAGGGTATTAATCAGTCCAAGGGCTGAAGTGCTATCGGGGCGGCAACGCCGCGGACGAGCCCTGAGGCGGAGAAAATGGTATTAATCAGAATCTGCTTGCTTTTTACCTTTTGCGAAATAAATTTAACTCGCAAAATGCAAGAGAAGAAAACCTTGATAATTTCGTTGGCAGTGTACTCAATGAATTACAAGCAGGCCTTGGCAATGCAGTCGAAACATTTGGCTCAAGAGCCACAAAAAACGCAGAAGCTTTGTTGAATAAGGGCAAATGTATAATTTTCGCTTTCCTAACAAGCAATGAAAAGAAAAGATGTTAACAGTATTTAGTTAAATATATATATATATATATATATATATATATATATATATATATATATATATATATATATATATATATATATATATATATATATATATATATATGTTTTTGTAAAATTTTAATGATAATAATATCACAACTAAATTATTGACACTGGTATCGTCCATCAAAATTGAATATTTAAAACTGATTTTGACATTTTGGTGCTGAGATCACGTACCAAATATTTATGGTTTTGGTTTTTGTTTCATGATAAACAAACCATTACTTGGTGAATAGTAAGGTTTTTATTTTCGTGTAATAGTATTTCAGTTTTTTTGTATCTATAGCATTTCTATTTCTTTTCGTGCCTAATTACTACATCAATGGAAAACTTTTCTAATGTTTTTTTCTCAATACTGACAAAAATTAATGGTAAATTATAAGGAACTGTAAAACTTTTTTGACATAAAGACGATTGAAGTAGCACATACAGATGTAGAGCCTTCTTCGCTGGGTTCACAAGCGGTTATTTTCTTCTTTGCAACCGGTTTCGACTTTTACTATGTCGTAAACGGCGAGACCGGTTGCAGAAAAGAAAATACGCACGTGTGTCTTCTTCTGTATTTAGCATAAAAAGGTTTCACCAAGTGAAGGCAGCATCATTTAATGAATTGAAGTAACCTTTCTCAAAGTTCGCTCAAACTTAATTTATCCATATAAACAATATTTGGAAATTTATCGCAATATTCCTTGTAAATACTTTTTCTATATTATAATCTATAAATGTCAAAAATAGGTAACCCACGTAAGATGTATATTTTCTAAATAAGGGAATGCTTTATATCAGAGCTAAAACAACTGTCTGTAGTAGGGATAAATGACGTCACAATACTGTGTGTTTTTTGATAACAATTTTGATAGCTTGGAAGTCATAAACCGATTTTTTGGCGAATGATTTTAATAAAACTTATATTTTACGATTATAGAAAAAAAATGCGTTTTTAAGGTTAGCAAGCTTCTCCATTGAATGTAGAGTTTTATTGCACTTTTAGTCTGATATTTGATCACATAAGTTTGTATTGTAATGTTTCTGTCGCGTTAGTATATTTTTCTCTAATTGAAACTGCAACAAAATTATATTCGTGTTTAAGAAAAATCCTTATTGGTATTGTATGTATGTAGGTAACACACTGGCAGCAGGAAAAACTTACTACTTATTTAAGATTTTGAGCATGCCTTACCCTCATAAAATTTAAAATTTCTTCTTTTTGTTATAATATCTGTATTAGAAAAACCAGTTTTTAGATGCAGAAATACGAGAAATCTAACTTTTTTTCACATGACTTTATCTCTGATTATACCAACAGGACCAGTTATTTTGACACATATTTCAACAGAAGTCTTCTGGTCTCTCATGGGTATTTGGTGCAAACAATAAGAAAAAAAATAGTCTTGTAAAAAGTTACAAGAATACGTTTTGTGCAGGAAATAAACCAAGAGGGAGTGGTCAGTTTCACAAATAGCCCCTGTTTAATAAAAACGATAAAAAACTGACATCTCCGTGCATCGTTGGATGAAGAACAGACCACAGAAACTGGCAGACGTTCATAATGGTGCACTCGTACTTAACTTTCGATGAACTCGTTCAAAGATGGCGACAAGGACAGAAATAATTTTAGACCGTAGTGACAGGCACGTCACCAGAATAGCATCTGAATGAAATTTGATATGCGTGAACGCTTCAAGTTCTTTTAGGTAATGATTTATATTATGTCGTCAAAACTTTTATAATTTTAGCTATTATAAATAGAATCGGGTTGTGTAAAAAGTTTTAATAACCTTTGAGCCAGCTATCTAAGGCAAATGACTTTGTTTTCAGGTATTAGATCAGTATTATATAAGTATTATATACAGTTTCTTCTTTTGGAGAATCTCAGAAAGAATAAATTGCTAATGACAAGGTAACGATAATCTTATAAACATTTGTTTAAATTAGCGGGAAAAAGTTTTAATCGCCTTTCAGCTACCCAAGTTAAACGTTTCTGTTTTTAGGTATTAGAGACCTCAATATAATTTTTTTTCTGCGAATCTCAGAAAGAAAAATTTCGTATTGACACGGTGACAATAGCCTTTAAAAAATTTATTCTAATATGTGGGAATTGGATATCTTAGAATCCAGCGGTGCGACAACTCGTTAATTTTTGAAATTGGCGATTTTCAGGGGCCCCCATTAGAAATATTGAACCTGCTATACAGTTGATTTTATATGATTTTTTTATTTTAATTTTACGGCGATTTCGCTAGCGCTAAAGTCTAAAGTTGTGATTTCACTGACCAACATGATTCTCTTAACAGAAATTTTAATGAATTAAATTAAAATTTGATTAGTTGTGATTTAAGTAAAATTATTCATGAAAGTTCCGTTAAAAACCGTAGAATTTTTTAAATGCCCCGTCAAGGTCGACCTTAATGTTAAAATTTATAACGCTGTAAAATCCCGGGTTGTCAGATTATTTATCGGTGGTAGATTTTAAGACAAAAGACGTAATATACAGGGTAAAAGAGCCAGATGGAATAAATTTAATATTCCAATTATCCTGCGTATTTATAAAGAAATCCCGAAAGAGGTTAATTTTAGACTATAAGGTAATCTGAAAGACTAAAAATATATGGATTTATAAGATATTTTACTTCAAAATATGACACACGTCAAATTAATCATAATAAAATTGTAAAATCCATTCAGCATAAAATATCAGACTATGATTTAGTTTTTACTAAAGCTGATAAAGGAGATACAACAGTACCTATAAAAAGGGACACATAACACAAAAATTAATAATTTTATTATCGCATAAAATTTAACAGAAATTTGGAGAGACCCAAATTCATTTCAGAAACAACTAAAAAATGAACATAAAAATACACCTCTGTTTATTTAACAAGGAAAGAAATATCTTTTATATATAAGTCCACAACGACCAAATATGCAAGGCTACCTGAAAATTCACAAGCCCAATATTCCTGTGAGACCAGTAGTTAGCTATGTTAATACACCTATAACATAGCGAGCAAACTGGTTTTACTTTTAAGATAATACAACTACATTCCAGAATATTCAGTTAAGAACTCTTACTAAGTGAAGATTGGAACCTGCGATGAGCACTGATAAATACACTTGCAGAACCCGAATCACCACAACACATTTTAAAAGACCAACTATTAAAAAATCTTTTCATCCTCTGATGACGCTAACTTGGTTAGTGAAACAATCGTCAGGTCTTCTACCTTATCGCCTAATCGCCAGTTCGAATACGCCACAAAATTTAACAAAGTTTATAATTTTGAATAGGATATACTAGGCATCAATCTGATTACCGGTATAGCCTATGTAGTAGAAACAATGAACTATATTTTATCAAAATTACTTATTGTTTCAAAATATACAAAAATTTTCCGAAAATAAAGTTAAATGTTGGTTTCCTAACCAACAAAGCTTACGTTAATAGCAAATTGATTTGTTGAAATTTGAAGGATTTCATCAAAAAAATTCGCTACCAAAACGCACTTACTGCGTCCAGATTTTTTCTTACAAACATGCATCAAAATACGATAGAAAATGCAAAAATGCATTAACGAATTTGTTCTACGAAAATTAGCTAAAAATATAGACCGTTAAACCATAAACTTCACTAAACCTACAGCGAAAGCATCAACTTAACTAAACCGACAGCCAAAGCATCAGAGAAAGGGTCTATTTGAAATGAATTTTCTGTAAATATTTTAGTAAAATGAAGGGCTGTGACGGTTGAATCTAAAACTTAAGGGTTCGCAGAATACTCTTCTTGCAACATATTCTTTTCACAATCCGTATTTGTTTCACGTTCTTTGCCTAAACATTACCAATTTTGACGTTTAAAATTGCGAGTTTTGACGTTTTGAGGAAAATCCAAACTTTGTTTCTTTAACTGCCCATAACTTCTTTGTCTTTAAAGCTAGAGACCTAAATTTTGGTACAGGGTTGACTCTTTATAATACAAACACGCAAACCAAATTTGGTACCGACTAGTAGAGCTTTCTTAAAAATATCATTGTCTTCTGGTTCTATGATGCCCACCACTTGTCCCGAAATATCTCCAACTATCTTCACTGGGACAATACTCTCACTCTGGGCTCTCACAATAATATCTTCTTTGGCCGTGACTTTTCGAATGGCAAGGTTATTGACAGTCGACATTACTTCCTCATCACCGATATCTAAAACATTGTTTTCGAGATCTAACTTGACATCGTTACCTTGTAGAACATCGAAACCAAATATAATGGGGTCTGATATGGCGGCAACAATAACTCGCTGTTTGGTCTTCCAAATTCTAATTTGTAGCTTGACGTCAGTCTCACCAATACATGAATCCGTTCGCCACCAGCTGCGGTCACTTTGTAGACTCTTTCTGGCTCTCTTACTCGCCATCTTGGTACTATAGCACTACGGATAATCGTTCTGGATGCGCCAGTGTCTAAAACCATTTGAGCCTTCTTGTCACTGATGTGGCCGTCTACGACGATTGTGTTGCCAGAATCACCAGTGAAATAGTTGTCGACTTCGGGGCATTGTGGTGGGCAGCTAGCTCTCGCCCCCTAAAGCTAGCTACATTTAGATTTCCTGTGCGTTGATTGAAGATGATCTTGGGGCCCAGCATTCACTTCTTATGTGTCCCACCTCGCCACAGTTACAACAGCGTATAGCACTTGCACGATGACCTTGCGTTGACTCTTTATGAGGAGTCGACTTCATCTGTTCTACTAGTTTCTTTAGTATCTGCACGACTTCGGATGATTTTGATTTATTTTCTTCCCCTGGGACTTGGAGACTGCGAACTCTTACATTGCCTTTTGAGGATTGCTGGGCAGCTTCAAATTCTAGCGAATGTGCCAAAGCATCGTTCAAGTTTTTATGGCTCGCCATCCTCAAAGCCTGTTGAGCGTCGGTATCCCTGATGCCATCAATAAATGTATGCAGCGACAGCTGGTTCAAAAATTTGACCGGAGCTGTGGGGTAAGCTGATTGTGTTAGTCCGGCAACATCGACTTCGAATCGTTGCAGACTTTCGCCCGATTTCTGACAGCGACTTTTCAGTTGAGTTTGATATAGCTGTTGTAAGTGCTGGTCGCCAAATCTCATTTCTAGGTAATATCTAATGCTGTCGAAACTGTCTTGTTCTACCTTCGAACACATCTAGGGCATCTCCTCTGAGAGCTACAATTAACGAGGTCGCTTTCTCTCTCTCGCCCTAACAGTTTGCTGTAGCAGCAGCTTCTAACTGACGTAGATAAATAGTCCATGGGACTGGGTGATCAGATGTGGGAACCTTAATTATTACGACGGGGCTATCTTTGAGTCTGACGTTCCCTTTGCCTAGGATATCACACTTATTTTCTAGTGAATGCACTTTCTGTTGTACTTTCGTCAGCTTGTCATATACATCGTCGCTGATACGCCTTACTCGGCTTTCTACTTGCTTGTATATGTCGTCTTTTACCTGCTTCATACGTTCGTCGACACATAAAGTAATATTCTCCATTCTGCTGGCCTGTTCTTGTAGAGTTTTCTTTGTTTCTTCATCTCTTCTTCTCATTTCTTCTTTGGCCTCTTCATCCCCCCTTCTGACTTCTTCATCTCTTCTTCTCATTTCTTGTTTAGCTTCATCGTCTCTTTTTCTGGCCTCTTCATCTCTTTTTCTTATTTCTTTGACTTCTTCGTCTTTTTTCTGGCCTCTTCATATCTTTTTTCATTTCTTCTTTGGCTTTTTCGTCTCTTTTTCTGACCTCTTCATCTATTTTTCTCATTTCTTCTTTGGCTTCTTCATCCCTTTTTTCTCATTTATTCTTTGGCTTCTTCATCTCTTTTCTTTGTTTCTTCTTTGGCTCCTTCGACTCTTTTTTTAGTTTCTTCTCGCGCTAATTTAGCTTCTTCATGCATTAAAAAAATAATTTCCTATAGCTGGGTGTCCATATTGGCTGTTGCTCTAAGTGTCTTAGGCATAGACGTACTTAAAGCTGGTACGCAGTTTATTCTGCCTCAAACCCAGTTATGAATTACTGCTGACACTGATCTTCCAGAGACTCTAGAAATTTCCACGTTGTTCAACGAATACTCTGGAAAATATTTCCGCTAGCAGCTTGAAAATCCCACTTCTGACACCAGTTGTTACGTTCTATGGGGTTTTGGATTTGTTGACTAACCAAACACAGCTTTTCATACAACTGATTTATTATATCCAACTATTTTCCAACACCACTATCAACTAAAATATTTCTCTCTATTACTTAATGTCCATATAACTATATTCCACTATCCGCCTTCTATGGTCGCATCGTATACACCAACACTTACTGCTGACTCGCTTAATACTAAACTGACTATGTGCCGTTCGTCTATATATGCTGTCCATCCAGACCTTCTACACTGTTCTACACCTGTCACTTCTGGTTTCTTCTAGAAATATAATTCCAGAGTGTTCGCTGTTACCAACACACTTTACAACCGTCCTCTGATCATAGAAGTAACAAACTTCATAAACTTAATTATCATATATGGATGTGACAATATTTATTATAACCAACTATTTCCCTACGACACTATAAAATATGTCTCTATTACTAAATGTCCATAGAACTATATTCCACTATTCGCCTTCTATGATCGCTTCTTATACACCAACACTTACTGCTGATTCACTTAATACTCTATGATCACTTATTCTGCACCACACTAACTCAATACTGAACTGACTCTATGTGCCGTTCATCTATTTATACTGTCCATAGAGATTCTAGACCTTCTACACGTGTCACTGCTGGTACCTTCTAGAAATATAATTCTAGGGTGTTCGCTTTCACCAACACACTTTACAACCGGCCTCTGATCATAGAAGTAACAACGTTCATAAAATTAATTATCATGGACGGATGTGACACTATCTATAAGTGTAGACTCCACAGTGCTTTGTCATTTCGTTGCCTCGTAATTCATTTACAAAATTATTATGAATGATTTACATGAAATATAATGTTTTCCCCGTGATTCTGTAACTTTGCAGCGACTAAAAAGGAACTGCCACGTATCAACGTGTTGTTAACTTTTAAAGTCAGAGTTATTAATTGTTTCAACTATTCAAAACGAGTGGTATTCGGAGCATGATAGTCTCCCATCGTATAAAAGTTGTTTCAACTGCTTTTAAAAGTTTACAAGCCTATACTCTTAACATTTAAGTTATTTCTTAGTACGCCATAAACCTGAAATTTCAATAACCCAAAGATAAAATAAAATTCATGACAAATAATGAATACAAGGTGGGAAGGATATTTTAAAATTCTGCTGGGAAGGAAACTCATAATGGAAATCTTTATTTGCATCCCTCTTTATTCCCACAATAATTGTAAAAACACCAGTACATGAATAATTCATTTCATCACGTTTTAATGTCTTGATTCCCCGGCTGTTTAATGGCCAATATAAAATTTTAAACTGCACTCATTTCAACGTGCAAACTTTTTTAGTGCTGTCTAAAATAAATTCATGCAAATTGCAGCCACTATTTTCGACAAGACACACCGGCCGTTCATTCTGATGACTGGAATGGCGAGCATATATTACCGACTGGCGCTTGTGTGTAAGCGGCTATAGAGTAAAATAGTAGCTTTGTGTGTAATTCCATTTTAACATCGTATGGACATGAGCGCCGATAAAGGTAAAAATAGCAAGACATTTTCCCTCACTTAATAATAATAATAATAACACCAGGTGAGCTACGAGCAAGGGCGCAAACAAGGAATGGGAGAGGATGAGGAATACAAATCCCTATTTATTTATTTACAATCAAGGGGTATTGATGAAAAAACATTGTTCTTAAACGTCAACATGTTTGGGGTTGACATCTTTGGGTGAGTTGAATAAAAAGGCTTTTTCTTTCCAAACAAATGTTTATTCCTTGTTCCGACGCGTTTCGACCTGTTAGCCGGTCATCCTCAGGGGAATCTAGAATTTACAAAAGGCTTGTCCGAAAAACTGAGTTTTCGGGTAGGATATTTCTGCAAGGGTACAGCACAGAGTATAAAAGATATATTGAGATAACAAGAGCTGACCTCAGCATTAAGTCAAAAGTTAAAAAGCTGTATAACTACACAACTACCAAACATTACAATTCAATAATTACAAACTACAACATGCAATAAAAGGAAGTTCAAGTCAAATTGGACGGTAACAAAATGTAAACTTGTCTCGAGATTTAAAAGCTCACAATAAATCTAAAAAATCTAAAAAACTTTTAAAAAGTCTTAAAAAGCTACCCTCTAGAATGGTCTTAAGTTAAGCTGAAGTTAAGAATTGAAATAACAGCATACAGCACAAACATTACTAAGCCATGCAGCTGAGAAGAAACTTTCAGAGAATATTGCAACCTATTACCTGAATGAGAATTAAAATTGGAAACGGATTTTTATTTTTTATAAAAATTGAAACCGCCAAAATGGCTTGTCTACTTACTTGCCCATTATTAAACAGGACTAAAAAACTCTACAGTTGAATGTCCATGGAACACGTTTTATCTGTTGCTGTAGGATGGATCCATTGGCGCCAGGGGTGTTACTAACACGAACGGAAGCAACTTTTATTGAAAATAAAAACGAATTTTAGTTTTAACTTGTAAAATTAAGGTTAACAGATGTCTCCAGTGAAAATGCACACGACCAGACCAAACAATAAGGCGCAGGATCGGCCCCGTAAACGAACCGGAAATGACAACTGACATATAACAGAAGTGACATGTCGGCCCGAAAATGTATAGACATAGACTAAATGACAGGTCTGAAAACAGACCATCTCATAGATTTGTGTATTGCTATTACGGTCTATTCAAATGGAGTGAGAGAGATAGAGAGAGACGTCACCAACGGCACGTCGGTGGGCAAGGGATGGCAGCCTTTGGGTGAGGGTAGGGTTACCGATGAGACGTATAGCTCTCTTCTGAATGGAGTTTGGGATCGCGAGCGTAGAAGCGGCAGCGGCACCCCAGATGTGGGAGCAGTATTCGAGGTTTGGCCTTATTTGTGAAATATATAAGGTATAGAGATTAGCTGGTGAAAAGTATTTGCGTTTGCGAGCCCGGAACAGGAAACCTAATTTCTTAGCAGCCGCTTCTGCAATGCCAACAAGTGAAAAGGACTTATTACTTTGAATAACTCGGTTATTCATTGTGATGAGTCTAGGGCTAGTGTATCTCTTATGAGATATAAGGCAAGAGATTTGATGGAGTTGAATTGTACAAGATTTCTACTTCCCCAGTCCAATATTTTTTGAAGATCCATAGAGACAGAACCCTCCATGAGTCTGCGATCCTCATCTAATTGGGCTAAAGAGACAGGCTTAGAATATTGTATATTTGAGTGGAGGGTGCTGTCGTCCGCGTAACTGTGAATTAGGTTGGATGTGCTAGAGAGGAGGTCATTGATGTGGAAAAGAAACAAAGTAGGGGCTAAAGCTGAACCTTGAGGGACTCCGGAATTAATTGGATACAGTTTAGAGGAATGACCATCTACGACAATAGAAATGCTCCGCATCAAACGATATTAAAACCTAGTCTTCAACCAATTTAATGGTATTAACTTTATTAATATATTCAAGGAGCGGGAAAAATGTGCGAATGGCAATAGCCGTAGCCATCTAAATTGGAGTTAAAAAAATAAAATAAATTCAAGTGAATTTACTACTCACATCCAGACCTCTAAGTTAAAAGAAAAAAGTTATAGGCATTTAAAGAAAAAAAATGGGTGCCACTGGTGATCAGAAGAAAGCACAAGAACAAAATATTTTGGATGATTAACAAAACCAATTGAATATTACATACAACGGTTGAGTTTTCTTGCGGCAAAAAGGACAAGAGGTAGCATAAAACATATTAAAAAAAAATTTCTTCTTAAAACGTCAAAGTCGCGATTTCTAAACGTCAAAATTTGCAATTTTCAGGCAACGAATCTGAAACAAATACGGATTATGTAGAACAAATGTCGTAATAAGTGTGTTTTACAAAACATAAAGTTTCAGCTTCAACCATCATTGTCCTTCATTTTACTAACATATTTTCGGAAAATCCATCTCAAAGAGACCCTCTTTCTGATGCTTTGGCAGTAGTTTCAGCTATAGATTTATTTATGGTTTCATAGTCTATATTTTAGCAAATTTTCGTAGAAATTTCGTTATTGAGAAGACAGCGACTGAATTTTAAAGAGATTTCTTCAAATGAGCGCGAACTAGAACAAATAAAATCCATATAAGGGGTCAGTTTCAGTTTTTTTTTCTGTTTATCCATATACAGGTTGCCGCATTTCTACGGTACAGCTCAATATATCCGTTATTATACAAGATATGAAAAAAGATTATAAACGTTAATTATAGGGTGTCTCGAGCTGCATCTTACAAACTTATTTTGACACTTACAAGCCGGCCCATAAGTCGTTTGTGATACATACTTTCTTTTTTACTTGAACACCCTTATGTTATTACATTTTTGTATTTTCCATCGATTTATAATGCATGTTTGTAAGGAAAAAATTGGCATCGTTCATCGTTTTTGAGTTATTTCAATTCTGTTGCTACTTGTCACGTTTTTGACACATATCACAAATTGTGATACGGCGTTTTTACCACTAGATAGCAGAGCCCCATGGAAATTATGCATTCAGAGAGCTTTTTGTTTGTATTAGTCGTCGAAAAAATCGAGCTGTCGTATACAGGTACTCTCAAATAGTGGCTGAATTTGAAAAGTTTTCGCAGAAATGTGTTTATTGTTTAGTGTTTCCGTAGAAATCATTTTATGTAAGATTTTTGTAATATGTTAGTAATTAATAATAAATGTTTAGTAAGTTATTGTAAAAAAAGTTGCAGAACTTTTGTGAAAACTATAATTTAGTGTAACATTACTGAAGGCAATTTCTGTAAAAAAAATGTGTTTTTTCCAATTTTGGTCCTAAAGCTGTTTGTGAATAATTATATCTTGGCAGGTGTGTAAATAGCTGGAACAGGTTCGTTGGCCAGGAAAATAGGGCCACTTTTTTCTGGAACTTTTAAAGTTTATAAATATATAAATGTTTATACTTTTTGAAACAACAAAGCTATATTAGTAAAATATGGTACATTGTTAATACTATATAGGTTATACTGTCAGCCAAATGCCCTTCTTTTAAAAACAAGACACATTTGCCATTTAAATATTTTTTTTTACGAATTTTCGCTACCGTAACGCACTTGCTGCGTACAGACTTTTTTTAAAGGCTCAGGTAATTGTTTAATAGCTTTTTATATTGTAAAACACTCAGTAACAAATGTCACGAATTAATTTTTTTAACGTTTGCTTAAGAATATTAAAACAAAGGCACGTGCTTAGTTTATATCCCCTTAAAAAAATCATAGTCGCGACCATGTACGTGGAAGTTGTAAAATAAGCAGGAAAGTTATGGCATTCCGCTCCAGAAATAAATTCGTTGTGAATTATATGACCCCAGTCGTTAGTTCCTTACAACCACACGTTCTAAAGTATTTTATAACAACAATGCCTGGGAAAATTCTGAAAAATGGATCGTAATTTTAGCCTGGTTGCTATATTCATTCATCGATCACAATTATAATGGTCAGATATCACGTTCAATAGTTCCGCGAATATGCATTTACAACGCTTACACATACTTTTGGGTGGTATGTATATATGTTCCGATATTATATTTTATCCATTCTTGCAATCAAGCCATTTTGTAACTTGTAATTTAATCCTCTGGCTTGCATAACTTTTTTGTTTTGTTTTCTACAATCTATAGCGTTTTTGACCAGAAACATGGATGCCAGTTCCAAGAATACAGTTTAAAAATGATAAATTCACAAATTTTTTATATAAATTACATGAAAAATGCATCTAAGCTTACCAATTTCCAACAGAAACATGGTTGCCAGTTCCAAGAATCCGGTTTAAAAATAATAAATTCACAAATTTTTTATATAAATGACATCAAAAATGCATCTAAGCTTACCAATTTCCAACAGAAACATGGATGCCAGTTCCAAAAATCCAGTTAAAAAATGACAAATTAACAAATTTTTTATATAAATGACATGAAAAATGCATCTAAGCTTACCAATTTCCAACAGAAACATGGATGCCAGTTCCAAGAATCCAGTTAAAAAATGACAAATTAACAAATTTTTTATATAAATGACATGAAAAATGCATCTAAGCTTACCAATTTCCATCAGAAACATGGATGCCAGTTCCAAGAATCCAGTTTAAAAATGATAAATTCACCCATTTTTTATATAAATGACATAAAAAATGCATCTAAGCTTACCAATTTCGTCATATTTACACACATATAGACTGAGAAAACATTCGGGACTCGGCTAGTGCGCTATGGTTCATTGAATGCTCCAAATTTAAATAACTCAATTTGATATTCACCTAAAAACTTAAATTTTGGTATATAGTAGCCACCACTAGTGCTGGGAATTTATCCGTTTGTGTATTTGAATATTCGTTCCGAAAGCTTCACGACTATTCGAATTATTCGAGTATTCAAATATTCGTCGAGTATTCGAATATTCGTGGAGCATTCGAATATTCGAATATTCGTGGAGTATTCGAATATTCGGAAATCTACACAGTAAAAAAGACTCCCCTAAGCCCATGAATGTGTTTCGTTATCATTTTTTGAATCTGCCTCTGTTTCCTAGAAAAATAGCTATTTAATTCTGAACTTTCAAATAATTCCGGAAATTTTTCATTGTTTATTTTAGAAAAATTAATAACGTTTATAATGTTGGTATATTATATTATAATGTAGGCTGCAAGATGAACTTGTAATCATTGCCGTGCTCTTAGTATATCTACTGCTTTTATATTTTCGTATTTATGATCCTCTATGTGTTAAAGGGTAAGTTCATGTTTGCTTTCATTGCATAATTAGAATGCGATATGGATAACCACCAGTCGATTTGTTACAACATACAATACAATAACTTTATCATCATATTTTGATTACATTTTAAACAAACTACACCTCAATCTGGAAACCCAATAATTTATCGCTTTCAACTCGATAAAAGCGCCCTACAATTCAAAGTTTCAAAATGTGTTGCGACACCTTCCGCTTAGTAATCTGACATATGCTGTTTCTCTGCAGATTTTGCTTGGCTCATGAAGGCGTGAAGAAACGGAAAGATTAATCGAAATACTCGACAAAATTATATGGTTCTTAGAAATATTTAGTTGAAACCAAGCAAAGAGAGCCTATACAGTGCAAAGCTAACAAATTATTCATAATCATTTATTTGAACGATCTACTTTTTTCTCCTAGTGCTCCCTACGGTGAGTGCCTCTAAGAATCTTCTGGGGATCATTCCCAGCCATTCAACGAGAGTGTATTCTTATATATATATATATATATATATATATATATATATATATATATATATATATATATATATATATATATATATATATATAGGCTGTTCAAAGTTAAGTCGGGACTATTGATAACTTACTTATTATTGGAGTTACGTGGTCGGTTAAATTAGCAGACTTGTGTATTTTTTTGCGCTGATTACGATCAGCTAAACAAAAAAACATTCGAGCGTCGCGTTACCGAGATATCGACAGAAACATGTTTTTTTCTAATGGAATACCCCGTACATCTTATCAGATAGATATTCGATAGATAATCCAATTCTGAACAAATTACTTTCAGTGCCCAGAGCGCCTAAAGTCGATAATAAAGGAGATATCGTCAAATTTATTAATTCAAAATAGGTAGCCATGAATTCGAAACAAAACGTTTACTGTTTGATAGAACAAAATATTATTAGTATTGAATCATTTTTAATAAATATTGAAATGAAGATAACATTAGAAAGAGAACAATAATAACTATAAATTTAAATCACAGAGAGGGTGCTTAGTGTAAATGAGTGTAAATGTTCGAAGACTTCTCCTTGCCCTTTAATGCATTTTTGGCAACCTCTGTGAATGCTCCTAGTAGCTTGTAAAATAGTTCTTCCATCAATTCTATGTAGAGCGGTAGCTATGGCATTCTGAAGTGGTTCAACAGTTTCGTATCTGCTTTTGTACACAATATTCTTGATATAGCCCCGGATGAAAAAGTCTAGAGGTGTAAGGTCCAGTGAGCGCGGTGTCCATCGGATGGGACCACTGGTACCAATCTACCCACATGGAAACATATTTTTTAGCATTTCAGTTGCAATTCGGAAATTATGAGCAGGTGTTCCATCTTGCTGCATGTACATACTTCCCCTGGTGGCCAAGTCCATGTCATCTAGAAGATCTTCCAGTACGGGCATGATTAATTCCATATATCGCTCAGCTGTGAGGTTGATCTGATAGAAAATTAGGACAATTACTCTGGGGCCCATAAGACCACACAAAACATTGATGCTGAACCTCCTTTGTGGGTGGTGAGCCTTGCTCAACATGAGATTTTCCCGGCTACAGTAGTGGTTATTTCTTCTATTAAACATGCCCGCATTTGAGAAGCTTGCTTCCTCACTCCACAGAATCAATCCCATTAAATTTGGGTCGTATTTAACTTTGTTTACAAATCATTGACAAAATTGAAAACGTCTGTCGCTATCGCCAGGATAAAGTATTTGTGTTTCTTTAGAATGTTATGTATAATACCTAAACATAACCCACTTTCATTGGATAGATCTCTTACCGAATTTTCTTTGTGAGCCTCAAAACATGCTAGTACATCAATTTCAGTCTGTTCGTCCACAATAAATCTTTTAGGTGTTCTCTTCTTGCTAAAGGTATGGTCATTGGATCGAAATTTTTTGTACAGTTGCAGAAAGTAACGTCTGTTTGACAGATCTCGTCCAGGAAATAAATTCGCATAACGTTCCAAAGCTCTTTGACTATTTTTACTACATATTATGTACCATTCAAGCATATGGCATTTTTCTAAATGAGTGAACAGCATTTTAAAATGATTGCTATACTCAACAAATACACATCACTTTTGACAATCTGTTGTTGCTCTGTCAAACAATCTAAATGTTTTGTTTCGAATTCATGGCTACCTAACTAGAATTCATAAATTTGACGATATCTCCTTTATTTTCGACTTTAAGCCCTTTGGGCATTGAAAGTAATTTGTTCATAATTAGATTATCTATCGAAGATATATGGTGTGTTCCATTAGAAAAAAAAATGTTTCTGTCAATATCTCGGAAACGCGATGCTTGATTGTTTGTTTATTTAGCTCATCGTAATCAGCGCAAAAAATACACAAGTCAGCTAATTTAACCGACCACGTAGCTCCAATAATACCTAAGTTAGCAATAGTGTCGAGTTAACTTTGAACCGCCTGTATATACAGGCTGCCCCATAATTAATGGGACATATGTAAGGCGTGATAGGTGGCACAAAAACAAAGCGATTGGGCTCAAAATGCTTTAGTAAAATGTAACTCGTTTTCGTTTCAAGGTGCCCCATAAGAAAAAGTCTAATGGCGTGATGTCAGGAGTTCTAGGTGGCCACTTTATAGTGCATTTTCGCCCCACTTCTAGGGTAGTTTTCGTTGAGGTAGTTTATTACAGGAAGCGTGAAATGGGGTGGAGCCCCGTCGTGCATAAAAATCAAGTCTTGTGGAATTTGCAAACAGAGGTCTTCAAGCAATGGAGGCAATCTGTTCTTTATAAAGTCCAATTAAACAGGTCCAGTTAATGGAGAAGGTATAACCATTGGGTAGATTAAATTATCACCAACAATACCTGCTAAAACGTTTAATTTAAATTGCCGTTGAAAAGAAGATGGATGGATTTTCATGACCCCAAACATGTAAATTATGAAAATTAAACACACCATTTCTTGTGAAACATGCTTCATCTGTAAAAAATATCCTACCCAAAAAGTTTGCGTCAGTTATAAAGCCATTCAGCTACCACTGACAGAAAACCAGCCTCGCGTTGGCGTCAGCACCTTGAAGCTCCTGCACCGGCATTAAATGTAACGGACGTAGCAATCGTTGTTTTAGTATTTCGTGAACTGATGTTTTTGGTACATTGAATTGTGTAGACATTTGGGTTCTTTTCAGCGTACAGCCGAGCGGCAGCTAGACAATTCATATCAACTTTGCGCAATATTCCATAGTTTCAACTGAGTCAAAAAACTGTAGTAATAACAAATAAAATTAAGCTTATAAAAATGCAAACGGTAATTCAAGACAGTGAACTAACGTTAGCTGACAAGGCCAGACTTGAAAAGGTCAAAGCTCACAAAACGCTTCTTCACAATCCCAGTCAAGAAAATCGTCAAGCATTTAACGACGCAAGAAACCGATATGTCCGCATTCTTTCTGAGGCAAAAAACTCGTTTAATAACCACATCAAAAACAAAGTCCTCTTAAGCACCAACGGCGGCAAACCCTTCTGGACTCTTGCTAAATCTATTGGGAATAATTTGTGCAAAAGCACGTTCCCACCTCTTATCTCAGGGGATGAAATTGTTTCTACCGCCCTGGGCAAGGCTGACCTTTTTGCTTCGTTGTTCGCCGGCAATTCTACTCTCAACCCACCTCCAAATGTTCAACCACCAACAGTCCCCAATGTCGCGCATAAAATGACGGATATCATTTTCAAAACTAAAAAGGTACGAAAGATGCTCTCTTCTCTTAATACCAGGAAAGCCTCTGGCCTTGACGAGATCCCAGCAATTGTTCTCAAAAAATGCTTGCTCCTGTCCTGACTCGCCTGTTTCAGATATCTTATAATAAATGCATATTCCCTAGTAACTGGAAAACTGCTCGAGTACAACCCATCCCCAAGAAAGGATCCAAAGCGCTTCCCAGCAACTACAGGCCTATTTCTCTCCTTTCAGTCGTGTGTAAAGTAATGGAAAAGTATATAAACACCGAATTACTAAAATTTCTTGAAAAACACAGTCTAATCCACGACAGGCAGTATGGATTCCGTCAGCGCAGATCGACTGCCGACCTCCTTTCATTTTCACCTATTCTTGGAACAAGTCTATGGAACAATATGGTGAATCCCAGATTGTTGCTCTAGACATATCCAAAGCATTCGACCAGGTCTGGCACGCAGCGCTGCTTAATAAACTACCGGCCTATGGCCTACCACCAAAACTCTGTATGTGGACAGCAAATTTCCTCTCCAACAGGAGCATATCTGTTGTTGTGGATGGCCATTCCTCTAAACTGTATCCAATTAATGCAGGAGTTCCTCAAGGTTAAGCTTTAGCCCCTACTTTGTTTCTTCTCCACATCAATGACCTCCTCTCGAGCATATCCAACCCAGTTCACAGCTACGCGGACGACAGCACCCTCCATTCAAATATACAATATTCTAAGCCTGTCTCTTTAGCCCAATTAGATGAGGATCGCAGACTCATGGAGGGTTCTGTCTCCGTGGATCTCCAAAAAATATTAGACTGGGGAAGTAGAAATCGTGTACAATTCAACCCCACCAAAACTAAGTCTTGCTTTCTTTCTCACAAGAGATACACCAGCCCTAGACCCATCACAATGAAGAACCAAGTTATTCAAAGCAATGAGTCCTTTTCTCTTGGTGGCATTTCTGTGGATCTAAATCTTAATTGGCACCAACATGTCACATCAATTGCAGAAGCGGCTGCTAAGAAATTAGGTTTCCTCTTCCGGGCTCGCAAATACTTTTCACCAGCTAATCTCTATACCTTATATACCTCACAAATAAGGCCAAACCTCAAATAGTGCTCCCACATCTGGGGTGCCGCTGCCGCTTCTACACTCGCTATCCTGGACTCAATTCAAAAGAGAGCTATATGTCTCATCGGTGACCCTACCCTCACCCAAAGGCTGCCATACCTTGCCCATCTACGTGCTGTTGGTGACCTCTCTCTCTTTTATATATATCTGCACGGGCACTGCTCAGAGGAGGTTTCCTCCATAGTTCCCCCACCTGCTGCCCCCAACAGATCTACCAGGGGAACAGAGCGAATGCACCCTTTTACTGTCCAGGTCACCAGACATAGAACATCTTGTTATGCCCGCTCTTTTGTCCCGAGGACTTCCAAGTTGTGGAATTCCCTGCCGGCACATGTTTTTCCTTCTCCCCCGAACCTCCAAACTTTCAAGTCCAGAATTAACAAGTTGCCTCTTTCCTTCTTGTCAACACCCACGGTACGATAGTATTTAGGCTGTAAGCCCTCGTGGTGTGTTGTTGAAATTAAAAAAAAAAGCTGTCAGATTATAAAATACGGCTTGCACGAGTATTCTCACAGTCAACTACCAGAACTTGTCGTAATTATGTCGCACTCTGCCGCAATGCCGTTGTTTTATTGTTTTAGAAAATATCAATTT
This sequence comes from Tillus elongatus, assembly GCA_964006375.1. NCBI lineage: Eukaryota > Metazoa > Arthropoda > Insecta > Coleoptera > Cleridae > Tillus > Tillus elongatus. The sequence goes on along the minus strand of OZ023265.1, from coordinate 19,120,282 downwards.
TCTCGAAAACGGTTAACTTTAGACAAATTTGTTAGGAGACAAAAATGTTAGATAATGAATGCAGCTTCAAAACGAAGTAAGTTGGGTTAGAAAAAATTAACATCCGTAAAAGTTCTGGCTATTACAAATATAACCCGGAAGCAGAAAACCTACTTCCGGTTCGCAAAATTGGTTAGATTTATCACGAATAATGGGTCTAAGTGAGTTAAAGTCTGTCGCCAAAATTCGTTGACATTGCTCAATTCTTAACCGAGTTATAAAGAAAAAACTGTTTTTTTTCTTAAAGTTTGGAGAGCTATAACTCAAAAACTAAAAACTTTTCCCTAATTGTTTTTCGAGAAATCATCATCATTTAATCACACTAATCTACAGTTGAGCGTTGTCGGTGTAATTACAGGACAGCCTGTATATAATAAAAAGTGTAGATCACTTCTATAAAAATTCAGTACCAGAACGCACTAGCTTCGCCGAACTTTTTTCTTATTTTCTTGTGTTATCATATTTAATATATTTTTTGCTGCCCTTTCTCTACTTTACACTCTTCAAGAAAGTTACATTTTACTTCTAAAAATTCGTCATCGATACGCGTTGACAGTGTCAGTTTTTTTTAAAACATATATTAATATAACTTTTAGATTACAAATTTAAAAAAAAGCCGACGCTATTGAAGTAACAAACCATTTAGCGAAGTAATTGATAACCATCTATCAAGTAATAGTGACCATAATCACTAGACATAATAATCGCATTACAACGGGGTTATGTTGCGGTATCTGGTGGTGGTATTCGGAATTAATCTAGTATATTGTGTCTCGTACAGTTTCTAGCAAGCGAGGTATTGACAACCAGAATATGCAATCTGACGGGAATCTATTCCAGATTTGTGGAATGTACGCTCGACATACCTTCACCACGTCGAAGAATTATTGCTATATTATCGTTGTATGAACTGTACGCGACTAATTCAAGAGACTGGAATTCCGATCAGATGGTTTTGATGGTTTTTAGTATAGTTTATAAGTTAATTTAGTGCTTGAAGCAAAATGGAAATAAAACTTGAAAAGGAATTTTAATTTACTTATCCATAAATATATCTTATATATTATCAATAGCTGCATTGAGAAAAGCTATTTTCCTAAAGCGTGGAAGGTTGCATTGGGAACGAAAAATGCCACGTTGACATTTTCTGACTTACGTGTGGTCCTTGTTCTTCTGATATTGTCGAAAATATTTGAGAGAATCTTGTATGACCAAATATATTATTTACTGGTAGTACTAACAATTTCTTACCGGAGTGTCAGTCTGGATTTAGGCGGGGATTTTACACGGCTACTTTTTTTTTCTCCCTCAGGGCTCCCGCCCCGATAGCTTTTCAACCTTTGGCTTATTGTGCATGCCCTTAGTCTTTTTACTCCACCCATTCCAAAATCACTGTGCCTTGAACTAGTCTGCACAGCGATTGGTAGGGTGAAGTTTTATAATGCCCTGACTCCGGTCTAGACTGACCGTAGATCAGTTGTCTTTTGCGGTCCAGAGCTTGACACTCGCACAAGATGTGCTGGACTGATTCCTCCCCCCTCGCCGCAGAGTCTGCATGCGAGGTCCCCCTCGAACCGCCCCATTTTATGCAGGTGTTTCTTGACGGCTATGTGTCCCGTCAAGAGACCTGTTATGTTTCTGAGCTGTCCTCTACTAAGATTCAGCAGCTCCACAGCTCTCTTTGAACTGGATTCGTCAATTATTGATATCCCATGTCTGAGCTCTGGACAGTTTGCCCAGTACACATTGTGTTGGTTTCTGACCCAGGACTTAATGGATCCCCTGGCAGTGATCTTTGTCATGCCCAGAGCCGGTTCTGGTCCCTCTTTTCGCGAGACTGTCAGCTTAATCATTGCCTTTGATCCCCGAGTGACCCGGCACCCAGCTCATGGTGACCTCATTCTGCTCAGCCAGGTCGCTCGTCTCGTCTCAGCACTCACTCACCAGCCAGGAATTTACCCGTGGCCTACTTAGGGCCTTAAAGGCTGCCTGGTTGTCTGTGGCTATGAGGATCCGCTTGTTGGTGTAGCCCCTCCTCTTGTTCTCCCGCACACAGGGCAGGATGGCGTACATTTCGGCCTGAAAGACCGTTGCATGGGCTCCGAGGGAAATACTATGACTTACCCTCGGTCCTTCCGAATAAACAGCTGACCCCGTCCCATGCTCCCCGCCAGATTTCCACGGTTACTGCCCTCGCTTGTATTGAAGACGATTATATTCATGCTATGGATAGCGCTTTGATGGGCGTACTTGTGCTCTGTGATTATTAAAAAGCTTTCGGTGCAATAAACCATGATTTACTTTGTGCTAAATTAAAATATTTGGTTTTGGTGATGATGCTTACACTTTTTCGTCGTATCTGTCGGAGAGAAAACAAGCCACACGTTGTCATAATAAAATTAGATAATTTTTTAGGTGTTGTGTCGGGTGTGCCTCAGGATTCAATTTTGAGGTCACTTCTGTTTATTATTTACACTTCCACCATATTGAAATCAATGAAGCATATGCCGACGATACGCAAATACTTTATGAGGTTCATCCTAAGGATTTCTCCCATGCTGATGGTCTTAGAAAAGGTAAGTTGGAGCTGTTAAGGAAAATGTCATTGGAGCATAATCTCAACTTAAATTCTGGTAAATCCACTATTATGTTGTTTGTAAATAAATACGATTCAGTAAATAAAACTGAAAAAAGGTAAATATAGAGTTTCTTATACTAAATTCTAGTTATTTCCGAATTATTTGATATACTTGTGGTAAAATGAATATATTTAATGTTTTCATTTTGTTCAAGGTTTGCTTCTCATACAACTTTCTCCCCTGCCGCTTCTACACTCGCTATCCTGGACTCCATTCAGAAGAGAGCAATACGTCTCATCGGTGACCCAACCCACACCCAAAGGCTGCCATCCCTTGCCCACCGACGTGCCGTTGGTGACCTCTCTCTTATATATATATATATATATATATATATATATATATATATATATATATATATATATATATATATATATATATATATCTGCACGGGCACTGCTCGGAGGAGCTTTCTTCCATAGTTCCTCCACCCGCTGCCCCCAACAGATCTACCAGGGGAACAGCGAATTCACCCTTTTACTGTCCAGGTCACCAGCTATAGAACATCTTGTTATGCCCGCTCTTTTGTCCCTAGGACTTCCAAGTTGTGGAACTCCTTGCCGGCACATGTTTTTTCTTCTCCTCTGAACTTTCAAACCTCCAAGTCCAGAATTAACAAGTTGCCTCTTTCCCCCTTCTCGACACCTACGGTACGATAATATTGAGGCTGTGAGCCTTCGTGGTGTGTTGTTGAAATACAAAAAAAAATTATCAAGAGGCGAGCTGTCATAACCAATTCCGGCGAACTAATGTAAGCTTGTCACACTATTGTGTATCCATTCTTAGTCTGGGAATACCCGATATTCATCATGTAGTGGAAGTGCCAGTACTAAATTAAAAATGCATCGTCCTATAAATAGAACGCTGGGCGCTAAAGGGTTAAGGTACAAATTGGTTATGTTTTAGGCTATTTTCGATTAATAAAAAGCCCGATTGAGAATGAAAAGAAAGAAAGGGGAAAACAGTCGAGCCTGGTTGAAAATAATTGACAGCCAGGAAAAATGTGAACACTATATTTCACCCGGTCTGATAGATTTATAAGAAAACTGCTTTTTATAACTTGTTACATAAAATATTGTGTGTCGAACATATACAAGGTATACTTTTAAAACTTATGATACATATGATATATGAATTTTATATAATATCGGCCTTCCTGATGCGTTCACTCGACTTTATCGAAAAATAAATTGTGCCTCAGGGCTTTCAGACTAGATAGAAAGAGTTGCGTGTTATGAAAGAACATTTATCTTTTTTAAATAGTAGCTGAGATATAAACGAGCTGGATAACTTTTGATTGGGTGAATATTTTTTCTATCCGTTCTAACGCACAAGTGCTAAGGATTATAAAATACGCGAAATCTGAAAATTGAACTGAAAAAATCCTATCAAATTTCTATGAGGAACTGGTTAATTATAAGGTTAAAAATAAACAAAATTTGAAAATGTCCCCCATCTAGAGCAGTTTTTATTGTCTATTTCAATTATATTGTCCACATTTGTATCAGTGGTTGCTGGCAAACTTTTTCTTAATTAGTACTCTATTAGATAATGGTTACTCTGCCTGCTTAGTGGAAAAAAATAGTCAATAAACACAAAACAAAGAAATCTGGGCACGCAGCAGGTGCGTTATGGTAGTGAATTTTTATTAAATGCTTCAAATTTGAATAACTCAATTTTCTATTAACTTAGAGAGTTTAATTTTGGTGTGTAGTAAGGTCTCTCCTAACGCAAGATATCCACCAAACTTCATTAAAATAACTTTGTAACCTTCGGAGACAAAAAATTTTTTCGAAAGAAAATTTAAAATTTGAATAACGCAACTTTTTATAAACTTAGAAAGTTGAATTTCAATACGTAGTAAGGCCTCTCTCAAGGCAATATATATAGTAAATTTCATTAAAACAGCTCTGTTACTTTCGGAGAAAAAAAAATTTGTTCGAAAGAAAACTCAAAAATTTCCCAGAAAACCCAGTCCAATTTTTCTGGTTAACGAACTCATCCAAGCCATAAATAAAAGAAAGCCACTTGCCAAGTTTCATCAAAATCGGTTAATTATTTTTTGAGTTATCAGACGGATATATATATATATATATATATATATATATATATATATATATATATATATATATATATATATATATATATATATAACTGGCTAACGAACTCATCCAAGCCATTAATGAAAGAAAGGCACTTGCCGAGTTTCATCGACATCGGTTAATTATTTTTGAGTTATCCGATGGATACATATAAAAAAATTGAAACTGACCCCGGATATGGGTTCTAGGGGTCCTAGTTCACGCACATTTGCAAAATTTTTGCAAAGTCTCACCATCGATACCTCTCTATTAGTGAATTTTTTTAAATAAAAATTTACTAAAATGTTAGCGGAATCGACTTTTAGAAAAGATAAAACAGACAAAACCGTTGCCTGTTTACTATTTAAACGGCGAATCACGAGAGGTTTTAATAGTATTTTTAAAGAAAGCCAACTGACAGCTAACATTGTCTACAAAAAATACATTAAAAAATGCCAGGTAACCCAAAGGATAAAGATAAAACCACAGAAGTGTCGGGAATCTATGAAATAGGTTGTAAGGATGGTGAACTTAAATATGTTGGGCAAACTAAAAGAACTATTGAAACTAGATTTAAAGAACATTTAGCGCAACTGAGATATGGCACTCTTGATAAATTATGTATTGCTCGGCATATTTGGGGTAATAATCATAACGTAGATAAAGAAAATCTTAAGCTAATCAAAAATATAACGCAGTCGCGACAGTTAGATTAAAAAAAGTATATACAGTGTGTCCCAAACTGGATGGGAATGTATTGCTATCTCCGTTATTATTAGAGATAGGGAGATGGGTAAATTAGCAATAGTTCGTTGAATTTCATGCTCGTTCCAAATATAAATTACATTGTGCCCTGCCTCTTTTCGTTTTCGAGTTATTTTGAAAAAACAAAAATTTCTCGGTTTCTTTTTTCTTCACTATCTAAGTAGGCGTTGATTTGACATGTCTAAGACTTGCACATTATCAAGACACTTTTTACAGAGTAATCTTTTTGTGCTATTCTTTACTTTGGATTGTCATTTGTTTTTGAGCTACAGGTATCAACGTTTGTTTTTATTATGGCAGCCATATTGGATTTTTTGATGAAAAAATGTAGGGTTGCTATTTAAAAAAGGATAAACTGGTGCGGGTAAAATGGTGGCAGTTTAATTTTTTTTAACTATGATTATAAGATAATATTCGACAAATTGAACTTCACGTGTCTCAGTGTTTTCCACAAAAACTATTTTTTGCTGAATAATTAATCTTATTCTATAAATGTGTTTCACACTATATATATATATATATATATATATATATATATATATATATATATATATATATATATATATATATATACCCATTCGAGTACAATACAAAGTACTTATACTATTACTATTACTTTATTTTTATTTTTCAGCAATTACCGAAATCCAATTCTGATTTCTATTAAACCAACCACCATTACAAATGCAGAACGCGTGTTGTATTCGATTGACAATAGTGATAATTCCGTATGTGATGATCTTTATGGATATTGAGTGGCAGAGAGTCGTTCCCAGATATTTTGTTTGGGTTTCCATACGCGATCCCATCAATTCAATTTTCGTTTACTGCATATTTGTGTGTGTATGTGTATCTATATGTGCATCGTAGTGCGAGAGAACCCGGGAATATAGGGAATATTTTCCATTTTGTATGCCGGGAACATTCGTCATCGCAAAAATTATGCACAATAAATTGTATGCGCACAAAATAAACGTGAAATTGTTTATCATTGCAAAACTGGAACGTGACAGCACAGTTGAATATGGCCATTTCAGTCCGCACATTGTCCCGCTATTTCACCTATTTTATGTGGAACTGCTGCTATTCGATTTCAATTTATTGCCAACGTGGCTATACAATTTTTATAAATTACGATACTACGTTGTTAAAGTTTTGAAGTATTCATTGTTTCAAGAGCTTCCAAATTTTTGTTTTATTTTTAGAATAAGTGAAACCGTTGATAATTAGTCCTTAAAATGAAACATATGCAATTATAACAAAACAAACACTGATGTATTCTAACTAGTGTAAAACTAGACTCAGAAAAGGTCCAGAATGAGCAGGAAATCTAGGGCGATAAAATCCAGGTGCTCTCTTTAGAAATATCTCTGCCACGAGGGCAGCAACACTAAGACGCTCTGTGAAAGAAATAGGATTTGTAATAACGAACTGTTCGACAAGTACGTGGGTAATTTGACACTAAAAGCCTATGCTTCTTGACTGAAACAAGTTTGCAGATTAAAGGGCGAAAGCTGAGGTGATAACAGCGCAAACAGGAGCAATCTTCAAGATGAAATCGATGGAAGAGGCAGAAATCTCCTGTAGTCCAAGAAGTATGATCGACTGTGATAGATGAGGTGAACAGCTCAACAGTTTTATTGCTTGTTTTATTAGCTCGAAACTAATTTAAATGGTCACCAAGAGACCGAAGCCTCAGCTTCCACCAAACAAGTTCGTGGAAGATGACAAGATGTTCAGACATGAACAATAATTCATTTATATATTATTTATTTCTTAATCACGGTTTTCAATCGTGCGTTTGTTATTTGTTTCAGAATGCGAAGAATTTCTGGAGTCCAGATGTTGTAAGTGACCTACTCAAACACCTGTGGATATAAAGTGCAATGCTACGATGTTTTGCTGTAGCAAGCTCAATTTGCAACCGACCTTTGATTCAAGCAAAAATAGAAATCCCTATATCAGCACATTTCTCCAGTGTGTTTTCCAACGTCAATCTGCAAACGCCGTAAATCAGAGAATATAAAACTGTTGTGGCATAAATTAAATAAAAAAGCATTGATAATATGTAAATGTACCAATCGTTGAGGAAATAGGTTAGATTAGGTTTGAATGTGAGTGGGCCATACCGGTCCCTCCACCGCGACCATAAGGTTTATTGTGGCTCACGCCTAATGGTCTATATTTCGCCCAACAAAGCCAGCCTCCTGCAGAGGTCGATATTCTTTGTGGGCGAAAGTTGATCCAGATCTTCCGGAGAAAGCTTTGCCTTGCCAAAGAGCAGGTATCTAGTCCTGTCTGCCGCCAAACAGGAACACAGTACGTGCCCTGCTGTCTCGCCACTCTCCATACACAGCCGGCACTCATTCTCCTGACCGACTCCAATTCGGTGCATGTGGTGACGCAAGCGGCAGTGTCCTGTATATAGGCCGACTAGAGTTGACTCAGTTGTAGTCTGTTTAGCTCTAGAAGTTTTTTAGCTCTTGACCCAGACAGGCCATTTATGAAGGCCTTAGAGTGAGCTAATCCTGGCAGATTTTGCCAATGCTGGATTGTCATTCTTTCTGTCCAGGTCTTTAAGGTGCGTTTTGCTGTGCAACATATTATTCCCAGCACCGGTTCTGGTCCGACAAAGTCTCTCTGGGCACTACTCCTGGCAAGCGCGTCGGCCGCAACATTGCAATCATGGTCCGAGTGACCAGCGACACCTTATTAAAGCTGCCCAGTTCATCGAGGGCAGATTTACAACTCCATACCGTTTCTGAATTGCAACGGTAAGAACCAAGAGCCTTTGTTGCAGCTTGGCTATCTGTATATATCTTTATCGATTTGTGTGTGCATTGGTTTTCTATACTTTCCCTTGCATACATCTCGATGGCATACACTTCTGCCTGGTGTATGGTTGCGTACTTGACGAGGCTAGCTGATAGTCTAGCATCGGTGTTGCCCCCATATGGGCCGGCTCCTACTCCTATATTGGTTTTAGAGCCCTCAGAATACCAGCAGAAATCGGTTCTCAATAGGGTCGTTTGATTTCGTTCCCAGTCCCCCCTTTCCGGGAGGACGGTCTTGAAAGACAGATCTCTACTGATATTTGTAGGCATAAAGTTTGAGACCATGCCCAGAATCCCATGACCATCAATGTCGAGGAGTCCGGACCCTCCCAGACTGACTTCCTTCGGCATGCTGTCGGCTGTTTGTTTTAGTCTGTACGTTGTCCACCTCACCACCCTCTCCAGCCATATGTGAAGAGGTGGAATATATAGGACGACTTCCAGAGCAGCCGATGGTGCGGTGTTTATCGCTCCCGTTATCATCAGACAAGCTTATCTCTGTAGATGAGCCAGTTTGGCCACCGCGAGACCACGACATGCCTTGCGCCACCAAAATATGGCTCCATATGTTACCATTGGCCTGATAACCACTACATAGAGCCAGTACCTCTGTTGGGGGTTTGTTCCCCAGTTATTTCCACAGATTCTACGGCATGTCCACAGGGACAGTTTAGCCCTGCGGATTACATTATCTAACTGTACATCCCAGTTGAGCTTCTTATCTAGGGTAACCCTAAGATATTTTGCTTGTTCCGTAAATAGAATCGCTTCCCCATAAGAATATGTGGTTTTAATCTGTCCAGCCTTCTTCTTCTGATAAATGGAATAATGATCGTTTTGCGGGGGTTCACAGACATCTGTTCCCTCCGACACCAATCATTCATTACATTTAGTGCCTCTTGAAGAGTACTTGCAAGTTCGTCCTCAAATTTGCCTCTAACCATTATGACAAGTTTCAGAACTAAGTACTTACCATTTTTAACATCACTTGTATATACATTTCATTACATTCCTAATAAAATCACCTTTTGTTTAGAAACCACTTAATAGTGTTATTTTCTTCCTATAACCAAGTCTCCAATTACCTCATAACCCTTGTCCCTGCTTTTGTACAGCAGATATAAGAAAAGAACTGTGTTCAGAATCAGAGAAAATGACACCTCACCAATTGCTCTGGTTTGGCAATCTCATAAGTGAACTGAGATAGGCAGGTGATAAATATGTGAAAGGCTCAGTCAACGGAGAAGAACAGAAGAGAAATTTACAGACCAGATACACCTGGAACAGCTTGAGGAATACAAGGTAGAATTGGAATGCAGCTAAAAAAAGAACTAATAAAAAATAATTAAAGATCACATGAACCGGTGTGGTAGATTGAAGTGAACCATAAAGATCTTCGCGTAACAACAGGACAAGCTAATCCGATTATTATAAGTACATTTTTCATGACCAATGACACATTATCTGTAAAAAGGTCAAGCGCAGCACTGTACAGTTCGTTGTTTTTCTCTTTCACACAAAGAGTACCCAAAGGCCGTCTAAACAATGGTATACGACATGTTTAGTATATTAAGGGGGGTACGGCCATATTTTAAAAGCAACTGACAAAACAAGAATGCTCGCCACATTCTATGGATCGATGCCGTATAACGCCTCGTGCGTCCACTATTCAGGAACTCGAACTTCCCGTATCTGAGGCAAATGATTCGTGCTCGGGTTGCCTCATTCGCGTTCGTGCTCATATTCGTACCCTCCTTAAGACATCAGATAAATATGAAAATTTGTTTGCAACCTCAGTTAATGGTGCTGCTTGTTTGTTGATTACGTGACATCTAATATGAATACCTTTTCTAGTCGGTTTTTGCTTATTATATTCATCAGCTGATGACGCTAACTTTGTTAGGGAAACGACTGTCAGGTCTTAAGAATGTGTTGTGACGAATTGTGTTCTCTAGAGGGATCATCACATGTTTCAACCTTTATTTAGTGAATCAATTTATAATTGACTGATTACCTTATTAGCTTCCAAAATATAATGTATTCAGTGTTTCACAACAGACCTATTGTCAAATAAAAATCATTGCCTGGTTTCTTTTTCCGAGTAGTGCTTCAACACGATAAATTTGAGCAGTTGAAAGTGGGATGAGAGTGATTCATCGATCCAAAGTGATAATCGATTTTCATTGAGTGCTATTTAAGAGAATTTATTGTTTAATTTATTTTATGTGACTACATAACTCCCCGTAGCTTCTCTAGCTCGACATTCTAAACTGTTTTTACAATCTTTGTCTTTAGTGTAGAGCTAACTCTCATTTTCTCTCTCGATGGAGTCATTAATGTAGCTATTACTGTTAAACTTAAACTGCTCTGCGGAATCGCTGTGGATGATGGAAATGACGTTTCTGTATTTTGTAATTCTCTGCCAGTAGTTCAAGAAGCCATATATCGATTATGTATTAATAGTTATCAGGGGGTTAAATTACCACTCCTGGAAAATTAGAAAACTAGCTAGATGGTCCAGGGGTAAGAACGTGTGCATCTGAAACGAAGGGTACTGGGCTCGAATCCCAGGGTTTCTCTTTCACTTTTTCAGGATAAACTGTAATAAATTATCACCAAGCCAGGTTCTGGCATTGTATTTGGGCAAGTTGAATGTCTGGCCGTTCCGCCCTTCGGAGTGGGCGTAAAGCCACCAGTTTCGTGTCCATGCGATGTTGGGCACGTTAAATATCCTTACCCTACTTACAGAAAGGTAGGGGTTTGGCAAAATTTCCAGGATAGTGAAGTGAAACTACTCCCTGGCGTCAGTGATTGGCCATAGTCGCGGATATAGTCCGACGTTGAAGTAAAAGAAAAAAAAAACTAGCTAAGAAAATCAATTTTTTCTATTGCAAATAAATGGACCAAGGTTGACCACATCTGCTAAAAACTGTCAATAATAATAATAATAATAATAATAATAATAATAATAATAATAATAATAATAATAATAATAATAATAATAATAATAATAATAATAATAATAATAATAATAATAATAATAATAATAATAATAATAATAATAATAAATGAGCGCGATTTCACCAACTTCTCATTTAACGAGCAAATTTTGGTGATTTGAATGGTCTTGTGTAAGAGACAATGCTAAAATGTTTCTGATTTAACGAGACCGCTTTTCAGGCGGTTTCTGTTTTAGCGAGGTAATTATTGCGCTGACCCGTTTACATTTTTACTGGGATACACAGATGTGCGAAAGTAAACGAGAGGGCTTCGTCTTTCTGTGAATTTTGTTGCCTCTCTACCTAAAAATATGACTATTCAGACACACTAGGACTAGATGCACATGTTTCTTGATTGGGACATGACGCTAATGGGTAATAAATTGTAGGGGAGAGGGGGGCACATGTGGACATTTTTTGGTTTTGTGTAATTTTCCCTGACAATTTAGAAGTAAATGAAAAACTTCTTTCGCTAATTAAAACATAATACCATATCACAGTTCAATACACACTGATATTTAAAAAAAACTCTGGACGCAGCAAGTGCGTTATGGTAGTGAATTTTCATTAAAATGTTTTTAATTGCAAATATGTGTGTTTCCTTTTTAAGAAAGCAGGCATCAATTTTGGTTACCAGTATAACCTATATAGTAAAAACAATGTGCCATGTTTCATAAAAATAACTTTATTGTGTGAAAATGTACAAAAATTTCCAAAAGTAAACTTAAAGTGTTCCCGGAACAACTCGTTTCTTGGTCAACCTTATAGGTTAATAGCAAATTGAGCTATTCAAATTTGAAGCATTTAATGAAAATTCGCTACCATAACGCACTTGCTGCGTCCCGAATTTCTTTTCTTACAAACATGCATCGCTGAAAAATTCAAAAATGCGAAAACATAAGGCGTGTTTGATTAAAAAAAAAGAAAATTTGTATCACCAACGACTTATGGGCCATCCTGTGATTGTAGAAATATTTTTTTAAGATGTAGCTCAAGACACCCTATAATTAATATATACAAATTTTCTTCATATCTTGTATAATAACGGCTATATTGAGCTTTATTGATTTTTTACGAAAATTCGACAAAAATTATATACCATTAAACGATAAACTAAAGCTAAGGCTACTGCCAAGCATCAGAGAAAGGGTCTATTTGAAATGAATTTTCTGGAAACATTTTACTAAAATGAAGGACAATGACGGTTGAAACTAAGACTTCAGAGTTTGTAAATGATCCTTCTTGAGACATTTGATTTCCATATCCCGTATTAGATTCAAGTTCTTTGCCTAAATGTTGCCGATTTTGACGTTTTAAATCGCAACTTTGACGTTTTGAGGAAAACCCCAATTTATTTTTCTTTAAATGCCTATAACTTTTTTGTCTTTTGACCTACATAGCTAAATTTTGGTAGGTGGCTTACCTATAAGGATATTAACTAGTGTACCAAATTTGGTTGCCCTTACTTTGTTAATTCCGGAGATATAAATTTTTTTCGAAAGAAAACACAAAATTTTCCGGGAAAACCTGGGCAGATTTTCCTGGCTAACGAACTTATCCAAGCCATTTGCAAAAGGAATTTTTCCACCAAATTTAGTCAAAATCGGCCTATTATTTTTTGAGTTATCGGTGTGATACATATATATATATATATATATATATATATATATATATATATATATATATATATATATATATATATATATATATATATATATATATATATATATATATATATATATATATATATATATATATATATATATATATATATATATATATATATATATATATAAACATATAAAAATTGAAACGGACCCCGGATATGTGTTCTAGGGGGCCTAGTTCGCGGTCATTTGAAGAAATTATTGCAAAATTCAAAAGTCGGGATCTCCTCATTAGTGAATTTTTTTTAAGAAAATTCACTAAAAATAACTTATAATTTTTTTATTTTAATAAATCTGATAGTATCTCAATTGTCCATAAGTGCCTCACGTTGAGGCACTTTTGGACACGGTGCTAATTTGGGAGGGGCACTTGTGGACATATTAAGTAGTTGTAAAATGATTGGGTTTTTACAAATGAAATACTCCAATAATGCAAATAAAACGTAGAACTGTTTATTTGTATTTAAACTTAAAAAGAACTTAAAATTAAAACTAAATAAATATCTTATATGTAGGTACAAGTCATAAAAAAATACAAAGCAATCTAGTCATTATTTAAGCTACATTGTATCCAGTGAAGCTTACATTAAATTTGTAAATCGAGGCTGCACGAACAGTGTCACCTGTGTTTTTTGGCATAGGAAGTTTAAAAACAATATCCTCCTTTGGGATATACGATTCGTCTTTCACCTGTCGAAATATAAATGTGCGACGCTCCGTTATCTTTAAAAAGTTAATCAAAAACTTGGTATCTGTTACTTCCACTATTTGTCCTACGAAATATTTTACGATTTTTTTTTGTAACAAATCTAACAAGGACGAAATCATTTACTTCAATATCGTTGGTATCCTCGAATTCTTCTTCAGCAAACTCTATTGAACTATCATCAGACTCTGTCGGTCTGTGGATCTGTCGGTCTGTCGATCTGTATGTTTGTCTGTATGTAGCCATGATAGCTTTAAAACGAATTGCGACATCGTTTGGTATACAGTTAACACCCAACAAACGAACGGTTCGGATTGTTTTAGGGTAAAATTGCTCAAAGGGTAGGGGATGAAGGGGGGTGACTTGGTGAACATTTACATTTTTTTGTTAAAACTTTATTTATTTATTTATTAGGATAATACAAAGACTATAGCCTATAATGTAAAAAAAAGGTGCAACATTCAAAATCCAGAACGTGTGTAATAAATGACAATAGAATATACCGATATTTGAGGAAGCGACGATACTTTCAGGCAAACTGTTCCACTCATCAAATGCACGGCTCGACGCCCTCGTGGCGCAGGTGGCTAGGTGCCAGCCTGCTAAGCGAGAGGTCCCGGGTTCGATTCCCGGGCGAGCCAATTTGACTCTGTCTGGAAAATTTTAAAAAATATTGAATGATGGGAAAAAATGTGCTAATGGCCTGAGATGCCGCAGCCAATAAGATTAAATTAAAAAAAAATTAAAAAAAAAAATGCACGGCTCGAAAAGAAATTGAGTCTATTTGTGGTGCGGAAAGGTTTCTTCTTCAATTTGAAAGAATGTCCCCGAGAGTCATCATTAAGAAGCACCAGGGTTTCACACGGAGGTGAACACAGACCATGAGTTTGACCACTTAGTATAAATAAATCAAGTCACATCTCGATCACCTCTCCTGCATGGTTGTAAGTCTGAGGAACTTAAGGCGTTCTTCATAGGTTTGGTGCTGAAGCTGCAGAGGCCATCCCGACCCAGCACGTTGGGTTTTCTCCAGAAGTTTGCAGTCCTTGACAGGTACAGGTGACCACGCAGGGATTCGATACTCCGAATGTGGTAGAATGTATGCCCTATAAAGTTTTCTGGCAAGAGCAGGGGTAGGTCTTCGAAAGGTTCTCTTCAACAAATACTTTCTCCTGTTGGCTTTCTTGGCGGCCGACACAGCTTGGACTGACCAGGGTAAATCTGAGGTCAGACTTCGCGAGCCCGCGAATCTGTCGGGAAAATCAGTTTACAGTGGTAATCCCCGACTGTGATGCGAGACGCCGGGCCTACCACGGGACGCGCGCGTCTGGTTCACGGACGGATCCGGCGGGGAGCGTGGGACGGGGGCAGGCGTTTATTCGAAAGGACCGAAGGTAAGTCACAGTATTTCCCTCGGAGCTGATGCAACGGTCTTTCTGGCTCAAATGTACGCCTTCTTGCACTGCGTGCGAGAGAACAAGAGAAGGGGCTACACCAACAAGCGGATCTTCATAGCCACAGACAGCCAGGCAGCCCTTAAGGCCCTAAGTAGCCCACGGGTAAATTCCAGGATGGTAAGTGAATGCCGAGACGAGACGAGCGACCTGGTTGGACAGAATAAGGTCACCCTCATCTGGGTGCCGGCTCACTCGGGTGTCAAAGCCAATGAAGAAGCTGACAGTCTCGCGAAGAGAGGATCAACAAAACCATTTATGGGACCAGAACCGGACCTGGGCGTATCGAAAGGCACGGCCAGAGGAACCATGAAGTCCTGGGTCAGTGACCAACATAAGGCATACTGGGCAGGCTCTCCAGGGCTCAGACATGGCAAGACATGAATTGGGAAACCCAGTTCAAAGAGAGCTGTGGAGCTGCTAAATCTTAGCAGATGAGAGCTCAGGAACATAACATGATTCTTGACGGGACGCATGGTTGTCAAGAAACACCTGCATAAAATAGGGCTGTTCCAGGTGGACCTGGCATGCAGACTCTGCGGCGAGGAATAGGAATCAGCTCAGCACGTCTTGTGCGAGTGTAAAGCTCTGGACTGCAAAAGACAACTGATATACAGACAGCCTAGACCAGAGACAGAGCAATATAAAACTTCACCCTACCGGTTTATTTTTTTATTTTTTATTTATTTCAACAACACACCACGAGGGCTTACAGCCTAAATACTGTCGTACCGTGGGTGTCGACAAGAAGGAAAGAGGCAACTTGTTAATTCGGACTTGAAAGTTTGGAGGTTCGGGGGAGAAGGAAAAACATGTGCCGGCAAGAAATTCCACAACTTGGAAGTCCTCGGGACAAAAGAGCGAGCATAACAAGATGTTCTATGTCTGGTGACCTGGACAGTAAAAGGGTGCATTCGCTCTGTTCCCCTGGTAGATCTGTTGGGGGCAGCAGGTGGAGGAACTATGGAAGAAAGCTCCACTGAGCAGTGCCCGTACAGATATCTATAAAAGAGAGAGAGGTCACCAACGGCACGTCGAAGGGCAAGGGATGGCAACCTTTGGGTGAGGGTAGGGTCACTGATGAGACGTATAGCTCGCTTTTGAATGGAGTCCAGGATAGCGAGTGTAGAAGCGGCAGCATCACCCCAGATGTGGGAGCAGTATTCGAGGTTTGGTCCTATTTGTTAAGTATATAAGGTATAGAGATAAGCTGGTGAAAAGTATTTGCGAGCCCGGAAGAGGAAACCTATTTTCTTAGCAGCCGCTTCTGCAATTTATGTGACATGTTGGTGCCAATTGAGATTTCGATCCACAGAAATGCCAACAAGTGAAAATGCCTCATTACTTTGAATAACTTGGTTGTTTATTGTGATGGGTCTAGAGCTGGTGTATCTCTTATGAGAAAGAAAGCAAAACTGTGATTTGGTGGGGTTGAATTGTACAAGATTTATACTTCCCCAGTCTAATATTCTTTGGAGATCCACGGAGATAGAACCCTCCATGACTCCGCGATCCTCATCTATTTGGGCTAAAGAGACAGTCTTAGAATATTGTATATTTGAGTGGAGGGTGCTGTCGTTCGCGTAACTGTGAACTGGGTTGGATGTGCTAGAGAGGAGGTCATTGATGTGGAGAAGAAACAAAGTAGGGGCTAAAGCTGAACCTTGAGGAACTCCTGCATTAATTGGATACAGTTTAGAGGAATGGCCATCAGAAATGGTCCGGTTGGAGAGGAAATTTGCTGTCCACGTACAGAGTTTTGGTGGTAGGCCATAGGCCGGTAGTTTATTAAGCAGCGCTGCGTGCCAGACCTGGTCGAATGCTTTGGATATGTCTAGAGCGACAATCTGGGATTCACCGTGTAGTTCCATAGACTTGTTCTAAGAATGGGTGACAAAGGAAAGGAGGTCGGCAGTTGATCTGCGCTGACGGAATCCATACTGCCTGCCGTGGATTAGACTGTGTTTTTCAAGAAATTTTAGTAATTCGGTGTTTATATACTTTTCCATCACTTTAGAGACGACTGAAAGGAGAGAAATAGGCCTGTAGTTGCTAGGAAGCGCTGTGCTGTGCAGACTAGTCCAAGGCACAGTGATTCTGGAATGGGTGGCGTAGAAAAGACAAAGGGAATGCACAATAATCCAAATGCTGCGGTGCTATCGGGGCGGCAAGACGCGGACGAGCCCTAAGGGGAGAAATAAATGACAAATCTGGTACTACAATGATTCCAACTTGATTCTGGAACGAATTTTTTGGCTGTCGGTCGGTCTGTCAGCCTGTGCGTCTGTCTGTTAGTAGGCGCAATAACTTTCGAAGGAATTGAGATATCATCTCCAAATTCGGTTAGCACCCGACAAAGGAACGTTTTTTGGTGAGATCGCTTCAGGGGGTAGGTGATAAATGAGGGGCGATTTGGTGAAAATTGCCATTTTGTTCGTTAAAACTCGAGTAATATAGCGTTTCAGAACTTTATAAGTACAGGAATAAAAATTTTTGGTTAAGCCATGGACCCTACATTCATTTCATGATAATGTCTTTCTGAGGAGACTTCATTATCATAGCTATGTCGAAGTAATGATTCAATTTGCAGCAGTTTTTTTTCTCTGCTTCAAGTTAGCAAAAAGTAGGTATAACTCATGATGTAGCTCCGCTAGTTCCAATTTAACTGTGAACCTATCGACAAACAACTACATGTCGATTAGGGTGGATCGAAAAAATCAACTTTTGAATTTCACTTGCGGCTAGTTACCAAAAGTTGTCTATTATTAAGTGTGTTAATTTCCCAAAATTTCGAATTTCTTGTAAACCATCTTCAGGTGCCACAATATAATTGAAATGTAGGAAATTTACAAAATTTGTTTTTAATTAAAATTTCATTTACATTACTAACAATTGAAAACTCCAATGTGAACATCGGCAACATAGCATGCTTGTGCGACTTGCTGCACAATATTTAAAAAAAATAAATCTGAACAAAGTG